>JAQFVV010006644.1:165000-376888 GCA_028023455.1 Epiperipatus broadwayi
TTCTTCTTCATATCCATATCTCAAAGGCTTCTGATCTGTTCCTAATTTTATTACTTGTTGCCCATGTTTTGCAGTCATATAATAGTACACTCCTCACATAGCATTTAATTATTTTTTTCTTAATTCTCTTTTCAAAGATTTACAAATTTTTTTGTTCTTTGCCAATCTGATTCTTTTTTTTAACTTCATCTTCACTTCTTCCATCACCACTCAAACAACTACCAAAATATCTAAATCCTTTACTTGTTGAACTATGTTATCTTGGATTTCATTTTGCAGTCTTTTTGAATTTATCCCTGTCCATAAACCCATTGGTCTTCTCGTAATTAATCTTCATTACATATTCCATACATGGTTCATCCAATATATTTAACATATACTGAGGCCACTTTTCATCTTCAACTATAAGAGCTATATCATCTGAAAATCTTGCACATTTTATTATTATACCTACAACATTTGCTCTTTCACACTTTAAATGATTGTTTAACATGTCTTCTAGGTAAACATTAAAAAGAACAGGTCATACTACATCCTTGCCTAACTTCTCTTTCTATATTCACTTCATCACTATCATTATTCTCCATTCTAATTCTTATAATTTGCTCAGTATATATATTCCAAATCAATCTTCTCTCTTTCTAAAATACTTCTTTATTTTTTTTAAATGGTTATAGGTTTATTCCAGATTACTCTATGAAAAGTTTTTTTTCCAAATTCCTTTATCTTTTTCAATATATCTCTCCTCAATTATTCTAATAACTATATTAGCATCTTTTATATTTTTTCTATTCTAACAAGACCAAATTGTTCTTCTCTATTATAATATTCTACCTTCTTATAAATTCTTGAGTTAAAAATCTCACTAAAACTTTAAAAGCACAACATAACAAACTTATTATCCTTAAAAAATCTTCAAACCAAACTCCATATTATATATCAAATTACAACTACTTCCTTCAAAGTAAATTTCTTTCACCAAATTCTAAAAGTATTACATCAAATCCAACAGCCTTACCATTCTTCATTTTTGCAATTGACATTATTACTTCACCTGGAAATATGTCCATACCTTTATCATCTAATTCAATATCATATTCATTTTCAAGTTCTTAATTAATTGAATTATTTTCTTTTATAAATAGACATTGAAGATATTCTTTCAATATTTTTAATATTTCATTGCTATTGGTTAAACTCTTTTCATTCTTGTCCATAATTTGACTTGCTAATCATGTTTTTTTCTCCTAAATGGCATTTTTAATTCTATAAAATATCAGCTTACATTCTTTCACCTGTTGAAACACTTTTATCTCTCTATTTTCTTGTACACCAGTTTTCTTTTGCTAATTCTGTTTCTCTTCTAGCCCATTATTAATTTTCCTATATACACTTTGCCCCTCCTCATTATCAACATTGTTTCATATTCTTTGTAATTAGATCTTTTTAA
The DNA here is from genome assembly GCA_028023455.1 of Epiperipatus broadwayi. Lineage (NCBI taxonomy): Eukaryota > Metazoa > Onychophora > Udeonychophora > Euonychophora > Peripatidae > Epiperipatus > Epiperipatus broadwayi. The sequence continues at coordinate 166,451 of JAQFVV010006644.1, forward strand.
CATATATTTTTTTATCCAAGATTGTTTAGCTTTCTTTAGCTGGATAGTGCTTATTTTATTTTTTGCTGTTTTTAATAAACCTTCTTTAATCCTACCACTAACACTTAGCAGAACTATTGTTTCTATTGCATTTTTTCATATTAAACCAAATTTGTCTTTTTTTATTTCTCTCAATTTATCTAAGTCCTATTTTACATATATTTTCCCTCTTTTTATTTTTTTAAAATTAAACTTTAATTTAGACATAACCACATTATGATTTCAGTTTATATTAGCACCAGGAAAAGTATGCAAATCCTTAATAATATTCTTTTATCTATCCTGAATCAATATATAATCAATTTGATAATGTTCTCTATCATATGAAGCTTTCCATGTATACAATTTTCTTATATGATTTTTAAAGCAAGTGTTTGAAATTACAAATCCATTTTCCTTGCAAAATTATACAATCAGGCTGCCTCTTTCATTTTTTCCCAATACTATAATTTCCAACAGTTTTTCCTTCCTTTCCCACAACAGCATTTCAATTGCATAATAGCAATAAACATGCATTTCTCACTCTCACAATAAATAAATTCATTTTTTCATATTTTTGTCAATTTTAATAGAGTTATGACCAATAGTGAGCATATAAATTTGTATGATTACCAAATCCCATCAGCCTAACATCAATGCAATCTACGTTTGCTATACTACTTCAAATTTTCTTTACAACAACAATGCCAACTCCATTAATTGGTTAATTACCACCTGAATAAAATAACTCAACATCTCCACAATTACTTACCCTCATTCCTTTTATCTCAACCTGCTTAATCTTATAACATTAATATTATTTATTTTCATATCTCTTTTTAAAAATTTTTTATTTTCCAAATCTTCTCAATGATATATACTAATTCTCAATGAATCAACTCTTAATAAATAAACTTTTGTGAGAATTTTGCAGGTTTATGATCTGAATAGCCTCATATATACTCCTGCCAGGAAAAATACCAAACCCATTCTTAATTAAGGTCTCAACACCCATCATGATGATTACTGTAGATATACTCATAATAAAACAAAGTAAATGTAAGATAAACTGGCTTTCCATTATCCTTTCCCAGCAATAATTTCCAAACAGGTTCTACCCAAATTTTATAAACCGAACAGCCATTTATTGCTTATACCTCACCATTGTCACCTATAGTGATCTTCTACTGACCTGGAAAAATACTGTTGCTGTCCAAGCACCCAGCAGAGTATTGACTTAAATAATGAGTTTTAATTGGAAAATAATTATTTTCCTTTTTCAGAAATTGTATTTCATCTTAAACCAGAATTTCTAAGGTACAATAGTAATATTTTAATTTCCCCCAACTATATTTTTGAGCAATATTTTAATACTAATCTGCTTTTAATTATAAATTTATTAAATGCACATTGATTACGTAAGTAATATTTACTGAGGCTATAACCTTGATAATATGCATATAAAATGTGATAGTAGGGACCTCTACAGGTGTTTTAACCACAAGCTTACACTATGGAAGAAAAGAGGGGAACCCTTCTTGCTTTTAATAAATTTTAGTTTTAATCACAATAGATTTTATAGTAATAAAATTATGAAATTCTATTGCATTTAAACAATTCCATGTAATAGTAAACATTAGTATTTTGGAAAAAAATATTAATTTTTAAGTTAATAATATTTTTCTAGACATTTAATTATCAGTTAATTCAGTTTAAAATCTATTGTGTATATATATATATATATTGTAACTGGACCACCACACAACCCTTTATTACCTCGGTTGTAACAATTTCCTGATGAGCATGTTGCAGAAAGGAACTATTAATTGGCATTACCCAATGCAGATGTTAATCCCCCCTACAACAATATTTCCTGCTCATCAGAGGATGTAGCACCATAGAGGCTGGAAACATCTAGACATTTATATGATTGGTTTTCCAAACAGCACCACTAGAATTCCATCTCACTACAACATGACTTACCTAGGTCTAGTTATGCCAGATGTAGCTCAGGAGGCATGAGATTCTCATGAACAAGTGCACTGACTGAGGAGTGATGCAATAAAAAAAACAAAATAGAATTGAACAACTGGATAACTAAGATTAATTTTAAGTAACAATAATTTTATTTAACAAATTAATTTGCAAGTTCTTCTAATAAAGTTCCTTCATATCCATGTGAAGATTCGTTGTTTTATTCATTTCTGGTCCATTGTGTTTCTTTGGTATACTTCAGTATGACTTAAAGAATGTAACTTGTTGAGAGTATAATAAAGTCCTGTCATAGTTCTTTTAACAACTTACATCTTTAGTTATATAATTAATTCACAGAGAGGAATGTGTCATATTGAGATAGCAGAGAGAGTAATGAAGACAACTGATAGCATCTGATGCAAAGTTCCACTTAATTTAACAAATATTTTATTTGCAGTCCACTGTGTATCTACTTAGTATACATTCAATAATAGTACAATAGGAATTACAGAATGCAAGTTCTTTAACAATTTACATTTTATGTCTAATTCAGAGTTCCAGTTAATCTTAAGTTATTTTATTTGCAGTCCATTAGTATTTCATTAAATTTATTAAATACAGTATGGTGGTTTAATTTACTCCCACAAAATCAATATTCAGGTGAGCATTAAGCATTGGTCATTTTATATCAACATGCAGATAAGCATTTAGAGTCCATATAATATTTCATTAAATTTATTAAATCCAGTAATGTGGTTTAAATTACTCCCACAAAATCAACATTCAGGTAAGTAGTAAGCATTTGTAATTTTATATCAATATGCAGATAAGCATTTAGAGTCCATATAGTATTTCATTACATTTATCAAATCCAGTAATGTGGTTTAAATTATTCCCACAAAATCAACATTCAGATAAGTATTAAGCATTTGTAATTTTATATCAATATGCAAATAAGCATTTAGAGTCTATATAGTATTTCATTACATTTAACTAATGTGGTTTAAATTACTCCCACAAAATCAACATTCAGGTAAGCATTAAGCATTTGTAATTTTACATTAATATGCAGATAAGCATTTTCATTTATACTTTATCAAGAATAAATGATTTTCATAATTTTAGTATGATTTTAATATCATTTATAATTTATCGATAATAAATGTATTTTCATGTAGCTATATTTTTTAATGATTCTTTTTTATTTATTTATAATAAAGGCATTTTGTTTGTCTTTTCAAAACACATAGTATCAAATATTTTCATAAAATCATTATCTTTATTTATCCAGTTTGTTCCTTCAAAAAGGGGTCATTTTATTTAAGCTGAATGGCATTAATCCCTTTCATGATGGTTATCCAGGCAAATCTTGAAAAACCATGGCTTAGAATGAAGAGATGAAGCTGTTGGTTTATTTTTCCATTGTTATAATTTCCTTAATAAAGCTTTCTTTTTCCATCATTAACAGAAGTTCTTTCATATCCTTTTAAAATTGAAATCTTTTTTTTTTTTAAAAAAAAAATCTTCTTAAACAGCTACTTGAAAAATATCTCTCTGGAAAAACTTTTTAAAACTCTTTCAAAGTCTCTTGTTTTAAAATCAAATCTAATCTCCACTGAACTTGCAACTTGACTATTTATATCTGATTCTTGGATTGATTAAACAGCCTTTTCCCCACTGTACCTAATTTGCATACTGCTCTTGTTCAAGCCTGATTGCCTTTCTCTTCATAATGATTGGATAATCTACTTTTTTAGTGGGATAGATAAGAAAGCATAAAGATTAAGCCATGTTTTTCAATTGATTAAGACTGCCTCAAGCTGATATAGCACTTTATTTAAAAACATCATTCCAAAAATTAAAAATATAGTATTTTTTAATAAATGCCAGCTTTTATTTACATCATAATTTGAAACTATAAAATCAATAATGATTTTCTTTTAACTATAAATTTTTTACTTTATTTCTTTTTTAATTTGATCAAATCATGCTAGTCTTTTTTAAATGGGGGGGGGGTCTTTTAAATATATATACACGGGGAACAGTATATCTGTTTCATTACCCCCCACCAAATTTTGGGATGAAATTGCCTTGAAGTACGATTTTATTCCATATAATATACACATCATTTCTCATTACTGTATCTCTTCTGGTTTTAGACATGCTGATGAAATAGGTAAGATGAGCTGGAAAAGTGAATACATGAACTGTATCCTCCAATGCCAGGATAAGTAGATGTCTAAGAACAGACTACTAGTATGCACTGCCCTATGACATCATGAGAAAATATCTTATTTTTAATCACTACCTGTCTTGTACCTAGAAGTATCATCCATCTAAGAGTAGGAGCCAGAGGAAAAAAACACAATTTGGCACTCAGCCAATCCTGCTCAACTTCTGTGAGTCTTAAGGGCTAATATTTGGTCTATTCATGAGACCAAGGCCTATACATGGGGCCCATATATACACATTGCTGGACTATTCTCAGAGCACAACATCCAGGTCTGGATAGTGTTGAGCATATACTTTGGAGCATCATAATACAACACATCCAAGCAGCTCTGCTCGATCATCCACCCATCTCAACTTGAAAAACACAAGTCCATGTATCACTACATCACTCTCACAAATGTTTTCCATCAGCTATCTCTATTTTATTGTTCTGTACTGTAACTACAGTCTGGTTTGGAGACTGAGGATCATGATCAGTTCTCCTATAGTCCTCTTCTGTATTATGAGGTGACATACTTCTGGATCATTTTTTTGTTGGGAATTTATCATGCTCAACATTACTGCAGTGGCTTGCTTCTTCACTTCTGTTATTTCTTTGGAGATCCTTGTTACTGTTTGATTTTCTAACTACATGGGTCCGATATGGACCATGAACACCAACTGTGGATTTTCTTCTGTTCCTCTTACATGGTGGTACTTCATTTTTAGAAATACATAAAAGTCTATTTTTAAATGGTTCTTCTGCCATAGTAATTATTTTTTTTGGTATTTATAAAAGTTTCTTGTTGCTTAATTTTTTTCACACTTATATGAGTTTTCAGATTTCTTTTTGGTGTCTTTTCCTGTGTCAGCAAGTATATTTTTAATAACTGAATTTATATTTTTTTTTTCTGTACTCAATTTCTGATTTGAGTTTATTGAGCTTTTGTTGATAATTTTTATATATGGCTGAGGACTAACACACTTTTCTTTCCAATTTATGGTTTCTTTCTCTATCTCTGTTACTATTTCATAGCATATATTAGACAATTTTTCTGAAACATTTTTTTTCTATATTGGACAGTTCCTTCGTTATATGAGAATTAAGTTTTTGATTATTTTTATTTTCATGTTTTTCATCTTCTTGAAGATCAGAAGATTTTAATTTTGCTTTATTAGATTCATTTTCATCCATTTGAAACTCTTTTACTGTGTTTGATACTATTTCAGTCTCAGCTTCTGTATATACTGCTTCTTTCTTTTCAATTTTAGAGGTATATTCCACAATCAGAAGTTTTCCTGAAGGTGGACTGACAATTTCAAGATCATCCTTTGTAATTTCAATTTCTTCCTTTTTAACAATTTCAAATTTTGCTTCATCAGTAATAGGGTATTCAATTTGTGATTCCTTTAAAATATCTTTGGTTGGAAATTCTAAAGTTTCTTCCTCATCCAATTTTTTAGACTGAATTATTTCTTTTATTAACTGGTTGAACTTTTCATTTTGGGATTCAATTATTTTTCTGATTTGTTCTTTCAATTCTCTTTTGTCTTCTTCTCTCTGTTCTTTTCGTTTCTTGTTGTCTTCTTCTCTTTGTTCACTATGTTCTTTTTTTCTCTTCCTCTCTTTTCTTGTTGTCTTCTTTCTGTTCATCTCTTTTCTTATCTTCTTCTCTTTGTTCATCTCTTTTCTTGTTGTCTTCTTCTCTTTGTTCACTATGTTCTTTTTTCTCTTCCTCTCTTTTCTTGTTGTCTTCTTCTCTTTTTTATCTCTTTTCTTGTTGTCTTCCTCTCTTTGTTCATCTCTTTTGCTGTTGTCTTCTTTTATCATTTCCATTAACTGGGCTAACATGGACACCTCTCCTGTTCTCTGTGATTGCTTTTGATCATCTGCTCTTCTTGTTTATCTTCTTTCTCAGGCAGATTCTCTATACTTTCTGTATTCATAATCTTTTTTGCTTTTCTGGTTATCATCAATATTTTTTTTTTAATTTTATTTGTACTTTTTTATTTCAATTTTGATAAGCTTCTCTCTCCATCCATACCATGATTTAACTCCAAGTGTTTGTTATGCCTGTTTTATTCTTTATCTACCATTTATGCCATTCATTTTTATGTTGTTTTTCTTTTAAATTTTATTTTTCTACCCCTTTTTGAATAAATCACATCACTGCATCATATGCACTGCCCATATCACAAAATCATTATCTACTTATGCCTATGGATAGGCTAGCTAGATAAGGCCCCATCTTGGGTGCCAAATGTAACCAGACCACCACACAACCCTTTATTACCTCGGTTGTAACAATTTCCTGATGAGCATATTGCAGAAAGGAACTATCAATTGGCATTACTCAATGCAGATGTTAACCCCCCCCTACAACAATATTTCTTGCTCATCAGAGGATGTAGCACCATAGAGACTGGAAGCATCTAGATATATATGATTGGTTTTCCAAACAGCACCACTAGAATTCCATCTCACTACAACATGACTTACCTAGGTCTAGTTATGCCAGATGTAGCTCAGGAGGCATGAGATTCTCATGAACAAGTGCACTGACTGAGGAGTGATGCAATAAAAAAAACAAAATAGAATTGAACAACTGGATAACTAAGATTAATTTTAAGTAACAATAATTTTATTTAACAAATTAATTTGTAAGTTCTTCTAATAAAGTTCCTTCATATCCATGTGAAGATTCATTGTTTTATTCATTTCTGGTCCATTGTGTTTCTTTGGTATACTCAGTATGACTTAAAGAATGTAAATTGTTGAGAGTATAATAAAGTACTTTCATAGTTCTTTTAACAACTTACATCTTTAGTTATATAATTAATTCACAGAGAGGAATGTGTCATATTGAGATAACAGAGAGAGTAATGAAGACAACTGATAGCATCTGATGCTTAATTTAACAAATATTTTATTTGCAGTCCACTGTGTATCTTAATATACATTCAATAATAGTACAATAAGAATTAGAGAATGCAAGTTCTTTAACAATTTACATTTTATGTCTAATTCAGAGTTCCAGTTAACCTTAAGTTATTTATTTGCAGTCCATTAGTATTTCATTAAATTTATTAAATCCAGTAATGTGGTTTAAATTACTTCCAGAAAATCAATATTCAGATGAGCATTAAGCATTGGTCATTTTATATCAACATGCAGATGAGCATTTAGAGTCCATATAATATTTCATTAAATTTATCAAATCCAGTAATGTGGTTTAAATTACTCCCACAAAATCAACATTCAGATAAGTATTAAGCATTTGTAATTTATATCAATATGCAGATAAGCATTTAGAGTCCATATAGTATTTCATTACATTTAACAAATGTGGTTTAAATTACTCCCACAAAATCAACATTCAGGTAAGCATTAAGCATTTGTAATTTTACATTAATAGGCAGATAAGCATTTTCACTTATACTTTATCAAGAATAAATGATTTTCATAATTTTAGTATGATTTTAATATCATTTATAATTTATCGATAATAAATGTATTTTCATGTAGCTATATTTTTTAATGATTCTTTTTTTTTATTTATAATAAAGGCATTTTGTTTGTCTTTTCAAAACACATAGTATCAAATATTTTCATAAAATCATTACCTTTATTTATCCAGTTTGTTCCTTCAAAAAGGGGTCATTTTATTTAAGCAGAATGGCGTTAATCCCTTTCATGATGGTTATCCAGGCAAATCTTGAAAAATCATGGCTTAGAATGAAGAGATGAAGTTGTTGGTTTATTTTTCCATCATTATAATTTCCTTAATAAAGCTTTCTTTTTCCATCATTAACAGAGGTTCTTTAATATCCTTTTAAAATTGAAATCTTTTTTTTTTTAAAAAAAAATTATTCTTTAAAGCTACTTGAAAAATATCTCCCTGGAAAAACTTTTTAAAACTCTTTCAAAGTCTCTTGTTTTAAAATCAAATCTAATCTCCACTGAACTTGCAACTTGATTATTTATATCTGATTCTTGCACTGATTAAACAGCCTTTTACCACTGTACCTAATTTGCATACTGCTCTCATTTAAGCCCGATTGCCTTTCTCTTCATAATGATTCGATAATCTACTTTTTTAGTGGGATAGATAAGAAAACATAAAGATTAAGCCATGTTTTTTTCAATTGATTAAGACTGCCTCAAGCTGATATAACACTTTATTTAAAAACATCGTTCCAAAAATTAAAAATATAATCTTTTTTAATAACTGCCAGCTTTTATTTACATCATAATTTGAAACTATAAAATCAATAATGATTTTCTTTTAACTATAAACTTTTTACTTTATTTCTTTTTTAATTTGATCAAATCATGCTAGTCTTTTTTAAATGTGTGGGGGGAGGTCTTTTGAATATATATACACTGGGAACAGTATATCTGTTTCAATATATTATACTTACCATTTTTATTTATACTTTCACAATGTATATATGTAATGTAATCTTTTTATTTACATCCTCTATAAAAATTCATAGAAATTTATGATTTCTTTAAAACAATTTTTGATATAAATAAATTAATTAACCTCTTGTAGGACATGGCTTTTGTCAACAGAGCCAGATATTATCGATTGCTAGAAAGAATGTCCAAGATCACATTAAACATAGGAATTCACTTTCTATTTAGTTAAACTTACAATATTTGACATGATCGTAAATGGTCTTCCAAGCAGCTGTTGTTAATATTTGATTGACAGAAACATATCTCCTGTAATAAGTTATTTGATTTTTCAACAAACATTATCATGCAAAATAAAAGATTATAAATTTCGTTAGGAGGTATAAATAAAATATTATATATTTTAATAAACTATATATATGTGTAATCAATTATAGTTCAGATTTTGTCACTTCTTATTTTGAAATCTGTTATATCACAATTAAGTTTCAGCACAAAATTTCAGTTTACTTTAACTGCTATGTAGGTATTTTTTTTTAAAAAAAAACCTTTTAGTGCTTGGGAGGTAAAGCTTTGAAACATCTAATGACAATAGATATCTTTTGAAATACAAGTAAACAGTGAGCAAATTATCAATTCTTTATACTGGGGAATAGTGGTAACATAGTAGATTTAAAAATAAGGACATTGCTTATGAAAACTGAAGTCTAATAAGTTACATAGGTTTTTGAGATTTGTAAATTATATATATATAAATTAATTAGTAAAATGAAATTCTATCATATAAATGAATTTAAATCCGCAGGCAAATTGTATTGATGCATACTGATTGTTTTTTTTTTTGGATGAAAGAAAGCAATAGCAAATCTGTCCAAGCTACTAAAAATCAAAAGAAAGCCTCTTTCAATCAGTGACTCATGTTTTCATGTGAGCAGTTGCTGATGGGATAATCTTAATTTCAAATGTGATAAAAGAAATATTGTTATGCATTGTATCTCAAGTCTTCTAGCTAAAATGTCCAGCTATTGACTAATAGATAACAGTATGATGACTAATGAAAAGGGGAATCCTTTTGATTAGTTATCAGTTGGTCAGGTTTACTATTTTTTTTAGCCAGAAGAATAAGTCCTATTGGTTACTGAACATTAATACACCTTGTCTGTGGATTTAAGTTCAGTTATATAATGAAATTCCTATTTATTAATTAATTTACATCTACATTAACCTGTTATAAAATTATATATATATATATAACCAGTAACCACTTAGACAATCCCAATATCATAACAATCAAAAATTTCAAACTGTTGTCAAGCCAACCTCCTTTTAACAATAACAGTTTGTATTTTCATCAAGTTACAAATATTTCATAAATGTATTTTTTTTATTTACATTATAATTCCTTCACCTCTAACTTTCATAATTATTGTCTAATTACAATCCTAAACTTATTTTATTCCTTCTGTTTTTATTATTTCATTATAAAATATTTAATTATTTTAAGTGTTTATTAAGATATGACATTTTATTCTATTACATACAATAATAAGAATAAAATATCAAGCTTTCTTCCAAGATTATATCTCTTATACCTCATACATTAATTTTTTTTTGATTTCCTATATTAAATAAAACATTCATAAACTATTTCTTTTTAGAATATTCTATTTGTTTGCATTTTATCATTTTTGCAATAAATTAATCTACCTTTATCACCATTTGAATGTTTAGCTATTACTATTACTTATATCCTGGATTCTTCTAAACCAGTGCAATTTTTCATGATGACAAGAGTGGAATGGATATCTTATAAAATTATGAAAAAATGATATCATGGATGAAATGTAACTTAAGGCCACATGTCATACTGTGTTGACCTTAATTTTCTATCTTGTCTACTATTTTAAGTTCTTACAGATTTTAGAAAATATCACTTTACATTATATTATAAATATTCTGACATACTCTATATTTTATCATATTTAACCTGAATCAACACATCTATAACACTACAGGATTTCTAATAAGTATACTTTCCTGTACCACTACTTAAAATCTGACACCCCATATGTAGTACTTACATTGCATAAAATATAATTCATATTCTCTCATAACATCTAAACTTATCACTAACACCTTATAATATTTTAACACACCAAGAAGTTTAAAAACAAACAAATAGTTTTATGATAGAACTTATCATAAATATAATAAATCATTTGTTTTTAACTAATAAAGAGATCGATTATACATACCATTATATAATAAACATATTCAATCCTTTATCATATCATTTAATTTAAATTCACATATTATATATATATCACATATATTTATTTTACTTGATTCCATGCATAAAATTAAATACCAATATCTTATATTTTATAAAATATTACCTTTAATCATAATGTTTTATGATTATGACTGCCAACTCTCTTCTGAATATCTTATTTCCATTATAGAATTATAAACTAGAATTTTTATTTTATTTTTTATACAAATTTTTTTTAAAAAAACACTTAAATGTAAAAGAACATATGAAATAAATAATTTATAAAATACTTAATATTATCGTAATATTATATAGTCAATTCAACTAAAATAATACAAACAAAAAGTTTTCTTCATCTCCTTGAAAATAAAAAAAATCACATTTTATTAGGAGTATGGTTACCATGATGGCATCATGACCAACTATTGCTTGAAAAAAAAAAAGGAATTTATTTCCTTTTTTATTCACCTCTAATCCAAATAAGAATTATTAATAACAATAGTTTCTTGTATCATAAATTCATCCTTCATGCTATGACATTTATATATTTAATTCAAAATTTAATAAAAATATTTTATTACATTTCCTTTTAAAAAATTTCATTGCTTTCAGCAAATGTTAAAGACATATTAGTTCTCTGAATAATTCATATTTAAAATAGTTAATAAATTACAAATATCTAAATGATATTAAAGTTAGTAATTATAAACTATTTAGTAGCAATTAATCTGCATCATATTATCCTTTCTTAGGCAATCATCATCTTAATTATGTCATAAATAAATTCATATTTTTACATATCAACAGTTTTAATGAATATAAGTAATTATCTTTATTATTACTAAAGATAAGATTTACCAAAAAATGTTCTTTATCATAAGGCATATAAAATCATTAATAAATAAATTTCGGTACTTGAGTATTAACTAAGCTATGACGTATTACACCAAAAGCATACTATTCTAATCTTACGATCTTTAAGATAACGTCTCCTAGTGATTTGCGAACAAACTTAATCGATAAAGTTTGCCCGCAGATCACATGGAGAAGTCACCTTGAAGATTGCAAGATTAGAATAGTATGCCTTCGGGGTAATACATCATAGCATCATTAATAGGGAAGAAGACGTTCAATGTGGCCATGTTGGTCATTGCAAAATAATAAACTAATAATTTACTACGATAAAAAATTATCAAAAATGGAATATTATAAATAATCATTTACAATTTTTAATGATATTTAAGTAATCATTTGACCATGAAAACGATAAAAAGTTATCAAAAATGGAATATTATAAATAATCATCTATAATTTTTTAGGGATATTTAAGTAATCATTCTACCCCCCTCCCCCCAAACAAACCAATGAACTAATCATATATATATTTTCAGACTAGAAGCCATTGCGAAATAATAACTGATAATTTACTACGATAAAAAATTATCAAAAATGAATATTATAAATAATCATTAACAATTTTTTAACTGCTATTTAGAAACTAATAATTTGATCCTGAAAACAATAAAAAATGATCAAAAATGAATATATTACAAATAATCATTACAATTTTTTTGTGGAATATTTAACTAATCGTTTGACCCCGAAATAAAGAAATGATTTTCTAATTTTCAGTCCAAAAATGAGACACATGTATTGTTCAAGAACAGCAGTAATAATTTACTCCGATAATAAATGCAATAATAAGTAATAATAATTTTATTACAGTAACATATTATCAAAAATAAATATTATAATCACAAGATTAGTTAATACCAAAGAAGAATGTCACCATGTTGGCCATTGCGAAATAATAACTATTAATAAACTACGATAAAAAGTTTAGCAAAAATGAATATTATAATTTTTAGAACGATATTTAACTAATCATTTCACCCTGAAACAAAAGAAATGAACTAATCATTATAACTTTTTTTTCTCACACTAAATTTAGCATGCAGGTTCTGCCAATTTTTAGTCCAAAAATGAGACACATTTATTTTCAGAACAGCAGTAATAATTTACTCCGATAATAAATGAACTAATAAGTAATATTTTATTACAATAAAATATTAGCAAAAATAAGTATTATAAATAATCTTTATAATTTTTAATGGTATTTAACTAATTATTTACATTTAAAAAAAAAAAAATTGTTCTCAATTATAAACCACAAATAACTGGCTTTATGAGATAGTGCGATACTGAAATTCAATCGCTTTTTATAAACAGTAAGTCCCTTTTCTTAGTTTTTGACAGACATTTTGGTTAATTAGTCATGGTCATTAGTAATACAATTATATAAATTAATAATAAAATTTGATAAATTAGGAATACAGTTTGATAAATTAGTAATAAAATTTGATAAAATTAGTAAATAAAATCAGCAATAGTTCAATGATCAAAATATAAAATAAGCAATCATAAAATATTCAATTCTTACAATGGCAGATCAGACACTGTAAAAAAAAACCGCGTCTCACTTGGTCAATGCAAGCAGGTAAAAGAGACAGATATTTACCCAGAATTCACCCAAGTGTTTTAAAATCTCGAAGGTGACCATGAAAACACCTTGACCACTTCTATCGATTAGTCATGCCAATGTTTCAGTTGGACATTGTTTTGGTTCTTCGACGATGATATCTACCGGTGGCTTGTGTAATACATCATAGCTTAATTAATATTCAAATACCTAAATTCCTTACATCTCTATTTCATTTCAGGTAACAAAAACAATTTAGTAATATGCAGTTTCTTTTGTAGAGATACATTTTATCCAATTTATTGAAGTTTTTTTCCAAGCATTTTCATAACTTTATAGTCAGCATATATAGAGTACCAACAAGGATAGTTTACTTTTTATTCCATGATGGAATTAATTAACAAACTTCTTAAAATGAATTTCATGTTTTTAGAATTACTATTATTGTATTACATAAATAGAAATAACCTTTCACCTTTGATGTTATCAAGAAATGATTAATTACAATTAATTAACAATCTTTGTGGCCAAGCCATTTTTTTCATTAAACCTATAGTAGTTCCTTTGTTAAAGTTTTTTGGTGAAGTACAATGGGTTTTCTGTTACTTCAAAATCAAGTTCTTATATGGATTTAAACTTAGAAAACTATTTTTTATAAATGTGAGAATTGAAAGAATAGCATCTTTTTTAACTTTCTGTAAATAATATTTTAAATTTGTTTCTATTCTTTATTATAATTTCTATAAATTATTTTTTGCTAAATTTAAAAGTGTATAAGTTGATGAGCTTTCCTACTGCAATCTAAGTTGAGAAAAAAAATCCAAAGTTTTGATGTTAAGCAGTTTTTGTAACAGATTTAGCTATCTAAAATATACAGTATTTAAATTCGTTTTCAGATTTATGGGTTAAAAAATTTTATTGTTTAAATTTAAAGCTTAGCATTTTTGAAGCTAAGTATCATTGAATATTTAGTATAAAACTAATAAGTATTATTGTCTTTTATTTTATTCTGCGAACTATTTAGGTGAATGCTAAATAATAATAAAAATATCGACATTAATTCGATCTATTTATAAAACATTACCATATTCATGAATAATATATATAAGTGTTGATCAGCAAGACTTTCTAATTGATACTTTCAATGAAATTTCTTATATGATGGTAATATTTTGCTGAAAATCAACGAAGATTACATTATTTGCACAAAGCATAACAGAAAATTGCAGTAAAGAACTGTTTAAAATATAGTATTGAAAAGAATAAACCTGAACAGTAGTATTTTTTTTCTTTGCCTCTTCTGAACAAATTTGTACTACATATCTTTGTTTTACCATCTTTTTTTCTCTTGAAAAGATCTAGCAGAGTATTTTCATTTAAAAATGGGTTAATTATATAGTCAGAAAATGACTAAAATGGTCTTGCGTTGTTAGCCGAGCGCTATCGCAGCTGCCATGCAAGCAAGTAGTTGGTTGCAGACGGTTGTGGGTTCGCGTCCCGGTCGATGCTATGACATATGAAAAAAAAAAAAAGTCTAAAATTGCAAGTGTTTTTCTATATTCCATTTAAGATATATAAAATCATTAAGTAAAATAATAAAACTCTCTTACCAAAGTAATCGTTATAAAATAGTTCCTGTAACATTTGTCTGACCGATATCATTTTTTCAGCTTTATTTTTATATATATGGTACAATCAGAGATTTTATAAGGAAAGGCTTGAAAATACAAACTAAATTTGTTGAATTGTTAGTCTGTAAAAACAAAAAAATGTATAGTAAGTAATAAATAAAAGAAAAGTAAGCTATGCAATATCTTAAAAAAAAAAGAAAGTTCATATTATTATTATAAATCAAGAAAACGATTTTTTCTGGACCATTATTAAAAAGGTTTTGCTATTCTGAAACTAATATTATCAGGGACGAAAAAATGTAAAAGGCTTAAGGGAATTGGTATATATGTATTTACAATGAAAGCCTGTTTACGAATTATATAACCTGTGAGGTAATTTGAAGTTAATTTATTATATAACTCTAATTCGTATTTTAAACTTACGACATTATTGGCTGAAATATTTAAATATTGATACTATTGAAATCTTTAGCGTAATAATAAAAAAAGTCTTTTATTTTTATATTTTCCCTCTAATTCTTCTTACCATAATCTTATTATATTTTTGCAAAGTAATTTTCCTAAATCAAAAGCTTTAAAAAATTTGAATGAAAATTACTTCAAACTTTCATTTGAGTAATTACAATAATTTGTTGACAGATATAAACAATATTTTCCACTTCAGTCATTCCACATCTTTGGATTACTGAGACGTGTTTTGAACGCATGTCAACGGTAATGAATGCCGCTTGTCATTCTTTTCTAGTTGCGTGTTTCTCTGATTAACTTGTCAATACGGAAACGACCCCTCATTATCGGCTTCGAATTTCTTTGCATTCACAAGTAAACAAAGTATTTGATAATATTAAAAGGAGACTTTTTTAAAATTTATCATTTAACCGATCTTTTTTTTAAAAAAAAAAAAAAAAAAACGGTATAGCTGTTTGTATTTCCTACAACTGCGCGTGCACAGACACTTGAAAATGTAGATATATAAGTATTTTAATTTTTCATTTGTAAAAAATGCAGAGATATAAGAAATTATGATTCTGAAAGAAATCTTAATAACAATTGCTTTTTTTGGTGATGCTATTAAAAAGAATTTCTCTCTCATCCGCCTCTCCCACCCATGCGCATACCTATTTTTCACTAGATTATTATCAGAAATGGGAAATGGAATGAGTTTTTAATAAGCATAATAAAAAAAAAGTTTGAAAATCTTTTTCAAATATTGAATTATAATAAATTATTTTCATGAACATAGTATGTTGAATCATTCAACTAAATAGACAACAATTTTCTATAAAAAAAAATAGATGAAATGTAATCCATTTAAGAAAAACTTGAGCCATTTAACATATTGCTTTTTTCTAACAATGATAATATCTAAAAAAAGTTTCTAGGAATAAATTTTTGGAAAATTTATTGGAACAATTTCAGGATGTAATCTAAATATTTTTAAAATAACAGCATCTTTAGCACTAGCTTAGTTTGCAGCTCTATAGCATACTTCAGTTTGGAAAAAATACATCCCACATCAATTTTCGGTACATTTTTCAAACATTACCATAAAAAAATATTACATGCTAACTTAAATTCTCTTGTTTTTGCTATGAATAGTCATTATTTTATATATTTCTTTATCAAATATTATTAAGAAAACTGCCTCACAAAATGTAGATCAGATTTATATTGTCAGAAGACATACTTTTATCATTTGAGACATTATTTCTGGATGTTTAATCAGAAGATATTTCACACAATCAAGAATTATAATCCAAGAAATGGATGCTTTTAAAGTTCTAACCTTGTTTATATTTTAAGACTCAATAACAAATTCAGTTGGATTTGATTTTTGCAGAAAATGTTCATTCACCAATAGGTTTATAACCAAAACTGAACATTGGGTTTGTTTATTTCAGAAATAAAATCAAATATGTACTTGATGTCAAGCACAAACAATGAACAACATAATTGATGGCACATATTAGTTTATATTTACAATGACATAATTAAAGGATATAAATCATTAATGAATACATTCTTTGATAACATATTACAAAGATTCTTTTATAACTGATTTTAAATATCTGTCTTAAAAAAGCAACTCCATGTTAAACAAAAAATAATTCTAAGGATTCAGTTTTTCAGTACCTAATCAAGTTGAATTTTTATATCATTAGTTATATATATATATATATATATATATATATATATATATATATATATATATATATATATATATATATATATATATATATATATATATATCATCATCAACCATTAACAATATACTGCAGAATGAAGGTCTCTCCAAGTTCAATCCATCTTTTCCTATCTTGAGCTTCTCTTCTCCACATCACCCCTGCACACTTTATTATTTCATCCATCCATCTCACATGTGGTCTATTTCTGGATCTTTTACAATCTATTGGAATCCAGTTTAAAAGTTCAATTGTCCATCGAATATATCAAATTTTCTAGCAATATGTCCAGCCCAACTCCACTTCAGTCTTTTAAGTTTTTCAATGAGGTCAGTAACACCTGTTTGTTCTCTTACCCATATATTGCATTTTCAATTTATTCTTGTTACTCCCAACATGCATCTCTCCATACTTCCTTGGGTCGTCTGAAGTCTCTGTATAGCTCTTTTATTAAGTGTCCAAGTCTCAGATTCATAAGTAAGAACTGGCAAAACACATTTATTAAAAACCTCCCTTTTCAAACACATAGGCATATTTCATTTTAGTATCAAATTATTTTTAACAAAAGCACTCCAACCAAGTTTAATTCTATGATTAATTTCATCCATTATGTTTCCATCTGTATTAATAATCTGACCAAGGTATTTGTAACTGTTAACTTCTAACTCATCATAATCAATCTTTATTTTCATATTTTGAGAAAATCTATTAAACATTACTTTAGTATTCTTAAGATTTATCTTTAGTCCTACTTTCATCTGATAACTCCTGCAACATTTCCTGTAGTTCTAAAGCATTATTTAAAAAAACAACTACATCAACTGCAAAAATCTAAATGACTTAAATAATCTCCATTTACTACCACTCCTTTAGCTTTCTATTTTAATCCACAAAATATTCTTGCAGCACTGCTATAAAAAGTTTTGGAGATATGTAGTCACCCTGTCTTACACTCTTTTCAATGTTGATTTTCCTACTATCATTATGTAATCTAATTGTTGCTGTTACATTTTTATAAATATTCTTTAAAATATGACAATATCCTTGATCTACACCTTGATGATCCAATGCTTTAATCACTGAAGAAATGTTTATAGAATCAAATGCCTTTTTATAATCTACAAATCCTAAGCATAAAGGCAACTCATATTTATTTGCCTTTTCTATAACTTCTCTCAATACCTGAATATGATCTACTGTACTAAAACTACTTTTAAATTCAGCTTGTTCTTTTGGTTGATGGAAATCCAGTGTTTTCTGTAGACGAGTTGTAATTATCTTAGTAAAAAATTTGTATAAAACTGATAAAAGACTGATAGGTCTGTAATTTCTAATATCTTCTTTATCACCTTTTTAAAATATTAATATTAATACTGCATTCTTCCAATCATCTGGTACATCTTTATCATTTAGACATTTGGTATATAACTTTGCTAATTTTTTTCCTATTTCTTTACCTGCTTCTTTTAATATATCAATTATAATTCCATCATTACATGGAGACTTCCCTTTCTTCATAAATTTAATTGCATGTATCACTTCCTCATTCAAAATTTTGGACAAGGAGGCATTTGTTCTTTATTACTATATAATTCTTGATAGAAGTCTTCAACACATTTCATAATGTCATCTCTCTTTTTAGTAATAATGCCATCTTTTTTTCTTATTGCAGATATAAATTTCCTACCAATACCAAAATGTTGTTTTACACTCTTTAGAATTTTTTTTCTCTTCTACAGCTTTTCTTGCTAGTTCACAATTATACTTTCTTATATCATTTTCAACTCTTTTCCACACCATTTTACAAAATTTGAAATATTCAATCTTTTTTAATGCATCATTGTTGTATATCCTCATATTCCTTCTTTTCTTTATAAATTCTCTAGTCTCAGTAGAAATTTTATTGGTCAATTGCTGCTTTTTTCTACCAGCTATTTTTCTTGCAGTTTTTAAAAGTGTATCAGTTATTTTTCTATTAATGTCATTCAAATTTGAATCATGTTCTAAATCTATTAATACTTGAAACTGATTTGTAAGTTCTAATTTAAATTCATTAGAACGTTTCTGAAGATTAGGACTATCAACTGTAAATATTGTTTTTCTTAATCATTTTTGTCTCTCTAGTTTTACATTAACACGTATCTTACACCTTACTAATCAATGATCACTTCCTGTGTTAAATTTACTAAAAACATTACAATTTTGAAATATGTATTTCCTGTTACTCAAAATATAATCCAATTCTGCTGTACTTTCATTTGGATGCGTCCATATCCATTTCATTTTAACATTTTTCTCAAAAAAAGAATTCATAATATAAAGTTTTTCTTTTTCTGCAAACTCCACAAGTCTATGAGTCTTTTATTTTTATTACCATAACCAAAATTACCTACAGCACTTTCATCGTTCATTTGTTTACCAATTCTAGCATTAAAGTCTCCCATAACAATTTTAAAATGTTGTTTACTCTGATCAAAAGCCTTTTGTACATCCATATAAAAATCTTTTACTACTTCATCACTATGAGAACTTGTTAGGGCATAAACCGGAATTATCTGCATTTGGTATCTGCTATATCTTACGACTCTGTCTGATACACCATCAATCTTCACAATATTGTTCTTCCACTTTTTATTTATAATGAATCCTACTCCACTTGTATTTCCAATATTTGTGCCTTTATAGTAGAGTATATGTTCTCTTTTTAAATCAATGTTTCTTCACCTTTTCTTCTATTTTCACAAAGTCCAATAATGTCCCATTTAATATAAGACAGTTCTTCTAATTCTTGCAATATTCCTTCACTTGAAAGTGATCTGCAGTTGTAAGTACCTAAATAAAAAGTCATCAAATGGCAGCCTGAGTCTACAATCAGGGAATTCTTAGCATCTCTACCTTCAGCCACCAACCACTGCCTTGATTGGTGACTTTACAGCCTCCTGGGAATAAGGGCCTTGATATATTTTTGTCTGTCATGATTGTATATATTGGAAAAATATTCTTAAACTCGGAGGTAAAAAGCCAATAATCTCATCACACTGGCTAATGTGTGTTGGTGAGCAGCCCATCCATTTTCTTATACTATATGAATAATCACATAGTAATAACAGCTGCTATGACATGAACGTATGGAGTGGACATTAAGAATTTGCCTTGCTCTCTTCATTTAAGGCCTCCGAGAGGAATCAAAGAGTCTCCTTTCTGTTAATAGCAAACTCCTTTCTGCAGCCATATAATTTTTTTTATCCCCCCCCCTTAAAATTTTTATAATAAATATTAATATAATGTGATGATTCCAAAATTAGATACTTGTGTCTGATACATAAAAACATAACTTCAAGAAAAAGAAGAAGCAGCAAATGGCCATAGAATAAAATAATCTTTAATGATTCAATTACTGTTAAACATATTTATTAATAACATTTCAGAAAGAATCTGTTAAAATATCACAATAGGCTGACAATTTGTTATTGAAGTAGATTCCATTATATGATGGAAATCAATAATGCAAAAAATTTGTACTTATCATTACAAATTGCAAATGCTAAGATTTTTTAAAATTATTTTAAAACTTTTATTTAGTAATCTTAAGTCCTTTATATCATTAAAGTCAATTATGCAAGCATTCCTTCAATCAATGAATAGTAAATGATAGTGACAATAACATTTGGAAACTGGTACCTGGATTTTTAGACATCATTGAGGTAAAAGCATAGACTGTAGAATTCCCTCTCTTTGCTTGGAGTTATTATATTATTGAATTACATTAATGACATTAGATTGCCCTAGTAGCATCTTGAAATCTTCGGAAAAATTAACCTTGTAGGCATGAGAAACTATTGAAGTTTAATAATTATTTTGGTATGCTATTCAAAATAATATTTAAATAATTTAAAAATTAAATTCATTTGTTTTTGTGAATTTAGCTATAAACTAAGTGGAAACTCTTTTGATTATTCAATAGGCTGATAGTATATATTAAATCAAAAATCACATTTTTAACTTATTATTATTTTATGTTGACAACTGGTGACAACTATATTCTAGGGGGAAAAAATGATAATTTAAAAAAAGTTGAATATATTTTGTAAATTATTAATAGAATAAAATAATATTGTATTTGTAGATAATAAATAATCTTCTTTAAATCAACTATGTTTTAATCTAATAATATATATTTTTAAAAGTTCTAGCTATCATCAAATAGAAGCACTTAGAGTATTTTTAAACTTTATATAAAACATTTTGAAATGAGAGAAGTATAACATGTATCCCAAAAAAAGGTTCCTTTTTTTCTTTTTTTCCGTTGTATATATCTGAGCATTTCTCCCCCAGTTTCAATATATCCAATCATCCATCAACAGAAAATGCCAGACAATCCTCACTCAGATAGTTGTGATATGAAGATTGGACTGACAAAAACCAAAAAAAAAATTGTATTACTATATACATATATTGTGAACAGATAAGATTCAAGATTGAAACTTAACACAAAAAATAAAGTCAAAAAGATATAGGAAGAAGTGATAAATAATCACAATGATTAATTAATCACAATTACAATAATAATAAAACCAAAGAAACAAAAATTATATTTGCTATCCTCATAAATAGATAATTTATATAATTCTTATTACTATCCTGTATATGTGAAGAATATAAAGGTCTATGTAACATTTATTTAATACAATCCTTTGACATATAAATAGACAATGATATGAAATGTTTATTTAAAAAAGAATATATTAGATTATTTAAAAGGATAGAGTTATAAGTATTTAAAACAGAAAAAACAATGAGAAAAATATTCTTCAGACTGCTCATCATGAACAACACACATGCACACAAATTTTCAAGAATTTGCCCTCAATTGCATTTACATATTCACAATTATGGTTTCAAAAATAAAGCTAATAACCTATTGGTTGTTCATGTTCCGTTTTTGAAAAATAGAAAAGTGATTTCTACAAGCGGTTTTATTTTACAAAGCAATAAATTGCCGAAGAAAACTTCTATTTGCAATTAGGTAGATAGTAACGGTTTGCAATTTTTAAAATTTAATTCAAGCTATTAAGTTTTTAAAAATAAACATATATAACTATACCACTAATATTTGTTTTTATCTCAATATAAATAAAATTCGAAACAAAATTGCATTAATGTGTTGCATACAGATGACGTTTACTTAATTATTTATTAAAATAATATTTTAAAACTAACAGAGATTAAAAGATTTTAAATATTTTTCAAGAATAAATGAAAACAAATTAAATTCTATAAATAATTTTAATATATATCTATGCTTAGAATTTTGATATTAAAATGTTAAAATTTCGATTGGAATATGAGATTTTTATGATACTTTGATATTTTATATCTTAGACACAACCCAACCAAAAATATTATGATGATCAAACGAGGTATCATTTCATTTGCAAGTATTTTTTAATGAAATCATTTAGTGCTAATAGGTATATTTCCTGAATTGATCATTCATCTGTAATTCAACAAGTTATCTTAGTTAATTAAAAGATTCATTAATACTGGTAGATTTATTCACGGTAAAACAAACTGTTTACAAGATTCATATATTCATTTTTAAATGAGTATTTCGGCAAACTTATATTGCAATCTTCCACATTACTCTAAAATTTCTTGCTCACTAGCATTTTCGGCTTTCAGATGATCATCAAGCATTAGAAATACATAATTATCTTTAACTATGTGCATACATATTTTATTGAGAGAATAAATTTTACTAATAATATAAGTAATTTATTAAATAATAGACCACCAATATTACTACTATCATATTATTGATGTTAAATGTTTATTTAATTGTATAGTTCAAACAATATATATATATATATATATATATATATATATATATATATATATGGATGCAAAAGGGAGTTTGCTATTAACTGAAAGGAGACCCTTTGATTCCTCTTGGAGGCCTTAAAGGAACCGAGCAGGGCAAATTCCTAATGTCCACTCCATACATTCTTGTCATTGTAGCTGTTATTGCTATGTGATTATTTATATAATATGCGAACATGGATGGGTTGCTCATCAACATGCATTAGCCAGCATGGTGAGTTTATTGGCTTTTTACCTCTGCATTTAAGATAAAGAAACACCATGGTCTTTCTTCTCAGTTGCCTGATAAAGCAGAATGAATGTTTGTGTAAATGATAAATATTTTTCCAATATAAACAATTATGACAGACAAAAATAAATCATGGCTCTTATTCCCAGGAGGCTGTAAAATCACCAACCAAGGCAGCAGTTGGTGGCTGAAGGCAGAGGGTGCTAAGAATCCCCTGATTGTGGATCCAGGCTGCCATTTGATGATAACTTTTTATTTAGATACAACTGCAGATCACTTTCAAGTGAAGGAAGATTGCAAGAATTAGAAGAAGAAATGTCTTATATTTAATGAGACATTATTGGACTTTGTGAAGTTAGAAGAAAAAAATGATTTAAAAAGGAGACATGTACTCTATTATAAGAGTACAAATATTGAAACTACAAGTGGAGTAGGATTCATTATAAATATAAAGTGGAAGAACAACATTGTGGAGATTGATGGTGTGTCGGATAGAGTGGAAGATTAGTTATACAACTTAATAGCAGATACCAAATGCATATAATTAAGGTTTATGCAACAATAAGTTCTCATAGTGATGAAGTAGTACAAGATTTTTATATGGATGTACAAAAGGTTTTTGATCAGAGTAAATATTTTAGAATTGGTAAGGGAGACTTTAATGCTAGAATTGGTAAACAAATGAGAGATGAAAGTGCTGTAGGTAATTTTGGTTATGGTAATAGAAATGAGAGAGGACATAGACTTGTGGAGTTTGCAAAAAAGGAAAATCTTTATATTATGAATTTTTTTTATTAGAAAAATGTTAAAAGAAAATGGACATGGTAGCATCCAAATGAAGGTACAGCAAAATTGGATTATATTTTGTCTAACAGAAAAAATATATTTCAAGATTGTAATGTTCTTAATAAATTTAACTCAGGAAGTGATCATTGATAAGTAAGTTGTTAGATACTTGTTAAAGCAAAACTAGAGAGACAAAAATTAATTAAGAAAAACAGTATTTACAGTTGATATTTCTAATCTTCAGAAACATTCTAATGAATTTAAATTAGAACTTAAAAATTGGTTTCAAGTATTAGTAGATTTTAAACATGATTTATATTTGAATGAAATTAATATGAAAATAACTGATACAATTTTAAAAACTGCAACAAAATAGCTGGTAGAAAAAAGCAGCAATTGATACATAAAATTTCTATTGAGATTAGAGAATTTATGAAGAAAAGAAGGAATATGAAGATATACAAAAATGATGCATTAAAAAGGATTGAATATCTTGAATTTTGTAAAATGGTGTGGAAAAATGTTGAATATAGTATAAGAAAGTATAACTTTGAACTAGGAAGGAAAGCTGTAGAAAAAAATAAAAGTCTCAAGAGCGTAAAACAACATTTTGGTATTGGTAGGAAATTTATATCTGCAATAAAAAAATATGGAATTATTACTAAAAAGAGAGATGACATCATGAAATGAGTAGAAGACTTCTATCAAGAATTTTATGGTAATAAAAAACAAGTATCTTCTATATCTATTACATCTTCTGAATTGAACAGAATTTTTAATGAAGAAGTGAGACATGCAACTAAATGTAAGAAGAAAGGAAAGGCTCCAGGTAATGATGGACTTATAATTGATATATTAAAAGAAGCAGGTGAAGAAATCGATTTTTTTTTTAGCTAAGTTATATACAAAATTTCTAAATGATAAAGTTGTACCAGAGGATTGGAAGAATGCAGTATTAATATTTAAAAAAGGTGATAAAGAAGATATTAGAAATTACAGACCTATCAGACTTTTATCAGTTTTATACAAATTGTGTACAAAAATAATTACAACTCGTCTACAGAGAACATTGGATTTACACCAACCAAGAGAACATGCTGGATTTAAAAGTGGTTTTAGTACAGTAGATCATATTCAGGTATTGAGAGAAGTTATATAAAGGACAAATGGATATGAGTTGCCATTTTGCCTTGGATTTGTAGATTATGAAAAGGCATTTGATTCTATAAACATTTCTTCAGTGATTAAAGCATTGGATCATCAAGGTATAGATCCAGGATATTGTTGTATTTTAAAGAAGATTTATAAAAATGCAATAGCAACAATTAGATTACATAATGATACTATGAAAGTCAACATTGAGAAGGGTGTAGACAGGGTGACTCCATATCTCCAAAACTTTTTACAGCAGTGCTGCAAGAAGTATTTTGTGGATTAAAATGGGAAGCTAAAGGAGTGAAAGTAAATGGAGATTATTTAAATCATTTAGATTTTGCAGATGATGTAGTTGTTTTGGAAAATAATGCTTTAGAGCTGCAGGAAATGTTACAGGAATTATCAGATAAAAGTAGGAAAGTAGGATTAGAGATAAACACTAAAAAGACTAAAGTAATGTTTAATGGATTTTCTCAATATATTGAAATATAGATTGATTATGATTTAGAAAAAGTTAACAATTACTAATACCTTGGTCAGATTATTAATACAGATGGAAACATAGTGGATGAAATTAATTATAGAATTAAACTTGGTTGAAGTGCTTTTGGTAGAAATAACTTAATGCTAAAAGGAAATGTGCCTATGTGTTTGAAAAGGAAGATTTTTAATCAATGTGTTTTACCAGTTCTTACTTAAAAATCTGAGACTTGAACACATAATAGAAGAACAATACAGAGACTTCAGACCATTCAAGGAAGTATGGAGAGATGTATGTTGGGAGTAACAAGAAGAGATTGAAAACACAATATATGGGTAAGAGAACAAACATGTGTTACTGACCTCATTAAAAGACTGATGTGAACTGGGTTGGACATATTGCTAGAAGAGATGATAATAGATCAGCAATTGAAATCTTAAACTGGATTCCAAGAGATTGTAAAAGACCTAAAAGGAGACCACATGTGAGATGGATGGACAAAATAAGAAAGGGTGCAGAGGTGATGTAGAGAAGAGAAGCTAAATATCGGAGATGATGGATTGAACTTGGAGAGACCTACATCCTACAGTGGATTGATAATGGTTGATGATATATAAGAATTATGTTTAGTATTCACCTTTTAATATTTATAACATACTTTGAATTATTAATTTGTTAAATAAGGAATTTTCAAATATGCATCAAATATATTCTGTTCCATACATTGTGCAGTATAAATAACAATACAGCTTCCCAAAATATATTTTTATATGATATAAGATGAAAAGAGAGAAAGAAAAGCTTTTAAAATATTATCTTCTCATAAACTCTACTTCTTCTTTTGATATATTTTACTCAATTGATTTATTGATGAGAACAAATGTAATTCTTCCTAATAAGTTAAATTAATATGTACTATAAATATATCTATTTGAATATACAATACAGCAAAGTGGATTTCATATATATATATATATATATGAAAAACAAAAACAAGTTATAAATCAAGTGACTTGCTTTAATATATATATATTAAAACAATCTCCTATAACATTTAAAGGTTAGCTTTGCCCCCCAAAAAATTAATGTAAAACGTGGTTTAAATTATTGGTTAGTTTAGTGCAGATATTTGTAAAATTTATTCATTAAATTATAGATAGATTTTATGATTGTGTTTGGCAGATTTAATAAGTCAAAATCATGACCACAATTAAGATTAACATAAGCAACAATTCAGGCAATAAATTACCATTTTAATGCTTCATTTACAAGGTTTTACAATTATGACATTTTTTCATTTATAATAGTTAAAGCACACAAGGTCTTGACCAGAATATCAAAGCAATACCAATCTATGATACACTTTTTTATTGAAAGTTAATGAATCCAAATTGTTCAGGACTGAATTTATTATTATATATAAGATCTAATAGTTAGTAGTAGAGGATAACTTTCTACTAGTGAAATAATAGTGTTTGGGGCATTCACATTTTTTTAAGTTTTTTTATATTTTCTTTTAAATAGGTTTTATTTTATCATTTTTAATTTATTACAGTAATTTAAAAAGTATTTTTTATATTAATATAATTATATTTAAATATTGATTTGATCTCTTCCAAAGTATGATTGCTTTTGATGACTCTGCCTTGAAAAAAAAAGGCATGGCAAATTTACATCTGTATATTTGAAACGATTTTCCTGTTGATGTCTGAATTTGTTATTACAGTATATGTAAAACCTAATAGCTAGCAGAAAAAAATCTCTTTGCTAATATAAAATATGTAAATGAGATATTTATTTTATATAGCGCTATGTTTTTATAAACTGTAATAGTAATAATCAGCCATTAAGCTAATGCACATGCGCTTTGTGGATTTTTAACTATAAATGATTCCAAACACAAATCGAGTCTTTAATTATTTGGGTTTTTACACTTGCCAGCTATTTACACTTTCTGATAAATATTTTATAATAGAGTCTTTAATTACCATTGTATATAACAAAATATTCTAAATATATAAACCAAAGTAAAATGTAAAATTATATTCCATAAGAGATTTGGAGCTATGCTTATTATATAGTACTAATATTTAAAATTATTAATTTAGGGTTAGCTTTCACAAAACTATATTGCATAGAAAACCTAGCTTAGCAACTATATGTAAATAATTGTAAATAAAATGGATAATAGACATCTTAAGAATTGAATCAAATTTATTCTGACATTAAACTAAAGTTTATTGCTCAGATAAATTTTTTCAAGATGTCTGCTATTCAAAGCTCACGTGACATAATTGCTCTATATTTATTCCTAATGATTATTATTGAAATAAATTAAAATAATTATAATTTCATTGCTTTTTATTTTATAACACATCTATCAAATATATATATATATATAAATAATATTTTTTGAAATACAATTTTAAAGATTCTAATTATTTAACATTAGTCGTTTTCCATTTAATTGTTGAGGTCTCTTAAGATAAATATATATTTTTTGAGTATACAGTATAAACTTTTATATCTTAATTTTATTATAATTTATTAAATATTCTGGAATTTGTATAATTTTTTCATAATTTACTTTAAGACCTGTTTTCCAAATAATGATGACATAGTTCTGATTTTAAATGTGGTTAATTTAGACATTTTTTTGATAATTCTATGTTTTTGCTCCAAATAAAGTTATGCTTTAGCAAAACACCTTAAAAGCAAAATATCTTTTAATTTTAAATTCAATAGTTTATAAAATAATCTAATCAAAGTTTGTTTGATATTTTCTGTATTATGTTTTTACTATTAGCAATAATTTTACCAAGCTTATTAACCAAAATATAATAGAGCAATTTGTAAAATTATTTTGGACTTTGCTTATGATCAGTTCTAATTCTAATAAAATAATAAATGAAAACACTGTATTGTGAATTCTTGTTATATTTTTTATACATCATCATCACAAATATTAGCCTTAAGAAGATAAATGGAACTTCATCAAAACATACATTGTCTTTTACTGAGAATTTTTTTATATCTGCAAATCAAAATCATTTTAAAGATAATCTTTTCTTCTCATGATAAATTTTTGATTCGAAGACATCTATGCAAAGTCCACCAATTCCATTTTTAAATTTATTTTTTAAACGCATACAATATAATATTACAAACATTAAAAAAATCTACTGATTTAAAATTTATTAAATATTGGATAATATAAATTTAATATTATTACTATACTTCTGACCTCATAATTTTTATTTAAATTTATTGATTATTATTACATTTTATAGATATTCGACAAAGAACTATAAATAACAATCTAAATGTAAATATATATATATATAGATTTAGAATTAGAAGTTCCTGCATTGTCCTTTTTAAATGTCATCATTTATTATTTATTCACATAGAATTTTTTTAAAATGAAATAATCAATTCTTCACACGATGAACTTTTAACAAATGTGTTTTTAAATTATGATTTTTCAGATTTACTTATATTTTGTAATCAAACTATAATAGACACTGAAACAGAAAATCAACCGTTATACTTTAACTAATCCAGTCTTTTTTAGGTCACTATTGTATCACCAATTTTTTTTCCATGTGTCAAAGCATCGGCCGGAAAGCGAATCCGGGACAACTGCTTGTAAGGCAGCTGTGCTGACCACTCGGCCACCAACGCTTGACATTGTATTACCAATTTTAAATCTTATTATTCCTATATATACATATTATTTCAGTTTTAAGTACCAGATACACTTTTATTAATAATTACTTCCCATATATCAAATTATTAATCTTCTCAACTTATAATTTATACTTTAATTTACAAATTAAATACGTTATATAATCATTTTTTTCTGTTGAAAACATACTTTTACTTCTTTTGTACGTATATATTCTAATTTAATATATGTATTTTTAAATTATAATCTACAAACACATTTAATTTTATAAACAACTAGCAATAGACATTTGAAAAGTACCAACCACCCCTGTTACATATATTTCAATTAACAATGTTATCAAGTAGTTTTTGGATGTCTGCATCACACAATTTTTTTTATCATTATTTATCTTATCTATCCGAACAATTTTATATCTTTATTTGAAAAGTATTCTATTAAAATTGTAAGCATATCTTTACCATTACATCCTGCTTTGCCATCTATTAAGAAAATATTTTTAGACTCCTTTTTTAGAATAATTTAATAATAGTAAAAGTAAATTATTAAACAATTCAAAACAAAACAACACTCTCCATATAGTAGTGATCATGTGATGAATAGTAAAAGTACCAAATAATTATTAAACATGTTACTCAAGTAAAATTTCTAAACAAATTTAGTTCCTAAGTGATTCATTATTCATTATACTACTTCATGACAGTTCACAATTAAAAGAATTCCCAGTTTTATAAACTGATTTTAGTATTGCTTTCTCATTACCAAAACAAAATATTTTATAATCAAAAAAATTGAGTAGAAATTTTTGTATAAGTAATTAGAAGACGAAATTATTGTACAAACAATTTTAATATTTATCGCAATGTATGATTGACAATAGTAGAGACACATGATAAAAAGATAAACATTAAGAGAGAAAATATTGTTGCCTGTTTTGGAAATGATACTTAGAACCCATCTTCTTTTATAAAGCATTGCCATGTATTCTTTGCCAACCATTACTTACTATTGTTCTATGATTTATTCTTATATTTGAAAATAATTTTCTAATTGTAATATTATCAATATTACATATAAAAATGTCAAAATAATGGTAAATTATCTTCTTTATTGACCAAGAAAAATCACTTAGTTCAAGTAGACTTTCATCTAATTATCTCATATCTTTTTTCAGATAAAAAAATAACACTATGTTAGTAATATTATAAGATAATATACAACATCATTCTTAATAGCTTCATTACAAAAGATCTCAAATACTAGTTTATAAAGAATCATAGTCATTATTGACACACAATTAACATAAGCAGTTACAATCTTAATCCAAAACTAAAAGCAGAAATTCAATGAATATTTAAAATATTCTGAAAATCATAACCATGACAGCTCAAAAGAAATCAAACATGAATAGTTGCACTGCCTTAAATGACTATCATGAAACTTTTGTGTAATGAACTAAGATATA
Source organism: Epiperipatus broadwayi (assembly GCA_028023455.1). Classification (NCBI taxonomy): domain Eukaryota; kingdom Metazoa; phylum Onychophora; class Udeonychophora; order Euonychophora; family Peripatidae; genus Epiperipatus; species Epiperipatus broadwayi. The sequence continues at coordinate 197,323 of JAQFVV010006644.1, forward strand.
GTTAATCAATATTGTACAAGTAGATAGAACTCAATTAATTTACAATCTGCCACAATAGATCTATAAGTTATGTAATAAATTTATAATATTGTTTATTGCTTATAAAAAATTGAATGAATAAAGACATACTTACAAAATCTCAAGGGGAAAAAAACAAACAAATGCAAATACCCAGAACAAACACTAGAGTAACCACAACACACAAAAATATATACACATAGAGAGAAGAAGAGAAGCAAGGATATATAAAGAGTATAAATACAGTAAGGGGGCATTTGACTCCAGACTTTCAAATTCCCTTCAGTCATTTAATCCATCTTATACACACATACATGTGAAAAAGATAAACGATCTCCAATATATGTATTTTATGTTGAACAAGCACTCAACAGTTGGTCTGGATCATCATATTCTACACATATATGTAATCAGTGCTTGGTTTATATTAAGATAGCAAATCTTCAAATTTTGATAGACTTTAATGATCTCTCTTCTCCAATTTTTTAGTCATCCATATTATTGACAATCTGCTGATGACATATTGAAAGCTTTTGTTTTCCAATTTTGTTGCCATAACCATGTTGATTGTCATTCTGACTTTTCATATGTTAAACCTTTAAGTCCATTTAAATATACAGAAGAGGGATGGGTAGAATAGAAGCTGAATCTACAATATTTAAATGCAAGAATAGTATATATACTTAAGTTAGATGTAATTAGAAGGAATTGGATGACTGAAGAATGCTTGAAATTCTGGGTTCAGATCCTCTCTAATTATAGCCAGCTAAGGTTTATATACTCTACTTGTATGCAAATACTAAATACAATAACTGATAAATGCTTATAAGAATAATCTAGAGATAAGGGAGAAAGCAATTTACATCCACTGGATATTAAAATTCATGAGAAATAATTGGACTGAAAATATACCAAACTAGTTTCTCATTAGAAACAATAATAGAGGACAGCCAAAAAGTTTTTACAATGATTATGTGCCTACTAACACAATATTATGAAAAGATAAATCACTGCAAAACATTACCCTAATTAGGATATTGAAAGGTGAAAGTTTAATAAGGACTGTTTCAGTCAACAGCCACAACATTGATATTATTATAATCTAAATTAAAACCTATATAGAATAACGAATGATAAACATGACCTTAGTTTAAAACGATCTCACTTAAGCTCAAAAGTTTTTAAATAGCATTATTACATGCAATCAAACTATAGATCCAATTTTGTTTCCTAGATGGAAGATAATAAAGAATCAACAATCTTGATCAGTATTAATTTTATCAGAATACTGGCTACAAAAAAAGTGTGATTATAATTTATCGCTAGTGATGGTGGGGTACTACAAACTGGAAATAAAAATGATCTATTTATTTGTTTTTTAATTTGTATTCACATATTTAGTTTTGTAATTACTATCATTTGTTTTATTTTTATATTATTTGTTTTTAAATATACTATTTATTTAGATTTAATATTTTTTTTATTTATTTTACTTTATGAGAATTATATAATTCTTGACAAATTTGTAGAAACTGAAATCTTTTAAAAGTATTAAAAATTATTAAGTTTAATGTACTGTACATAAATTGTATTTAATGAACATATTATTCTATTAAAAATAATTTTCTTTTTTATGCTGAATATGTAATTAAATTTTTTTATTATTATGGCAATTCATTCCGTTTTTTCATTCATAATGAAAATTTATTATTAGTCTCTTGTTAGATTGCCCTTGCGTTACAACCGTTTGATTTAATTTAATTTTTTTTTTTTTATGGCTGTTCTTTAAAAAGGTAAATAAAAAAATATATATATATAAAATTTTAATGTTTATTAAAGAAAAATAAAAGTCATTTAAATTTTAAAGTAAGTATAATAAAAATATCTTAATTTATTTAAGTAAAAATGTAATTAAAATTCTCCCTTTTCTGCTTTCATTTTATTAATGTTTTTTTTATGTAATTATGAAATGCATATTGATTTGAATTAAACAAGGAAGTAAGTTAGAATAGAAATTAAAATAGAATTATATATTAGTTTACAATCTTGGATTAATTAAAAGCGAAAATAGAGAGAGTTCATTTTATTTAAGACTCAAAATAACACCCTTTATCAAACGCATACACATATACATATATGAAACAATTTGTGGAACATGTATTAGTTCACTTGTTTATTATTCACAACCCGGAGTTCAAATATAATTAAAACTCGCAAATCCAAGCTTCTAATAAGTTTAAGATTTTTTTTTAGATAATCGGCATATAACAAAGATATCTAGACATCCAAATATCTATCTGACTAAGCTAAGTTAAAAAATAAATCAAGAAAAAAACCAGGTAGCTTTTTTTACATTATTTTGCAAAGAACTAATGTGGTCTTATAATTTTAAAGATCCTAATTACTGAATAATGGTAAAAATCGTTCATGTTTCAATATATATATGTTTTTAAATGAAGTCGTCTCGGTATACTGCAGATCTGTAAAATACAGTAATTATATTCAATATCAAACAAAGTCACTCAAGTTTAGTTAATTTATTATTTCAACTTAAATCTCCTTTTGTGCTGAAAATAGTACAAAATCATATTATATATTTGAATGTTATCGTCAATATTTTATTTGTACATTTATTAATTGCATCAGACTATTTTTTAAAAAAATAGTTGGAGAAATAATTATTTTTCTTTTAATATTATTAAAAGAATTATATTATTTTGGACGTGTGCGCATACAAATATTACAGTAAAAAGAAAATAGCTAATTGTAAGGTAATTTTGTCTGCTCAGTTCCTTAGAGGAACTGATCAGACAAAATTTTTAATATTCATTTTATGCATCGTTGTTATTGCAGCTGTTATTACTATGCGATTTTTTTTTACGTGATAAACAACTTTTCATCAACAACCAACATACGCCCATTTTAGTTTGGAATTTAGTAGTAAAATACACTATGACTTTTTTTCTCATATCCAGATTTCTTTATATTGAGAAATTATTTGGATAAGTATCTGTGTTTATGAATGCCAAGAATTTAATATTTACAATTATAACAGACAATAATATGACTCTTATATTCCATTAGGGCTAATGACCAAAAGGTAAAGAAAATGTGAATGATCACTGAGATATAGATCAGGTTTCTACTTAGTGATGGCCATTTATTTGGCTACTTATGTCTCTTGAGATTATTTTCAATCAAAGGAAAAATTACATTAATTGAAAAGCAAAATACTTAATATGAAAAAAAAACATTGTAAGTTTTATGAAATTATAAAAAAATCAAGAGTTAATTAATTTGAAAAATTGACTAATACTTTATTATTAAGGCCCAAATATTGGAAGCATAATTGCAATGCAATTTATTACAAATAAAATATGGAAGAATAACTGTGAAATTTAATGGTATATTAGATTAAGGTAACAAGATTAGTTATTCAATTTGCCAAAATAAAAAATTACAGTAATTTATTTAGTTTATGCTTCAACAAGTTCTTATTATGATGGAAAAGAGGTTGTTTAGAAAGATATAAAAAAAAAAAGTAATCTGACCAAGAAGATTTTTAATCCGACCAAAACAATAATTTAAAATTATCACAGAGATCTTCATGCTGAAATTTGAAACCAACTAAAGAAAATATGTATTAAATATATTTAATTATAAAACAGAAATAAAAGAGATATAGGCTTGAAGAAATTGTTGAAAGATAACTTGTATTTTATGAAAGGACATGAAAGTATTAGAATGCATATGCATCAGAGTTGCTTTAGGTTGTGTTATATTTAACAGAATTAATGTAAGAAATGATATTAAATTAGCAATTAGTAAGATATATGTTAATGTGAAGCTAGAAAATCAAAATTATTGATAAACTCAATACTAAACAATTAAAATATAACAAGACCATCTTAATTAACAAAGCAAAAGAAGGATTCTGATGGGGTGCATTGGATTCAAAAATCTAGAAATATTTTGTTCACAGAACCAAGGCTTTTCACTTATAAAACCATAAGCTAGAAAGTAATTTGGGGATATTGGATGAGAAGGTACTAGAAAGAGATAAAAAAAGCATAACCTAATATCTATTGATTACCATAGTTTGCTGTAGGTGGCACTATTGCATGGAGAAATTTGCTATTATTTTAAAATTAATATTATTAGTCATTATTCTAACTTTTTACAAATATTACAATAAATTTAAAATATCATTTGCAAACCATTTTAAATCATAATAGATTTCAAAGACAATACAGACTTGAATGAAACAAGAAAATGCATGAAAAAAAACATAAAAAATATTTTAATATGATCAATTTATTAGTTGTGAATATCTGATAATCCATAAAATAATCTATAAAACATGTTATTGCCAAAATGACAGATTTAACAACAACAATAAAATAACATTGCAAGAAGTATTCTTTCAGCCATAAAAAGAAAAAAATTGTGCTATTTGTTAAAATATGAACATCATGAAATGTAAGAAAAATATCTATAAGGACCAATATAATTATGAAAAAACAAAAATAATAACACTTATACTATAGAAACATAGTTTAAATTTCAGACTGTTCTAAAAGAAGAGATGATATATGAAATTAAAACCATGAAGAATGGAAATGCTTCAAAAATGATTAAGTTTTTATAGATATTATAAATGAAACCTTTGGAGAGATAGAAAAATTGTTGACAAAGCAAGTACATGTCTAAATTACTAAAAAAAAAAGACATATATTAAAAGATCAGAAATTATTACATAATTTAAAAAAAAAAAGGATTATGACATTTATTAAATACAAAATGTTTTTAATATTTTGACTGCAAGTTATAAATATCTCATCCATTAATTAATGTTCAAAAAACTCAAGCTCTTTATCAGCCAGTTATGGAAGAATAATCCTTAAAAATTTTCAATTTGGATGGTTATCAATGTGAGATTGTAAGTAGAAAGATGGATTTAGATATTCAGATCCCCACAGATTCCAATGTGCTGCTGCTTTTAAAAGTTTAAAAGTGAGAATATTTCATTACAGTGAAATAACTACTGCAACCAAGTTGGCTGTACATAGAGCAGTTAGTTTACCTAATTTACTGTATGAATGTGAAACTTAGATATCCTACTGGCATAATATAAAGCATTAAAAAGTTTCATTTAAGAATACACCATAAGATTTTAGAAATATAATGACAAGTTTGTAAAATCCACTAATGTAAAATCATACCATTAGATTGGACATGTAAAACAAATGAATAATGGAAGATTTTTCAAAAGAATATTTATGGTAAACATGAGCAAAGGTTTTATAAGAGAGAAAAACACCATCTATATTATAAAGAATATACCAAAGACATTAAAAAAAAGTTCAATATCAATTATTTTTGTTGGAAATATGTGGCAGAGAATAGAAAACATTAGAAAGCTACTATTGGACATGATGTTGAATAATTTAAAAAAGAAAAGTATTATGCTACATAAACTAAAAGACAATATCATAACATTTTAAATAAACTGAAGAATGGATCAACATGTTTTGTATGGGTATGTATTTCAGGTTCATTGATTAGTTTGAATAGTCATTGAATACTCATTTCTAGAGTAATTTTTTTCTTTCTCTCACTCTTTTTCTTTTCTTCTTTTTTGGAGTTGAAATGGCCATACTCATTTTTGAGTCACTGGGTATATTATTATTATTATTATTATTATTATTATTATTATTATTATTATTATTATTATTATTATTATTATTATTATTATTATTATTATTATTATTATTATTATTATTATTATTATTATTATTATTATTATTATTATTATTATTATTATTATTATTATTATTTATTATTATTATTATTATTATTATTATTATTATTATTATTATTATCATCATCATCATCATTATTATTATTATTACTATTATTATTATTATTATTCAACAATAATATATATGAACACTTTGGATTACATAGCATTACATAAGATTGACTGTAAGTGTTACAGTGCAATTATGATGTACAGATTTTATATGAATTAATTTCAAGGGTTACAATAATTAGGTTTCAAAGTATATTTTTTTACAAATGCTGCTGCTAGTTGTAATTCAGAGATGGATATCAAGTTTAATCATGAAAGTCTACAATAATAATAATAATAATAATAATAATAATAATAATAATAATAATAATAATAATAATAATAATAATAATAATAATAATAATAATAATAATAATAATAATAATAATAATAATAATAATAATAATAATAATAATAATAATAATAATAATAATAATAATAATAATAATAATAATAATAATAATAATAATAATAATAATAATAATAATAATAATAATAATAATAATAATAATAATAATAATAATAATAATAATAATAATAATAATAATAATAATAATAATAATAATAGAGTCTCGCAGCAAATGATGATTTTAACGAATCGTTGTTTACAGAGATCTTAGGAGTTTAACCAAAGAAAACACTAAAACCAACACATCTTTGACTTGCAGTTATATATATATGAACAGTAAGTATTGGACAATCCAAATTAATTTGTATTTTAACTAAATAGATATTTTTATGAATTGTTTTGTTAAAAATAATATTCGTTGCTCAACGTAAAAAGCATTACAATGGCGACGCCCCGGTCATGTGCCCAGCAGAACGGCGCCAATATGCTATCCAAGCCTATGCAAATTACAGGTGAAGCAAAAACATATGCCAACGTAGCTAAAAATAATTTACAGGAAAATAATTTCTCTTCGGAAAAAAATAATTTACAACAAAAAGAACACAATCAAGTTCCAATTTTAGAAAAAAATAAAGTTTTCCATCGCTTCCGAAAAATAAATACTAATGATATTTTGCAGCTAGATATACAAACGCAAGAAAATCAATGCCCCCCTACCGCCCAGAGGAATAATGAGGATTTGAAAATAATATGTGAACAGTTTAATAATACGATCCCACGTGGCCTTCATACGTCTTTCAAAAGATTTTTTTCTCCTCGTTCAATAATATTATCAGCTACAGATGCAAATTTATCGCTATATAAATTTCCTAGAAATTTACTTTATGAAGCAATAACACTACACGGACTTTGGGATAGCATACTAAGGATTGCTGACCATCCTAACTCAAGGTATTTAATCCTCGAATTTTACCAAGAAAGCCAAAAAACCCGGTTTCAAACCACCATTAAAACTTTAGGCAACTATGCACTCATTGCAGTAGATCCAGATCAACATAACCAGATTACTGGCATAATCAAGAATGCATACCTTGGATATGACATCAAAATCTTTCAGAAAATGATGCAGCCATTTGGAAAAGTCACAGCATTCAACCCAATTTATCTGAAAGATACGCCAGTGCTTGTATACAGCAATAGCTTTGACTTCAAGCTGAGATTGCATCCAGAAATAGATCCAAACAATATTCCTACACAATTTGCAGATCAGGAAGCCATGCTGAGCCTCTTCATAAGAGGGCTTAAACCCATATGCTACACATGCGGGAAGCGAGGCCACTTGGCAACGCAATGTGACACCAAAAAGAATCCACAATCGCAAAAAACAAATGGAGTGGCCATCCAAACACATACTGAAGACAGCAACCATATATATAATGATAGCATAAATCCAAATATGTACAACAATATGCAAACAACTTCTCCACCTGAAGAAACACTCTCACTCCCTCTCATTAATCAAAATTCCAATGAGGAAAATAAAAACACAGATGAACTAAACAGCGACCATCTGAAAAAACAATGTGATAACAGAAAGAGTCTACAATCACAGCAAACAAATAATCAGCTCAACCACACACAAACAGAAGATATCAGCCACACTAACATAGTCAAGATAAATTCAGATATGAATAACCAGATGCAAACAACTTCTTCATCTAAAGAAGATCAAACTACAAAAAACCAAGACAACAGTATAAATGAACCAAACAGAATGCAGCACTTAAATCCAAATGTCACACAAGCAATTCAAAATAACACAAGCAACTGTCAAAACATACAATGCACGAATGATTCAAATATTAACCCAACTGAAATATCACAAAGCAATTACAATGAAACACAAAGTACCAATAGAACAAACATCACACACACAATAAAAAATAACACATCAACATATATCATGGAAGCAATCATGCCATGCCTTCCACAAATTGAAGTAAATACAATAGAAAAAAAAGGGCCAGGTCGCCCAAAAAGAAGCAAAAACAATAAAAAACCAAAAACAGAAGAGGACAACAACTCACAAACAGAAGAGTACAACACCGCATCATCATTAACCAGAATTCAAACGGATGACTGGTCACCAATGGACATCACTTCTATCTAACCAACCAATTAAAACTCCAACAATGTACAGCTCATACAATGAAAACCAGTCACTAACATATTTTGAAATGTGAACAATCCCAAAATACAACCATAATGAAAGTCAAAATAACAGCTTTTAATGTGCGGGGTTTGAACTCGGCAAACAAACTGCATCAACTTAGAGAATGGACCAAAATCACACAGACACATATATTGGGACTTCTGGAAACAAAAATATATAGTGGATCACAGATTGACCCAACAGTGCATCTTCGCACTGAAGGCTTCTTTGCATGCTCCAGGGACATGTCATCACCTGCGGGTGGAACTGGCCTACTAATAACCCCAGCTTGCCCATTCACATCATTCAGAATCATATATATCGATGCAAACTTGTTGATAGCTACATTTCATCACCATGCAAACACTCTCAATATAGTTTTCACCTACATCCCACCTGGAAATGTCATCATATCAAACATAATACTCACCATCAATTCACTGCTAGCATCAACTCCTTACCCAACTATCATCATGGGAGATTTTAACATGAAGTACACAGATTTCATCTCAAAATGGCTGCATCAAATTGCAATACCACTCATGAGTGCTGAAGGTTTTTTACCACCAAACACAGTAACATTCCATAATAACCGACACACATCTTTAATTGACCTTTGCTTCTATTCACCAATGCTGCATCATTACTTCAGCCTCAAGCTCAATCCATCCCCATTCTCAGATCACTCTGCTCAAACTGCAACACTTGATCTAACTGAAATTCAGCCAACTACACTACCACTTGGGAAAACAATGAGAATTCTAATACCAGCATCCACTCCAGAATCCCTTTTTTCTGAAACATATATTATGCTCCATAAACTTGCAGGACTACAACTAAGTGCTGTGCAGAGATATCAGGCATACATAAATATACTTTCATTCAATATTGACCATGTCACCAAAAAAAAACCTCCACCCTCCAGGCTATTAGCTCTGGCAGATGAACTTCACAAGAGGATAACAATGTCTAAACCTACTCAAAATACATATCAGCATATATATAAGCTCACCCAGGCATATAACAGCACATGTGCAGCACTTAAAGACTATTTAGCGATAAAAAAAAGCAAAATCTGCCTCAGTCAACAACATACATGGACTAGAGGCTATATCAGATGGGCCATGGGTTTTCCCTCCACCATTAGAGTACCTATGGCACTTCAAATTGGAACAACTATACATGCAGCACATAACATGATTGAACCTATTTATAAGCATTTCAAACAGAATCTTCAGACACATCAACTCTTCAACCCACCCCCCAATTATTTTGGATCACCTGAAACAAATACACCATTTACCATTAATGAATTTGCTTTGAAGCTTGCCACTCTGCCCAATGCCTGTCATCCAGGCACTCATGGCATACCAAAATTTGTGTACGAACACCTTAGCCATACAACTAATCAAGTATTATGTAATCTTGCAAACTATCTCTCACAAAAAATATACAACATTGAAAATCATTATCCAATTGCAATAGTACCATTTAATAAGAAACCAGCTCCAATAACCACCCTTAATAATATTAGGCCTATCTCCATGTGCCCAATAGCCATCAAGATCATTGAGAAAGTCATTAAAGACAGGATTGAATCATATCTGCTCCCATTGATTTCACCATATCAGTTTGCAAGAAAGCAATCATCTACAGGACAGGCAGCACTTCTTTTCAAAGCTGTATTGGGATCGGTGCGAGGCAGTTCAAATAGACATTGAATCAGCTTTTGATTCTGTGGCAATCGAGATATTAATTAAAATGTTGGCTGCCACTGCAATACCTCGCACTATTTTATATGTTATAACCAACTTGTTGTTAAATCGGGATATACATATTACACTCAGTGGCAAAAATTCTGAATCTTTTACTCCAACACAATCAATCTCACAAGGATCCCCCCTGAGTGCTTTACTTTTCACCTTTTACATCAACCCTCTATTAATAAAAATCCAGCAAACATTCATTGGCATCCAAATACCAAACACATCTCAGCAGGTAACATGTATCGCTTATATGGATGATATAACTGTCTTCCTCCCATCTAAAAAACACCTACCAGCCTTGCATACAATACTACAAGAATTTGCAGCTACACACAAACTCAGGGTCAATCTAAATAAGACGGCAGTTTGGTCTCTTTATAATGCAAAGCAGTACACGGGCATGTATGGGGGAAAGCCATCTGCTTTCTTGGGATTTCCCTTTTATATGAGTGCAAGTGCAATGAGGGTCAAGATCCAGAACAAACTCAAAGAAGAAACAGAGCGAATTACTACTTCTCTCTCAAAGGCATATCTTTCAATATACTCCAAGATCCAGCTATTTAACCAGCTAGCCATAACAAAAATCACATATTACTCACCCATTATCACATTTTCTAAAGGTTTTATTAACAAAATCTCTTCTCTCTGTAATAAGCTCTTGTGGCAGAGAAAGACTGTGTCAATATCTGCAAAACAACTTACCAGACCACCTATTCACAATGGACTAGGACTTCATAGTATTTATATTTTCCATCTACAGAAGGCCACAAACTTAATAACATCCACAGTCAAACACTTTCCAATGCTTGAATGCCTACTTCAAATAACACCAACAGATAGACCACCCCCTGCTTATGACCAACTAGCATCAATGATCAATCATATAAAAACCACAGCTCCACAGATATCTCTTCAGACAATATACAAGCATTCATACCCGCAAATTTATTCATTAATCCATCCAAATCCAACCCATGACACCAATCTGACAATGCTGAAAATCAATAATCTACAATTACTCCATAAGTTTAAAAAATGGTCACTGGAGCCAAAGTATTTTGATTTTTTGCTAAGACTAAACCTACAAGCACTGCCCACGACATATTTTCTGAGATATCGGAGACTATACACTAACATTGATCCTTTTTGTCCCCTGTGTCACAGGGCTGAAGAAACACAGGAACATCTATTCTATCTTTGTCCGGCACTAGACAGAATTCGAGTTATTATGATAGGAGCATATAGACAATCTAACACAACCCTTCAAACAATCATTAATTCATATTGCAAAGGCTCTATTCCATCAGTCCGTGCAGCCACTTTTATGCTTTATGCATACTGGTGCACTAGATGCACATTCACTCTAGGTAACAACACAAGGCGACATCCATCAACTTTCAATATCAAACTGGCAAAACTACGAGCCAGAGACAATAAAATTGCACATCCAGACATCTATGCAGCAACCTGGTCACTGATAACACAACAATCAAACCTCTAAGATGGCTCCCAATAACCAAAATCTATGCCCTCAACCAATACATATATAAAAAAAAAATGTGGCAATTATCTACAAATAAAAAAACAGAATGTTGTCTTTGATTGCATAATATAAAGGACAGTAACAACAAAATCAGCCCTCAAATACTGGAAAGCAAACTAAACCCAGCATGGCAATATACATCAAAGTTGAAGTTTTGCAAATTGAACAATGATAACCCAAGACTTTGGAGAACTATGATTACAGCAAGCAGCACTCATAAATGTAACATATACATATGTATTTTCACCCCCCCTAACAATGTTTAAATATCTTTCCCTCCTATGTTAAGTTCCTTTTTTGTACATCACAGATACCAACTTAAACTTGGTTTACTCACTAGCAATGTAAATATATGTATACGAAGTGTCTTATAGCAAATGTAACTCTATGGTTATCAATAAAGTTCTTTTCTTTGAAACATAATAATAATAATAATAATAATAATAATAATAATAATAATAATAATAATAATAATAATAATAATAATAATAATAATAATAATAATAATAATAATAATAATAATAATAATAATAATAATAATAATAATAATAATAATAATAATAATAATAATAATAATAATAATAATAATAATAATAATAATAATAATAATAATAATAATAATAATAATAATAATAAGAATAATAAGAATAAGAATAATAATAATAATAATAATAATAATAATAATAATAATAATAATAATAATAATAATAATAATAATATATTGAAATATTATTATTATTTTATTATTCAGAGCATTAAACTCAAACCATTTAAGATAACCAGTTCAATTATAAATGGTTTATGATAGTGGATATCACATTCAAGTAATATGAAAAGCTACAAAAAAATCAATAATGTTGAAAGAAATTTCAATTTGAATTGTATTTATAAATTACAGAAAGGCATATGATTATATAAGTATTGTAAAATTTATAAAGATTTTGAACATTAAAATAATTTAGAAGTGGAAGTAATAAATTGAAAAAACAAACTATAAATTCAAAAACAAATTATTAATACATAAGAAAACATAATAAAATAAATTAATCATAGAAATAAACTTGGATTAAATGTTTCGATAAAAATAATTAATATGAAAAGAAATACCATATATCATCATCATCAACCATTATCATTCCACTTCAGGATGAAGGTCTCTCCAAGTTTAATCGATCTTCTACGATATTTAGCTTCTCTTTTCCACATCATCCCTGCACGCTTTCTTATTTCATCCATCCATCTCACATGGTCTCTTTCTGGGTCTTTTACAATCTCTTGGAATTCAGTTTAAAATTTCAATTGTCCATCTATTATCATCTCTTCTAGCAATATGTCCAGCCCAACTCCACTTCAATCTTTTAATTTTTTCAATGAGATCAGTAACACCTGTTTGTTCTCTTCTTGTTACTCCCAACATACATCTCTCCATACTTCTTTGAGTGGTCTGAAAACACATTTGTTAAAAACCATCCTTTTCAAACACATAGGCATATTTCCTTTTAGTATCAAGTTATTTCTACCAAAATCACTCCAACCAAGTTTAATTCTATGATTAATTTCCTCCATTATATTTCCATCTGTACTAATAATTTGATCAAGGTATTTGCAACTGTTAACTTCTTCTAATTCATCATAATTAATCTTTATTTTCATATTTTGAAAAAATCTATTAATCATTACTTTAGTATTTTTAACATTTATCTTTAGTCCTACTTTCCTACTTTCATCTGATAACTCATGCAATATTCCCTGCAGCTCTGAAGCATTATTTGCAAAAACAACTACATCATCTGTGAAATATAAATGACTTAAATAATCTCCATTTATTTTTACTCCTTTAGTTTCCCATTTTAATCCATAAAATACTTTTTGCATCACTGCTGTAAAAAGTTTTGGAGATATGGAGTCACCTTGTCTTACACCTTTCTCAATGTTGACTTTCCCAGTATCATTATGTAATCTAATTGTTGCTGTTGCATTTTTATAAATATTCTTTAAAATATGACAATATCCTGGATCTACACCTTGATGATACAATGCTTTAATCACTGAAGAAATGTTTATAGAATCAAATGCCTTTTCATAATCTACAAATCCAAAACACAATGACAACTCGTATTCAATTGGGCCTTTCTATAATTTCTCTCAATACCTGGATATGATCTACTGTACTAAAACTACTTTTAAATCCAGCTTGTTCTCTTGGTTGGTGGAAATCTAATATTCTCTGTAGACAAGTTTTAATTATCTTGGTAAAAATTTTATATAAAACTGATAAAGGCTGATAGGTCTGTAATTTCTAATATCTTCTTTATCACCTTTTTAAAATATTAATATTATTACTGCATTTTTCCAATCATCCAGTACATCTTTATCATTTAGACATTTGGTATATAACTTTACTAAAAGTTTTTCTATTTCTTCACCTACTTCTTTTAATACATCAAATATAATTCCATCATTACCTGGAGCCTTTCCTTTCTTCATACATTTAGTTGCATGTCTCACTTATTCATTTAAAATTCTGGGCAATTCAGAAGATGTAATAGATATAGGAGGTACTTGTTCTTTATTACTATATAATTCTTGATAAAAGTCTTCTACCAATTTCATGATGTCATCTCTCTTTTTAGTAATAATTCCATCTTTTTTTCTTATTGCAGATATAAATTTCCTATCAATACCAAAATGTTGTTTAACATTCTTGAGACTTTTATTTTCTTCTATAGCTTTTTTTGCTAGTTCACAGTTATACTTTCTTATATCATTTTCAACTCTTTTCTGCACCATTTTACAAAATTCAAGATATTCAATCATTTTTAATGCATCATTTTTGTATATCTTCATATTCCTTCTTTTCTTCATAAATTCTCTAGTCTCAGTAGAAATTTTATTGGTCAATTGCTGCTATTTTCTACCAGCTATCTTTGTTGCAGTTTTTAAAAGTGTATCAGTTATTTCCATATTAATTTCATTCAAATCTGAATCATGTTCAAAATCTAATACTTGAAACCTATTTGTAAGTTATAATTTAAATTCATTAGAATGTTTCTGAAGATTAGGACTATCAACTGTAAATATTGTTTTTCTTAATCATTTTTGTCTCTCTAGTTTTACATTAACACGTATCTTACACCTTACTAATCAATGATCACTTCCTGTGTTAAATTTATTAAGAACATTACAATTTTGAAATATGTATTTCCTGTTAGTCAAAATATAATCCAATTCTGCTGTACCTTTATTTGGATGCTTCCATGTCCATTTCATTTTAACATTTTTCTCAAAAAAAGAATTCATAATATAAAGTTTTTCTTTTTCTGCAAACTCCACAAGTCTAGGAGTCTTTTATTTCTATTACCATAACCAAAATTACCTACAGCACTTTCATCTTTCATTTGTTTACCAATTCTAGCATTAAAGTCTCCCATAACAATTTAAAAATGTTGTTTACTCTGATCAAAAGCCTTTTGTACATCCATATAAAAATCTTTTACTACTTCATCACCATGAGAACTTGTTAGGGCATAAACCGGAATTATCTGCATTTGGTATCTGCTATATCTTGCGACTCTGTCTGATACACCATCAATCTTCACAATATTGTTCTTCCACATTTTATTTATAATGAATCCTACTCCACTTGTATTTCCAATATTTGTGCCTTTGTAATAGAGAATATGTCAACTTTTTAAATCAATTGTCTTTTCACCTTTTCTTCTAGCTTCACAAAGTCCAATAATGTCCCATTTAATATAAGACAGTTCTTCTTCTAATTCTTGCAATCTTCCTTCACTTGAAAGTGATCTGCAGTTGTAAGGACCTTTGATTTTTCTTGGAGGCCTTAAAGGAACTGAGCAGGGCAAATTCCTAATGTCCACTCCATTTTTTCTTGTGATTGCAGCTGTAATTACTATATGATTATTCATATAGTATATGGACAAGGATGGGCTGCTCACCAACATGCATTAGCCAGCATGGTGAGTTTATTGGATTTTTACCTCTGACTTTAAGATCAAAAACACCATGGTCTTTCTTCTCAGTGCCTGATAAGGCAAAATGAATGTTTGTGTAAATGATGAATATTTTTCCAATACATATATACAATTATGACATACAAAAATAAAGCATGGCCCTTATTCCCAGGAGGCTGTCAAGTCACCAACCAAGGCAGCAGTTGGTGGCTGAAGTCAGAGGGTGCTAAGAATCCCCTGATTGCTGACCCAGGCTTCCATTTGATGACAACTTTTTTGATACCATACATATATATATTGGAAGTTCCCAGATTGGTGCTGTATCTCACAGAATTAAAAAAAATAAATTTGTTGATCTTGATTAATTTTCATTTCACTTGATCTATGGAAAATAAAGGTGTTGAAATATTAATCTTAACTAGTTAACCATGGCATCCTAATGTTTTAAAATAATATTATTTACTATTAATTCTAGCATCAAACCATAAATCTGTTGATGTCAATTTCAGAAAAAATGTAAACAAGTGCATAAATAAATAGATTTTGGAAATAGTTAAATGAATCATAGAAAGATCACTTGAATATAATCAATATTATTATCCATTATTACACATTTCAATTTCTGTTATTACAATTACCATAGCAACTTACCTATTTAAAAAAATAGATGTTTTATATTTCATACATGTTTGTTTATAAATCAGTTTTTGGGAAATATTAATAAACATATATGTAAAAAAATGTACATTCATTAAAAAAAATAGAAAATGTAATATGAATTCTTTATTTTTGGCTAAAAATGAAAAATGATATTGAACTTATAAAACAGGATTTATTTTCACTTGTATCCAATTGTTTCAAAATCTTTATTTCATGTATTAATTGGAGGCAAATTTTCTTAAACAATTTTTTTACATTAATGACCAAAATATGAGTGATATTCAACAGTTGTCTTGACACATTGACATCAGCAAGAATATATTACTAATAGAACTGAAATGCTGCAACTTGAGTTCTTGTAATTTTATCGTTACTTAGAACAGACATGTTTATATTTGTCTATAAAAAACTTGTTAAAATTTTATATTATTTTTAAGTGATTAATTTTGCAAATCATTGAAGGATAAGCCCAGCCATCTGACCATTCAATTGGGGGAACTTGTTAATGAAATTCCAGGGAATACAGCAAAATGTGAAAGAAAAATGTAAAAAATCCATCAAAACACATTGTATTGCAAGTCAGCTGTAAAAAATATTTTGTTGTTAAAATCTAGGATTTCTTTTATTTATTTATGGTAAATACAAACTTCACTCTGTGTATATGAATATCTTATTTCAGATCAATGAATTTCACAAGATCGATTAACTCAACTTATGTGTAATATTAAGCAATTTAAATTTCACTTTCTTAATTTGGAAAGAAAAGGTAGCATTTATTATTCTCTTGAATTTAACTGAATTTTGTCAGCGAAAAAAAATTTTTTTATACATTATTACCAATGAAATGGGAAAATAAAGCCAGTAATGTGTGATTTTGCATTGACTTAGTATCTGTTGTTTTAAAAGATTGGATACATTTATATACTTAAAAGAAAATATCAGAATTTAAACACAAAAGTAATTAAATTCAAATCCGCAATAGTTATTATTCATGCTTGTCTTCTCTACTTAAAAGAAAATTGTCTCTATGCATTAGGATCAGAAACAAGGAACCAGGATGTATGATGAACTAGTGACTAAAAGGGAAAAATAAGACTGTACATTTGTGATATGATATTTATGGGTACACATTTTTCGTTTGAAAAAAAAAGAAAAAAATGTGTACGTTTAGTTCATATTTTATTTTAAAACATAGGATTAAATGATATATATGCAAAGGGTCTGAGAGATTTATTTTTGTTATTATTATTTAAACTTTTACTGATGATATAGGTTAATTTACGACCTGATGTTTTCAAGTGTTTAAAATTTTTTACATGCCAGATTTAACTTCAGGGAAATTCATATAGAGAAGGTTTTAAATAGAACGGATTTTTATTGGTAGTTTAATTCTTTAGAAATTCTATTAGTAAATAAATAAAAATCTATTTTTTATTGGATCACATTTTTTTCATTGTATATCCTATTTAAAGTCTAGATTATTGGAACCTCTCCTTCCGTTTATATAGTATGATTGTCATGCAACACACTTTTGAGTTTCATATTTATGTATTTTATTATTATTCTTATTGATTCTATACAGTAATAGACTATCAATTATTTATATGTTAAAGAAATATATTATTGTATTGTTTTTTTTTTTTAATGGGCTACGATTTCAGTCTAATGCAGATATCGTTTGTAATTGTTCTTTTATATATAATTTTTTATTACAATTATAAATTTATAATTATCAACCAATAAATTTACAGTTGATTAAAATCTGATGAATCTGTCTAATTATTTCTTTTAAATGTGCAATGTAATTTTTTGTATTTAAAGTTTGATCCAAGATCAACCAATTTTGGTAAGTGAAATAGAGTTAGACATGTGTATATTTTCTTATACATTATTATTAAGTCCGATTAAATATTTTTTTTACTTATCTAAGTCAATATTACTGGTAGAAATAATTTTTTTAGTTCAAGGTTGCATTATTAATTTGCTTATCTTGTCGGGTTACAAAAATTTTAATAGATTTTATTTTGTTATTAGTCAGAATGCTTAATTATCTTTAAACTTCTTTGGAGTAGGGATCATAAATTTTATAAACTAATATAACTTAATACCTATCTTTGGCTTGGATAACTACCAGTTATTGTCATATACAATTTAATTATTATCAAATCAATTTTATAATCAACTGATTGGAGATTTAAGTAGATGAGTAATATCAGTGATTGTAATTCAGTAAATATCTAATAGATACCTACAGTATCTCTAAATAATGATGTGATTGGAGTATGTCAAAATGCAAGCTTATCTAATATATTTATTTATAATGAATTCTTGTAGAGTGTTTTATTTTAATACAAAACAAGCAATAATTGCATATCAATATAATTTAAAGTGTGAACAAAATATTAATGTTATATTTAGCATTTTATTAAATTAGATACAAAACTGAATAAGGGTTTATCATCTACTTAACAACATAACTACCTACTTATCTAACTACATACTTTATAACCATCTATCTATTTATTTATCTACTTATTTATCTATTTGTATGCTTATTTACTTATCAATCTATCTCCCTATCTAATAGCTTGTCAATCTATCTATTAGCTATTTACTTGAGCATTTATTTATCTATTTGTCTATTTAGCATAGTACAAAAATCATCTGATAATTATAATCAGTGAAAAATTCTTAACAGCTCATAAAAAGATATAAAAAATATTAGATAAAATTCTACTATTTACAGATTATGTTCACTTTTGTAGAAATGCTCAAAAATGATAAATTATAATCAATACAATGCAATTGATTAATCATGAATGTAGCTGAGACACTGACCAGAAAATGAAGCAAGATAAACTAGCTAAATGCTTAACCTTTTGGGTACCTTGTTTGTGATTGACTAGATTTTTATTAAATTTGATTGAGTTCATGTTGCAAAATATAAAAATAAAAAACTAACTTTTTGATAGCCTTCATAATTCTTTATGTGTCAAAGCATTGGCCAGGAAGCAAATCCGTAAACCTTGGACAACTGCTTGTAAGACAGCTGTGCTGACCACTCGACCACCAATGCTTGACAAACCTTCATAATTTTTTAATAATTCTCACAATTTAGCATTACACAGAATTGAAGTTTCTACTTTAATGAAGCTTATACAGCATTGATGTGAAGGCAAATGTCCAAAAAGTTTTAAGTACATTTATTATTATGGATAATATGGATTCTTTAGTAATACATTAATCTCAATCTATAAATATTCTTGGCATCAGAAAGCATAAGAATATATGTAGATTGAAAGCAATATATAGTAAGAGCTACATGTAATTGCAAGGCAGTATGTAACTTGCTTATACTAATTGTTTCATATACGTAAGTGGAGAGATTTGATCCCAGGATTTTTTCAGTCTATTCATTCTCCACTCCATCTCAAGAAACTGATGCACATGACCATACACATGCAAAAAATATGCATGATTCACAAAACAGAACTCATCAGTTGAGCCAAATCATAATCTCACACACACATACACACCCAATGGTTTATGTTAAAATAGCAAGAATGGAAGATGAATAGACTGAAAAATTCTGAGTTCAAATCCATTTTCTTACATATATGAAGCATTTAGTATAAACAGGTTACATATTGCTGGGGAAATAGATTACATCTTAGTATAACTTCAGCCCACCCCTCTCCTATTAATATAGATGGATATGCAATGGTGTGATAATATGAGAGGTTAGATTGGTGGAATTTCTACATGGATATGATTACAATATTAAATCCAATAATGGCTTTGAGCATTTCATTATTGGTTTCTCAATGAAATGGATGGTTGAATCATTAGAAGGATAAACAGATTTGAGCTCATCCATTAAAGTTTGAGGAATTGCTTTCTTAATTTAAACTGAGCACTGATTGTATATATGTGTTGGAGATTATGATCTGGCCCAAATGATGAGTGCTGTTTCTGCATAAAATAGGTATATTAGGAATCATGTTTTTTGCATATGTGTGGTTATGTGTACTGATTTCTTGAGATTGAGTGGTGGATAAATAGAGTAAAATATTTTGAGTTTAAAACTCTCTACTTACAAATAAGAGCTACATTAATTTATGTTGTAATGAATAATATAAAAATTATATCACAACTAATTAAAAATTCAGTTCAATATATTTTACAGCAGATGTAATTACAGAATAGTTTCTCATATTTAATCACACTGAAGCTAATAACAATCAAAACATGTGACACAACGCAACAAAAAAAGATTAAAGTCCTGTCAATCTTAAAAAACTTACAGTTTAAATAACATTTTTTTTTACAAAGAATGGAAAACTTTTAATAAATAAAAACTACTTCAAGAAACTAATTGTAATAGAACGATTTACTCTAAATATAAATCTAATGCATTTTGAATAATATACCACTCTACTCCATAACTGATTGTTGCAAATATAAGTAATCAATTTCCAAATATATTTTCTAATTAATTTTATAACTTAATTTATTAGAAAAACATCTAAAAATGGTCATCATAATTTATAATTCCCACATCCATTATAAAGTGATTACTTTTTTTTTTAATAATTATCACTTTACTCTGCTTCTTGAACTATAATTATAATATTCAATTTTACAATTATTAATAAATATAAAAAATAAATCATGGACTATAAAAACTTACTTCCATTATCAAAAGTGTAAATTGTATTATATTATAGTCACATTTTTTGTAATCAATATATTACTGGATCTGATTCATCAACCAAGAAAAACTTAATTACTATTTAACAAGTAGGTGACAAGAAAGGTTAAATACAGAGTGAAAAGTAAGAAAGTTATACACTTGTAAATTTCTAAAGAAAATTCTAAATTATCTCAAAAATATTAGTCTGACTTTGAACTATAAGTCAATATTAATGTAGACAATATTAATGTAGAAAAGGCAATTAGAGTAGCAATAAATAAGTATAATAATGATAAGGTGAAGGAGATAGAGATACCCATAGACAAGTTAAAGAATTTAATGGAGATGTGTTGTAAAAATGTGACATTTGAGTTTAATGGAGATTTTTATAAGCAAAAGGAAGAGTTATTGATAGGAGGTGCATTTAGTGGGGTTTTGAGTGATATGTATATGCAGGAGATGGAGGAAGTAATGTTAGAGGATGAAAATGCACCAATAATGATTAAGAGATATGTTGATGATTATTTATTAATATTTAATAAAAGTGAACGGCAAATTAAAAAATATATAGATAAAATTAAGAAGGTGGATGAAAAGTTAAAATTTATAGTAAAATGAGAAAAAGAGAAGAAATTAGCATATTTAGATATATTAATAAGGAAATAATATGTTAAGGGAAGATGTGAATTGGAGACAGAAGTATATAGAAAAATAAGCAATAATAATATTGTGAATTGGAGGTCTAATATTGATAATAGGCATAAAATTAATTTTATAAATTCAAGGATGCATAGGCTATTAGTTATTGTAGTAATAAAGATGATTATGATAAGAAGGTAGGGAAGATAGTTGAAAATTTTAAGGACAGTGATTTTCCAGAAGAAGTGTTGAGAAAGAATATAGAAAGAATAGAAGAGGAATTTAAAGAGGAAGAAAAAGAAGGTAGAGAAGTTGTAAGGAAGAAAGATAATATAGAGAAGTATATAAGAATTAGAACTAATGATAATAAAGTAGTTAATGTGATAAATAGAATTATTAGAACAATTAATAAAGCTTTTAAGAATACTATAAGGTATAGAATAGTGAATAGAAAGAGAAACAATGTGATGGACATATTAGATAATAAATATATTAATGAGGAGAGAAGAAATATTAATGGGGTGTATGAAATACAATGTAAAATATGTAAGGATAAAAGAATTAAAAATAAGTATGTGGGCAAAATAAAAAATTCTATATATACTAGGTTGGTACAGCATAAATACGATAAAAGGTCACCAATATATATGAATATTATGGAAACAGGTCATAATATTGGGAAAGAGAGCATTAGAATGATTAGTTATACAGATAAAATAAGGGATAGAAAAATAAAGGAGGCAATATTTATAAAGAAAATTAAACCAAATCTTAATAGAAATGGGGGAGGGGTAAAAACAATAATAGCATAAAAGGAAATAATAGTATAAAAGAAAAAGAAAGTTTTTTTTTGTTTTTAGGTGTAATAAAAATAGTAAAAAGTATTAATAGCTATAAAAATAGTTAATAGAGGGAGCTGTAGGATAGAATATGAAAGATAGGTTAAAAAGGAAGTTGAATTACTAGAGTAAAATGGAGGACATTTGAAAGAATAGATTAAGGTAAAAAAAAATTTATATGGAATAATTAAGAAGGCAAAATGAATGAAAATAAGTATTTAGTTAGAATAAATGATAAAGAAAGATTATATTGATAGTGATTAAAAAATTTTTTTGGAGTAGTGTAATTAAAATTATTTTAGAATGTAAATATTATATGTATTAAAGTTATATGTATAAGTTTGTGTTATAAAGAAAGAGGATAAAAAAGATTTGGTAATACAGCATCGATTGATCCATGCCATAAGATGGCGCTGTTGCTAGTGAAAAACGAATAAATATAAAATTACCGGGCTGATTTGATTATTATTATTTTGTAATGTTATCGTGTTTTTTTTGGGGGGGTTTGGATTTTTTTTTGGACCGTATTTTCTTTTTTTTTTAAATAAATAATTTGATTCAAAATTTTTTTTTTTCATACGTTTTTTAAAACCTTTTTTTTAAAAAAAAAAAACTTGTTGTTTAACAAAATTGGATTACGGTCTTTTTTTTTTTTAAAAGTAACTTTTTTTTTTTTCGCTTTTGATTATGGTCTTTTTTTTTTTTTAAAGAAAATTTTTTTTCTTAATTTTTTTCTTGCTTTTTTAAACAACTTTCATATATTTCATTTTTTGGGGGGTTCATTTAACGTGTATTTATTAAAAAAAAACAACAATTACATCAAAAATTATTTTTCTCATTAAACTACCACCACAACATCTGCTTCTGTAGTAGGCAAATCTACAAATCGAAACTCCGGACAATCGTCTGCCATTGCAATGCTTTGATCTCGAAAAAGTCTTGGAAAGTGCACAACTTGATCGTGAACTTTGCTGAATTGTGACTAATATTCCTCATTTCCTGAATTCTGACCCCTGACAATGAAACTAGGGGCATTTGGAAAAGCGTTACAATTTTTACAAACCAAACTAAAAAAAATACACCCAAGCCAAAAAAAAACCCATTATAATATACTTTTGGTCATTCAAAATAAAGACACCTTCACATCATATGCTGTACAATAGTTAAGTGTAATGTCTATAGAGAGTCTTGCATACTCGTCGCTGATAATGTTCAACATACTAGAGATGTTGGGGTAATGGGTGCACTTCAACATCTTTAGAGGTTGAACAGTTTACAGGCCATAAGATCTATGTAGCGGCCTTGTAAACAGCATATCTATGTGCTTTAGCATAGCAACAGCGCCATCTTATGGCGTGGATCAATCGATGCTATATTACCAAAGATTTTAAAAGAATATAAAATAGGATGGTAAATATGTTAATGATATTATATGATTTAAAAATGTTAGGAAATATTTTTAAAAATTTAAAAATTTGATAGGAATTTAATAATTTTATATAAAATAATGTATTTTAATGATTGTATTTTTTATGTGTGTTCAAATTTTGTAGATCTGATGAAGACTGCATGGTACAGTCAAAACTGTAATCAGTAATAAAAGTTTTTTTGTTGAAAAGTGAAATGTGTGAGATTTTCAAAATTCAATATTATATATAAGTCAATAACATGGCAGGTTAACATGATAACCCTTACAAACCAATGTCCTATTAAATTAAAGTACATCATAAACTATATTGTAAACTGAAAATTTTTTAATAAGTATGTATTAAAAACCTACTATGTGGTACAGCACATTAGATATTGACCTTACTATACCTTTGTCTTTCATAAAATTAATAAACTATGCAAGTCAAGACTTTTAATATAAAATGAGTTACAATAAAATATAACACCTTCAGTATAAATAAAAAAGTTAGGATTCAAAAAGAATAAAAAATGTAGTTTACAAAAATTGAATAAAACACAAAACATTAAATAGGTTAAATGATAAAAAGTTATTTGTGATCAAATAAAGCAATGGAAATAAATTGAACGAAGATATGAGAAATATGATGGAAAAGGCTCAAAGTGTTTGGAAAAAATAATCTGTATTGAAATGTAGGACTAATCTTTCGTTGAAGGTTGTTGATGAAATTGCTCATTGGTTGTCATTAATAAATTATTCATAGAAATATTTAATAAAATTATTATATATTTATTTTTGTAATCAGAAAAATATTTTATAATTTAAATAACATTATAAAGATGTTATGTATTTTATCACAATAGCTGTCGAAAACAATAACAGTCTTCCTGCTGTTTGAAGATAATTCTAATTTAACAAGCAGCTAAAATAGCCCACAAACATCAAAGTTTATTCAATTCTTAAATAATATTACTTTACTTTTTCTTTACTGTTTCAGAGATAAATACATATTTTCAATCTTTCCGTTATTATTAAAATTCACTACAAATCCCATCTCAGTCTTTTATTCTTTTTATTTTTCAAGCTTCTTAGCAAATTAAAAATTTATTTACCGATTCAATTTTATAAATGTAAATAAATCTTTTCTACTTCATTTTTCAAATTAATAAAGATGTTTTTTTTTTTTTTGTAATTTTTGATTTGCTAAACAAATGCACACGCTGCATACACTCGACATATATATATATATATATATTCATAGAAAATAGAAAGAGATGTTAAATCAATTATGTTATGTCAATGATTAATTTGATATTAGCTGTAATCTTAGGTCAAAAGGAACTCATAGAAATTCATCTAAAAACATTGATGCATTTATACCTTCTTTAATTACTTTAACTACTTTGTCCATGGTGTGGATATGCCCACATACATTCATTAATGGGAGCTTGATATTAGACGGGTGTTACAATCATTGCCTTGTTCTTAATTTGTTAATAATACTTCATTAACATCTTGGAAGATCAAATTCAATTGCTTTTCTGTTGATTATGGAAAAAGATATGTTACTAGAATCTCATAAGAAATTCACTTTTAGATAGTGAAACTATATCTTGAGGTATATGTAATCCAATCAACGTATTATATTTAAAAAACATTTTATGATACAACTTCTAATATCTGATGAAAGAATATATATAAAAAAAGAAAATGGACTACAAAGCAGTAAACTGGATTGTACTAATAACCAATAATACTTTTATGGTAATAATTAATTGAATATCAAACATTTATATCTGGGAAGTTTTTTTTAAACCTGACCAACAATGCTAGTGCTTTGAATTTTATTTTAAAGAATATGCATAAGAACTTCCAATTATTTTAACTCAATTTTATAAAGAGGTGATTCCTAAAATATATTTTAAATATAATCTAAGATAAAAGAGAATAAGTTATGTTAGTATAATGAAGTTATTTCTAAAGAAAAATTTCACCTATTGTTGTAAAAAATTATATTCAAAATATATGTTTATATTGGATTATCTATAGTGATAGTTTATTTTAACTATTTGGCTTAAATATTAAAGTATAAATCATGAATAATCTGTTAAGTGATCGTAAGTTGCAGGTTGGTATTTTTTTAATGCATAATTAACCAAAATATTCATGAAAAATATTACATTAATGTTATTGAAAAATATTTCTTATGCCAACAAAATAAGATATGCAGACAACTAATAGAAAATTGTACTGAAGCTATTACAGTAAATTTAAGGATAACTAGCAATTAATCTGATAAATCAAAATAGTAGATAAATGAGCACAATGTTTACAGATTCTTTTCTGAATATATTAAAAAATAAGTGGATGACTTTCCTAATGTCCATTACATATTATTTTGTCAATACAGTTGCTATTATTATAAGATCATCCCAATGAAAAAAAACACCAGTATGTTTCTTAAATAAGATCAGCACAATTCTATTGCTTTTATGTCACTTTAATAAACATGTTATTGATTAATTAACCTAACCTAATCTTAATTTAATCTTATTTTTACATATTGAAATGTTTCTATATGTTTAGTTAAATAAAAGATAGAGAAATAGCAGAAAAAAATAATATAAATATGGAAAATTCAGTTTAAATTAAAGAATATCCATACAAATATGATGAAAAGTTTATTATCATAGTATGATTCAAGAGTCACTACAAAATAATCAACTTTTCACAAATTATATTTTTTGTTAGATTTTTTGAAGTTAGATGATACATATAAAAATGTAACAAGTACCCTAAAAAAACTTTATGATGAAAAAGACTGGGCATTGCACTGGACTCAACTTTATTATCATTAACTTATAAACCAAGTGTATAATGCCATAAATTAAAATGAATTTTTTTCTGAACTCAGCAATAAGGATTATCTTGAAGATATTCTCAAGATATGCAATGGTGATGGTTTCTATTGTGAAAATATTATATAGAATAGAATGTTTGAAAAGCTACAATTAAATATGTTGTTAAATTATTTCAGAAATAGGAGTCCATTTTAGAAGTTAAGAGGTAACATTGCATAATATCAAACAAATCAATATAAAAGAGCTTGTTATAAACATGAATGAATTTGCAGATGACAAATTGATTTGTACACTCATTGCAAAATTTATACCTTTATTGCATCATCATCATCATCATCATCATCATCATCATCATGATTTGTTTTGCCTTTTTTTTCTCTTGGAATTGAAATTGCCACACTCATTTGTGTTTGCTACTGATGAATATCAAAATGCAGAATGCTGATATATACAAATGTATTCACATTTTAAAAATTGATATTAATAGTTACTTAAAATGTGTTCTTTAATAGTTTTGTATTTATTGTCATTCTATTCATATTTCTTAAAAATATAATAATGATGTTCATTAAAAAATAACTACTAGTGATGATGAGAATAAAATGAACTATCAAAAATAGAGATGATAAAATAAATGGATCAACTCCTCTGACCTCTCAGTCAAAAACTATGCACAGTTTATCATAATATATACTTTTAGGAAATCATTTACACATTTTTTTCACATATCCGATCTAACAAAAATGTGATTATATAATAATGGTCTCTATAATAACATATCATGAAATTTGGAAAATATATTGAATGGTCCTTTGAAGAAAATATTACAATATCTTACTATCTTCTCATTGTATTTTTAAAAATTTTATGAAACATTTTTGAATGTACATTTTTCTAATGCTTTTATGTTGCAAAAATATGACGGACAAGTCTCATTTTGACACAATAAATAAAATAAAATAGCATATATCTGAATAACGTATTTAATATTAAATTACTTTTCCCAGATAAAATACCATATTTTTAATTAGTTAAAAGCTGTAGCATTTAAACCTAGTGATGAACCTCAGTATTTAAATCCACCTTTATTCATATATATCTAATGAGATATTTACATTTCTTACATTTTCAAGTTGATAATCATCCAACTAAAAGTTGCTGAGAATTATTTTTTCTGAGGGATAATAAGTTGCTTTCAAAACATAAAATACATTTTGAAAACAATTTTTTGAACATAGCACAATAATGATAATTTTTTAAATCCAAAAACAAAAAAGATGGAATTCCTGTTTTAATTTTAATCAATTATGCCACCTATACATAATTTCAAAGAGAATTGCCATAAAAATCAAAAACAATGTTGAAACACATATAACCTTATTTGGTAGTAAGTATCATTGATAATGCATAAGATTTTTTACTTGTAAAAATATTTACTATTGCTTTATTCAAATTCAGACAAGTAAAATAACTATAACATTGTAAATAAAAGTAATGTATAAAATAAATTATGTTTCTTACAAATTTGTATTAAGGTCAGATATCTAGTATAATTTCACAGCTCATGTATTTGTAATTAGTATTTATAATTTGGATTATTTGATTCCATTTATGACTGGCTATAGAAGACATCTAATATATTTAATAATGGTTAAAAATTCACTACTTCATAATTTTGTATATGTTTACCCAGCAAAAAAGATTGAGTTAACCATTTCACAAGATATATATAAAAATGTTATTCTTGATATATTATTATGCAGTATAAAGTTTAGCTTATTAATGGTACCACTATCAAAAATATAATTTAGAATATATAAAAAGATATCATAGAAATCAGAACTCATAGCTAGAAGTATTTGAATGGTTTTATCTAATAATGTAAAATTATACATAACTTACAGTTATAAAATAATAATAATTAAATGCATTATCAAATCAACTTTCATAAATTTGAAAACAAAGATAATTAAAAAAAAAATTTGTAAGCAAAGAGTAAGTAAATTCTACAAAATTTTAATCAAAAAATGTACTAATAAACAAATTAAATGGATTAAAATCAGAAAACAAAAAACTCCTATTATGTGACCATTAACAAGAGAAAAATCCTTGGCAATTTAGATAATAAATTACTGATATAAGAATATAGGTGGGTTTGTTGTGGTGTATTTAAAATAATATTTACATTGCAAGAAATATTACTCCAGAAATAAGAAGAAACATTGACACTACCACTAAAATATGGACAATATCACAAAGTGTATACAATTCTATAAAAAACAAAATAGTAATTACAAATAAAAACATCATAGTAATTCCTACAAATATCCAACATTGTTTGAAATACATGTGTTTTAAATAAAAAAAAGAGAGACATGCAGCTAAATTTATAAAGATTAGAAATAATCCTGAAAACATCTGACTCATTATATACATCATAAAAGAAGCAAATAAAGAAATAGATAAATTATTGGCAAAACTAAATATATAGGTGCCTAAATTAAAAATATGACAGGTATTACCAGTTTAAAAATATTGGTATGATAAGAGGACATTAAATTTGAACTATTTACCATAACAGATGGGATTGAAAGTGTTTTATAAAAGTAAATCATATTAAAACAGTAAGAAATTATGAAAAAAGCAGCAATGAGCATCTAAGACATTTCATTTTGCAGTGTATTTACAAATTATGGCAAGACATATGGCTTTTGAAGATTTATGAAGTTAATAAAGATTTGGAACATCAAAGCAACATGCAACATTTTTTTTAAAAAGGAAATTAAATGTGATAGTAATAAATTAAGAGCTAAAAATTGTAAATCAGATTATTAATAGTTTGAAACATAATAAAGTGAATCAGTTAGAGAATTAAACTTGGATTGATTGCTTTGGTTAGAAATAATTTAATATGAAAAAAGATATTATACATACATGTGTGTTTAAAAAGAAAGAGTTTTTTATAAATGTGTTTTACAAAATAAAAGATCTATATAAACTGGATGCAAAATTTTAAAATAGTAATGATAATATCAAATAATTTTGCTATAATTTGAATAATGATGAAAGAATCCAGATGATTTTTTTTCAATTAAGTGTTTATAATGCTCACTTATTTAGATTTAGATAGAGATATCCAGAGTAATGAAGTTAATTTTTAAAAAAAGTTGTCAATCTTAATAATGAAGAAGTTTAAAAATGTGATAATGATATGTTAGCTTCAAATCTATTGTAATTGTATTTAGAAATAGTTGATGAAACTATAGCAAACATCACATAATTACTATTTCTTATGCTTGCTCTTAACAGGCACAACTCTCTATACATATTGCCACTCAGTGCAAGCCAGAGTAATCAATGGATGCAAGAAGGCTTGTGCATAAAATCACTATCTGGTGCCTACTCATTCAATATCTCCAGACTAGTTTCTGGCTTATGACCTTCATCAGTGAGGAGTCTTGGATCTGAGCTCACTGCAGCTAGATCTTAGGATGTAAGGCATTCCTCCTGCAGCCACCTTGAAAACACTATAATATTTTCAATCCAAGCTCATCAGCTTATATAGTCATATACTAGTCTGGTGATATTGGATGAGTAGGCACTAGATGGGAATTTTACACACAAGCCTTCTGGTATTCATTGATTACTCCAGCTTGCACTGAGTGGCAATATGTATAGAAATTATATCAACTAAAATGTAAAATAATTTTAAAATTTCAATTTATAAAAATAAGAGAGATAAAAAAGAGACTTCACTAAGTATCATGGAAAATATTTATTATCCATTATATCACAAACCCTTACAATAATTTTTTGAATAGGTTATTATTTTTAGAGATTTGCCTAAATACTATTTTTGTTGAGAAATTAAGTGGTAATGTCATGAAATGGAAAATACTATTCTAGTAATGGAAAATAATAATTTTCATTGTAGTTCTCCAATAAATACAAACAAACTTATCTACAAGTTTTATTGTCATCAATATTTAATAACCATTATTTAAGATGTGAACTTGTTTGGAATGTGATTCATGAAGGAAATAAATATTCATTTGAAATAGCTAATCAAAATTCCTATATATGTGTATGAAAACACCTGTCATTTAGTCTACTCCAAAATAGGTAAATCCTGACTTGTAAACCTAAAAAATTAGAGTAAGAGTTTTACCACAGAAAAGCAAACATCCACCATATACTAAATTTACAATGAATTACAACATGCAAACAATAAGAAATTATTAAATAACAATATTAGACTTACAATAATGAAAGTCTTATTATAGATTACCAAAATTATTGAAAAATAAATTGGTAAAAATATTTTAGTATGAAAATAAAAGTCTACAGCATATTTTGAATTGTGAAAAATATAGATATTTTTATCAAACAAAATACTCTGTAGTTAATCATTTGATAAGTTTTCAGTATCTTTTTTGTGCATTTTATTTATACATTTTATATATTAGACAGTGAATAAATAACCATAAAGTTATTAATGATGAAATACTTAGACAATAATTTATCTGTCGGTTTTAAGTTCACATGTAAAAAATTGTATCTTTGCAGACATGATTCTTGTATTCACTGATGCACTTTTTAATTTTTTATGTAGAATAATCCAAATTTATTTATGTAAAGACTTAGTTATTATCTAGTATATTATAATTAAGTTCATCTAGTTTTCTACTATAGAACATAAAAGCAACTAACATTTCCTGGTAATTAAAAGAAAAAGTTCACAGATAGACAATAATATGGTTTAAGATGATTAAACCCAATATTTATGTAATTTTATATGGGATATTTAATAATAATGAAAAAAATCATAATAGGCATCATATTTATTACAAATCTGGTCATAAACATGGGAATTAAGCTCTCAGCTAACTATTTGAATCTAATTGTGCTATATATTTGCAGTGTTGACTAAACTCATTAACATTATTTATTTACTAAACATTAGTAATTGAGGGTTGATACATTAAAAAATTCTAAAGCAAATTATGAAACCTAAATTGTTTATGGATGAAATATATTTTATTGTCAGTAAAGACCTGTTGATTTAATCTTTATTACAACTGAATTACTTTTTTCATGTAAGTATGATCACATTAAGATATTTAGAAAATAGGATTAAATAAATATTTTTGTCATTTTCTATTCTATCTTGATTTTATAAATACAACTTGTCTTATTTATTAGTTACTCACAAATCAGATAATTATTATATTCTTCTAAATGCTGGTATGAATGTTGTCTCAGGTTTTATGCAAGGAAACACCCAATAATAATCAAAATCATTCTCTGACAGTCATATATAATATAATACATGTTTCTGCTTCTAGATGTCTCTTGCAGGGATCCTTTTGCATAAATCTGCAAAATAATATCTTCATGTGAAATTGTGGTCACACATAGCACATTTTTTTTTGTAAAGTACATTTTGCATATTTGTCAATTTTTGTAATAGCTGAAAAGTTGGAACAATGCAACATTCTGTATTCTTTTAGAGAAAACAGCAGTGAAAATAGTTGTCATGCTTGAAAGAGCTTACAAGCAAGTTGTTCTGAAAAAACACAAGTTTACCTATAGTTTAGTAAAAATTTCAAATCTACTATGTTCCAAAAATGCAAAATGAGTGAAATCAAATGTAAAGAAAAATGCTGATTTTTTTTTCTTTTGAATGAAAACAATGATTGTTCACTCAGATTTTATTTGTAATGATCAGGCACTTAAAACCTACAAATTCTGAAACTTTAGTGTGCTGCAATAAAATGCAAACATCTCATTTTATGGCAAAGCAAGGAATGGATGCTTCATCATGACAGCATGGCTAGTGCATAAAGCTTGAGTGCAATCAGTTTTAAATTAAATTCAGCATGACCCAATTTATCCATCAGCCATATTTGCTCATTCTTGCTCTGTGTGACTTCTTTTTTAATCTCTTGAATGATAAAAGTCTCTTTTTTTGAAGATTTAGAAATAGTGAAAAAAACAATGGAGGCATTATAATTCATCACTTTGCAAGTGTTTCTGGTCTACTTCAAAAAGTGCAAAATACATTTCAACAGGTGCACCATAATATACTTTGAATATGATTCTACGACACACAATATATATACTTTTTATTACAAAATTTTGGTTATTGGGGTTTTTTCCTCATATAGTTTAGTACAGTGGTAGAGTAGCCAACTTTGGAACATAAAGTTTTGGGTTTGATTCCAGTTCTGATACTTTGTGCACTCAAACTTCTTATAAATTCCCAATCAATAAAGCCACTAGTCTTTTTTATAAAGAAAAATATCATCAATCCACTGTATTGGATTCAGAGACATTGGTTCATAGTAGAGTTTATAACCAAAAATAAAGTTCCAAAAGGCTATATATTTAATAGCATTTTCTAAAAGACTTAGTTCATCATTGGTAATAAAATCAATTTAACATTAACATTTTCTCATGAGATGTTATAATGCAAGCAGATTTTTGAATTCCTATTATTTGGAAAGTTACTTTTTTAAAAAAAAAAACTACAACCCATAAATAAATAAAACATTTTAAAATGAACTAATGGAATTCCGTTTTTAGCAATATTGCAAATAATTTTATCAATCTTCTCTCTATTTTGAATACTTTAAATATTGACATTATTCAAGCGTGGATTATTAAGAATAGAATTTTATCTATCTAACACAAAACATAACTCAAAAAAATTAAAAATAATTGTCAGTTCAATTTTAAATATTAAACATTAAAAACTGTATGCTGATTTAATCAAAAACAAAAAATAAATAAATTAACCTATTATTTTTTTTTTTATCGGAATCTCTCAATAAACATCTATTCTGATCTTTTTTACTTTTGCTATGACTTATTTTTTGCTACAGATATTTTATAAAAGGAATGGGTCAGTATTAAATTTGTTTGCACCCCCTACTTTAGGCTGTGTTTATTGTTTATGATTGCAGTACACAAATAAACTCAGTTGTATTATTGTCATCTGCACTAAATAGTCAAATAAAATACAATTTTAACCAAATAAAATAAATAAACTGGGTCAGTTTACGTTCATTTAAAAGAATTCAAATGCTTTCATATTTTAAATTCCCAAAATTAAGCGTTTTGTAAAACAGAATCTTTATTCAGAATAATTTTGTAGATATAAAATTCAAAGTGTAGGTAATTCAAAGAGTGCAAAATACATTAATTTAAGTTAAAAAACACATTCACATTTATTTTTATTCATTACGGTGTACCATTAATTAACTGAAGCTTAATTGGAAAGTTAAAGGCTAATTAACCAGAAGGCAGGATTTTGTATTGTTGATTGTTCCCTTAATAGGAAATTTAAATGCTTATTGAGTTATTATTCCACTGAATATTTGAGAAATCATTTTCTATGGTTTAGAAGTTAATATTAGTTTAATGTATATTATAGAGATTCGTAAAAATTATTTTGAGTATTTAATTATTCTAAACCTAAATTTGTTAGCTTTTTGGTGATGTAATGAATTACTATTATGATAGTTTCCTATTTGTAAATAGGAAGCATTATTAAATGATAAAATTGTTTTTTAAATAAATTTATTTTATATAATCAGAGTGTTTAGTTTATCTATAGATAAAGAATAAATTGAGAAAAAGGATTTAAGGTATTAACTTTTCTCACATAGCTTTGATGGCTATAGAAATGAATATTTTAAATTTATTTTTTTAGTAAATTAGAAAAAATAGCCAAGGTAGCACGTTAAATGTTAAGAGCTTTTGAATGTGGTAGATTTTTTAAAGGATCTTTTTTTTATTACCAAAAATAGTCTGTAGTATATGGAGACATTGATCATAAAGCATTTATTATTTAATTGACTAGATAGGTAAAATAGTAGTTATTTATATTAGATTTCTAAATTTATGATTTCAAAATTTCAACTTTTCAGATTTTGAACACAAACCATCTTACTTAAGCAGCTTTAAAGTGATGATACCGGTTTTGTTAGTATATTCTTCAGTAACTTAACAATAATTTATATATGTAAATCAAGAATTTGCTTCAAGAATCATGCAAGATTTGATTTAATGATTAAAGCTGTTTCAGTTCTTTATATCATGATCTGAAAAAAAATATAGCTTTTGGAAAATGAAATTGATGATTACAATAATCTTGAGTAATATAGCATAGTAAGAATGCTGCTTGTAGAATTTCTCAAATATAATATTCTTTATTAAAACATATAGTCAGATACAAAAAAGTATAACAGATGCATTATTTTATTCAAAGTAATAATGAACTAATGTGAATAAATAATGACATTGACTATTACTCAACATCCATGAATGATTATAAAATATCTTTAAGAATCACTTTATATGAAATAAAAATGGTAAAAAATGCAGAATTATTAGTTGACCTAGGCATTTGACTCTCTATTTTTATTCATCTGGATGCTAAGCAGTCAATAACCCAAACATTAATAGTGGAGAATATTAATTTGCTTGTTATATTTAATGATTTATAAACTATCAACATATGTCCATTCATTATCCAAACATGGTCATTTCAATTTCAAGATGAAAAAAAAAAAAATGTTAGAGATAAGTTTTATGATGATTATGCAAATCAATTTATGAATAGCAAATAGATTGACAAAATATAACGTTATTTATTTTTTTGTTCAATTCATATTTTGTGATGCTGCCTTTTAACTTCTTCAAAAATATTTCATACTAAAATACTTCAACACTATATCTATTTCTAGTTTTCCAGTGTATTCTATTTTCACCATGTCTTTCAATAAAAACAAACAGCATTGCATTTTTGAGAACATCTTTGAAATAATTATTATAATATAAATAAGATGTGCTCCTTTCACAAAAACTATACTTCAATACATTCTAAAACCATTTTAACAAGTTTTATATTGTAATATTTATTTCACATATCCAAACAAATAAAAGTATGTTTGTACAATAAATGACTGTCTTGGAACTATTTAGCAAGTTGAAATATATATTGAATGGTTTATGATTTTGTTATTATATTTTAAAACTTTTATTAAATATCTTAAATTAATTTTTTCTAGTAACTTTATGTTGCATTGATATATTTCAAGTCTTACTTTCATATAACAAATTAGATAAAATAGAAACTGTATATACAGCAATTATCTGTGATGAAATACCCTTTTTTTTAATTTGTAGAGATGCACGTTGGAATCCGAGCTGTATTTCAGCATCTACATTTACCTTATAAAATTACCAGCATTTCAAAATTAGCTTTCATTCTTAAGTTAATAATCATTCAAACTATTAATGGTTAATATGGAACTTCAATTTTTGAACATTAATTATAAAAATAAAATTCTTCATAAGATGCATTCAAAACATTAAATATATTCTTGAGATCATCTTTTGAAATGACCAAAAGAGTGTAATCATCTTTAGCATACTGTAAATCCAGAATCGAAGAAGATAAAGTTTTTGATTTTAACCTTTAAACCCTTATTATATTTTTGGTTTTAAGGAGGAAAAAACAAATCTTTTAATTTGTCACAACCAAAGAAAAAAAAAATATTTTTAATACTCCCTTTAATATTAATATTAACACCATTCTTTTTATATAAAAAATATTTTTTTTCTATTTTTTTAGGTTAAAAAGAATAAAATTCAATTATAAATTAATATTTTATATATTCTATTTTAAAATAATATATAAAAAAAAAATAAAAAAAAAAAAAAAAAGAAAATTTATTTTTAAGAAATTTAAATATTTTTTATAAATTTTTTTTATATTTTTTTAAAAATATTTTAAAATTTTTTTAAATTTATTTTTTTTTTTTTTATTAATTTTTTTTTTAATAATTATTTTTTTTTATAAATTTTATTTTAAATTTTAAAAAATTTTTTTTTTTTTTTTTTTTTTTTTTTTTATTTTTAGATAAAAAATTAATATTTCATCGAAAATATGCATCTTACCTTAATTTTTGTTACATTAAGCTATTTATAAACTGTTTAAAGACTATTAAATTATATTGAAAACAAAGTCAGACGAAGTACACATTCTTGTAAAGCAGTTTTTATTTAAATGCCTCATATTTTTTTACTTCATCTCATCTATTATGTAGATATAATATAATATAAAAAAAACTTTGATTAAAAACCAATTAATTTAAATTAATATTGGAAATTGTTCAATTATTTAAGACAAGCACCTTGGCTAAGCCAATAAAAAAAAATATAAATCCCTCTTTTATTTCTAATCTTTTCTTACACTTGCTGATCACAAAAACTTTATCTATAGGGCTTTTTGATTATTTAAAAACAACACTGATTATTCATTAATAATTAAAAATGACCTATTCAACACAATTCTTAAAAATATGCTTATTGTAATGGATGATAATGACATTTCTTAATAAATTACTACAATTTTATCTGTTCTCTTGATACCCAAAAAGTTTCAATATTTTTGAAGCTAGTATAAAACCATCATATTTTAAATCTTTTCTAGTTATCTCATCAAAGTCTGCAACTTTTCCATTTTTGATACTACAAAAAGCTGATTTGGTCTCACTAAGCCCAATATTATGACCCAAAACTAATTAAATAGATAAAATGGATAAATTATTAAAAGTCACAATCTCAATTTTTGTATTATCATTTAAATAATGATCAAAATGCTTCTTGTCCAATATGTCATTGTCATACAATAAAAGAAACTTAGTGCTGGATTTAATAAGATTGTGGGACAATATATCAAAAATGATGTAAAGTGCCAAGCCTTCATTTCAGTCACTATAATCCTGGCTTTAAATCTCTACATAATCTCCACATTTAAATTATTATCCTTCAAAGCAAAAAATACCATGTTTACTTTTAATCAAAAGTTCCTTTAATAAAATAATTATCAGAATAATAGTCATAATTACTCTTTTTAATGAGTGAAGAAGTGATTTTCTTGCATCCATAGTACATACATTAATTGCTTAGCAACATAATATACAATTATAAATGTTATTTTTCTAATAAAATTTAGCAAGTATAAAGCATATTTTTAAGGAGAAAATAGCAATTTTCTTGCAAATATGATTGGAATAAAACTTATTTTTAATGCACCTATCATTTCAATGTTGGAATAAACTAAACTATGATCCATTTAATAGTAACTTCTTGTAAGTGCTCACAAAATATAGATTATTATATGCTATTGTTTTGAGCATAGATACATCCATGTTATTTGCAAAAAAATTATTTAAATAAAGTATTTGTGTTATTTAATCTATGTATTATGAAAATATTTAATAGCACCAAACCTTTAAAATTTATAGCACCAATATCATTATTTCTAACAAATTTTGGGTCGACCTAAAGTCTCAAAGAAAAGTATCATTTAATGATATTGATCCAGCAAGTAATAAAAACTTTTTTATTGATTTCTGTGAATCTAATGTCAAAACATACATATAATATATACCCAGGTACAATTGTGCAAGTCAGGTTTTAACACCCTTAACCATACTTTGATACAAGAAAGAATTCTACAATTGTAAGATACTTAATTAGACTTTATAGGAAAACCAATATTATACATTCTCCTTTCACTGAATAATCTGCTCTTACTAAAAAACTTAGAGTTATATATCTGATTTATTAAGTTTTCTTCCTCTGGCAGATGAATTTCATTAAGAGCAGCAAGATTGATTTAAAATCTTATTGACTATTTAATTGTTAATGTTTTTTTTTGAAAAGTTTTGTATCAAGTTTTCATATTTGAAATATCTATATTTAGAAATTTTTTTTAGATTACTTAAGTACTACCACTACTTCTTTACCATTTTTATTGATATTGTAATTATTTCTATCCTTTTAATGAGTAATATGCCTGACATTGTGACTTAGTCATTCTGTTTACAGGTCGTTTTTAGATCACATTTTGTATATCTCTTCCACTTCTTTACTAGGCAAAGAGATCCCTGTATAGAGCTTCCTAAATGTAAATATTTTTCATCTTAAATTCAGTTTGAACACTACTCATTAGGGTTTTACCAAAATACAAATTACAGCAAAGGATGGACAACTTACTAAGCTTATACCCCACCATTGCTTTTTTATTATTATTGAAAGCTTGAATTACTAAAAGAATTTTAAAAAATTATCAAACAATAAAAAAAATTAAAACTAAAAATGTTGTTCATGTAGTTAAAGAATGAAAATATTGATGCACAAAAACATGCTTGTTACAGTTAATGAAAAAAAATACTAATAGCATGGAAATCTTATAATGTATGGCCCACACTAACCTAAATTATTAAAAAAGAAAACAGAGAGGCAGACATATAATTATACTGGAAACAGTGTCTAGCTTTTCTTGGATGGCACTATTTATATGTTATGACAGTTAACCATCATATCAGAAGAAAATTCTATTACTTGCCATTTGTGGATTGTGTATGTAGCTTCAATATAAATCTATCGTATATTTAATATTTATATAAATATGAATTAATTTGCTAGGCTTTGTTTTTTCCTTACTGCATATCATTTTAGTTTTCAGTCTAAGTTTAAAATTAGAGGAATAAATTTGTTTATATAAGGTGTTTATATAGTATAATATGAATAAATGCTATATTAGAGAGAATGCAAATATTATGGGTGAAAAAAAATATTGTAGCATAATTGAATGTTATTTCTTGATTTAATTAATGCATGAAATGGTCTTTATTATATTTATACTGTTAAATGTACAGTGATCTAATTTTTTAAAATGTATTGTATAATTTTTTATTATTTTATTATTAATACTTATGTATGCCTAACTATTTTTAATTACACATTTTTATTTAATGAGACTGTATTCTTTACTTATTTTAATCTTCACACAGACTTTAGTTACTGAATTTTTTACCATATTTAACTTTTTAATCATTGCAATTAGCTTATGATATAACTTTTATTAACATCTATTATTATTTGTCCTTTAAAAATACTTCATTAATTTTATTTATAATTTCAAACAATTATAAAGAATTCTATTCAGCCCCATCATTAAGACTAAATCAGAATCTTATGAACTCAATTTGGACATGCACACATAAGTTTATAGACATAATACTACAAATTTAAAAAGTCATATGCTAAGTAGTTTTGATATTTTCTCATTATCACAAAAAATATTATGATATATATTATATATACAAAGCATATAATGACAAAATATTACATAACTTGATCACATTTGGACTTACCAAAAGGTCCACTATTTATTATCTTCTTATTGATTATGAATTTTTGACATAATACCATTGAGTAGGGAAATAGGTAACAACTAAAAAATTTAAGGTGTTTAAATAGCAAGGTAATCCACCTCTCAAAGTAATACAAATACACTTTTCTGATTAAAAAAAGAGAGAAAAAGATCAACAAATAAAAAAAAACTAGTCTTGAGACGTTTCACTATCAGTTAGTATTTATTGATTGATCAAATTTACAAAGTCAGATCTAATGTGAAAAGAAATAAGATTTCTGTTATTAAATTCAGATAATTTATTGGAATTATGTGAAGTTTCATTTTGAAATAAACATACTTGGATAAAATAAGCCTAAAAGTGTTATCTATATACTGTAAAACTATGAATATATAAACAAATAATATATTCCTTAACCTTCATTATCTTTGGAGATAATAAAGGTTATGTGGAATTTAAGAACACTCAATGAAGAATTTGAGGATTCATTCTTAGTTGGAAATAACTAATACAAATGTTTCCATTGAGAAAGGCAATTTTATTATCATTGAGCTAAAGAGAAAATAACATCTTTTGTTGACTATAAACAATTAATATTTGTACAAAGTGAAATGGACAAATGGTGTGTTCTTGTGATGTGCAGATAAAGCTAGCTATGATTTCAAGACTACAATAAATCAATATATTTTACATCATGTATTTCTGTAAATCAAGGTATTCCATGTATTTTGTAATTGATCATTTATTCAATACAGTGTATTCTCCTAGGTCTGGATGAGCAGATAGACCAAATGTTGTCCTGGCCCATTTGGACTGACCCATATCAATATTGCTGCATTGAGAGCATGGGTCTCCATTCAACTCTTTTTCCTCAGTGGAGGGTAGCAGTCATGGGAGGCCTGGTTATTTGTGGGAGTGGATGGCAATCTTTCCCACACCCAGAAAAGAGGTTTCTAGACCCATTGGATGGGTTGAGAGTCCCTTTTCCACACAGGCTTAGCCTTGATGGGCTGCCACACTTTGTTTATGGATTGCTTGTGAATGGTGTTGACTTGTGTTCTTTTTTCCCTTTTTTGTTTTTATGTTTTCTTGGTTAACAGTACATTTTGGCCAGGTAGACCAAGTTGGTCTCTGCCCATTTGGATTGTTGAATTGGTAATCATAGATTTTTGCCTGAATCCTCAGTCTCAAGGATGGATGTGATGGTCATGAGGGGTTCATTAATCTGTGGGGGCAGTTGGTGATCATTGCCACTTCCAGAAAGGGGATGACCAGGCACAGTTCTTGCAGCCCTGTTTGATTTGATTAGTGGTCAGGATCGGCTGAACTAATGGGACACCCATATAAATCTAACCCACTTACAGGGGGTATCCAAGGTGGATTAACCTTGTCCAAAGAGTGGATCTGAGATCTCACTAAGTGGAGTTCTGGCTGGTCTGGGGGAGAAGTTTGGGGTCATGCCAGTTGGATTGAGAGTTGTTTTCTCCTACATAAATTTTGCCTCAAATGGACAGAAGCATCTCCTTGATTGACTGTCCTTTGATCTAAGTTAATGTATGTCATTTTTCTCTCTTTTTTGTGTTTTCCTTGATGCTTGAACTCTGTATTTTTTTTAGATTTTTGTAACACCTAATTTATTGTGTAAGGTGATTGGACTGCTTTGAGACACTGCCCAATTGTATAATATCAGTGTACCATTATAATTTCTTTGACCCACTGCCAAAGGTGACAGAATGTGGTCCCTGCACATTTGTGTCTATAAGATTTGATATAGTTACTTGAAACAACAATAATTAATATTTGGTCAACATAATATATCATATCAATAAATTATTTGGGATTAAACAAAAGAAAACAAGAAAAAAATACACCCATACACTAGATTATTGTTAGGTAAGAATATCACTAGACCTGTTTTAATCAGAGAGTCAGAGGAGAAAAAGATATTATTAAGCAAATATATTGTTGTTTTATTGTTTTTTTCTTATTTAACATTAACTAAAATATTTTCAACTAATAATTATATGGCTATCTAGGTTGTTTCTAGGAAAAAAGTTTAAGCTTTCTAAAAAAAAAATCAGTAATCTGGAAATTGCAGAATGATGACTTTCTTCTGAGTCTAATTCGTTTTTTTTAATCTACAGCTTTCCTTCTCCATGTGTTCTAACACACTTTCTTACTTCTTTTATATGTATAACGTTTTTTTCAAATGTTTTATGATCTCTTGGGATATTGTTCAAAATATATATAAAACTTTATTATATATATATACATTATTTATCAATGCTATTTTATGTAGAACTAAAACCTAAAGAATGATTGCAAGATTTAAATTAAAACAATCTCTGGGGGAAAAAAAATGATTAAAGCAATTAATGAGAATGTTATAAAGAAAATAAAGGCTAAAAATTATTAGTGATTACAAAATGTATAATAATGTTATAAAAAACAAAAAGACTATCAAATAAGAATTGCTGATAAAAAACAAATAAAAAATAATAATGGTAAAATTAGAATGAAAGTAGAAGAAACAAAAAAATAATGCCTTAAAAATGAAAAAAAATAAAAGTCTAGAATTCAAGAAACCTATGATGACAAGAAACAAAATTTAAATATCAAACAAAAAAAGAATGTTATAAGCTCAGAATAACCAGATTATATATATATGCACAGACAGCATGTGTGTATGCTTGTTGTTTTTTTAAATTTATTTTATAATTATGACATAATATTAATTTTATAATCTTGTCACTAAATATAGTATTTGATTTGGCTGATTACAGAATTAGATTTGAAATGTGATAGGCTACATTTGGACATCTCCCAGACATATTATTAATAAAAGTCGGAAGATTATGAAACTAATATAAAATCTAAAGTGGAGTAGGTTGCTTAACAAGGTTTTTGAGATGATGCCACGAATTATAATTTAAACTTAAATTCTTATCTTTTCAACAATAAATTATCTTTTATACGAAATAATTTTTTATCAATTTATTCGATTTTCAAAATTTGTTACTGTAGATGTCAAACAATAATTTCAGGAATTTTTAATAATTACGTTTTTAATAACATAAATTCAAAATTATATATACATGTATGTGTATTAAATAGTTTTTATACTTCAGTATAAGTAAAAAATGTTTAAATAGCCCTCTACAAAAAATCTTCCAAATGAAAAAAAATTTTCCAGCCACCTGGCAACTAATAAGAATTTTTGTGACTCTTTTTGAATAGACAGATACCATTATTTAGTAATAATTGGATAGATTAAACCATCAAACACCACATGATCACCATTCTTTATGCTTACACAAGCTGTTTTTCACCGTGTTTTGCCTCTGTGAATAATTGGATAACAATTACATTAGTTAATGTCTAGTTCTTTTTTAAGGGCATTTGAAGCTAGAAAAAAATTTCCATATTTTACTTTAGGATTTGAATCCAGAACTTTATTTATAAAACAGAAAATCATTTAACATTAAATTACTAGCTAAAAAACAAAATTCTACTAAAATTTCTCTCACAATCATGGATTTTACTTACTAACAAATATATCTTCTCAAGTGATATATATATATATATATATATGTATAACAAAATAGCCTTCCCATAATTCATCTCTAAAGCCAATGACCTTTAATATCAAAAGATGTCTTCATAAGATGGATGGTCTCAGATTCAAGAAGATTTCTCATCAGATTTTCTTTGACTTTCTTTTAATTCATTTTATTCATAAAAGATAACATCTGCATTGCCAAATAATATTTTATGACTTCTATTCAGGTCATGAATATACAAAGCTGAATTATGATACCTATTTTTAACTCTACTGTTATAAACTTTATTTTTTCTTTAATACTTAGTTTACTTTGACATATACAAATTTTATAACAACAGCAAGAAGCCAGGAATATATTTACTAGCAATTGACTGCTTTGAACTATTTAATAATAATTTTAAATCAATGTTTTTCTTCCAAACAACTTTGTACTGCCTAATTAATGACTCTTCTTATAGACTAATACATAAATTGATGATTTAAATGATAAAAAAAAAAAAATTCTCTAGCAATTAAATTTTTATTACTATCAGGCTTATAAATATTTTTATTAAATAAAATATTTTTAATAAATTTATATTTATAACCAAATCAATATAATGAAAAGCAAATTTATTCATTTGAATATAAGCGTTATTTAAAAAATTATTAAGCCTTCTATTCCTATAACAAAAATGTAATATATTTTTTTGTTTTTGTAGATTGAAAATTATCAGATCTTGTCGTATTTCTTACATTTTTATGTTTAACAAAACAACTAAAAA
Source organism: Epiperipatus broadwayi (assembly GCA_028023455.1). Taxonomy (NCBI): domain Eukaryota; kingdom Metazoa; phylum Onychophora; class Udeonychophora; order Euonychophora; family Peripatidae; genus Epiperipatus; species Epiperipatus broadwayi. The sequence goes on from JAQFVV010006644.1 coordinate 241,697, forward strand.
ATAAAAGTATTGCCAACCTTATCACCGCTTAAATCTAAAAATTTTAACTTAAAATAAAAAAATATTATTTTTAATAGATAAAATAACGCCAGAATCAAAAGCATTCAATATATCAAAAACATCCTTCAATTTAACTTTCTCAATAACAAACAAACATTCATCAACATATCTAACAAATAATTTTAAATTAAAACAGAGAAATGATTAATAACACCGCTCTCTAAAATACCAATATAGGCAGACGACAACAAAAGAGAAATAACATAACCAGTAAACCACTTCTCTCTAATCTTATAAAGTATATTATTACACATAAAATATATTGAATCCTCTAATAATATTAACAAATAATATTAACAAATCATGAACAACATTAATCTTATCTGCAATATTTCTCTAAAATAGAAAAAAAAAAACACGTTAATCCTTTTTAATATATTGACTGATTGATATATATTTTCAATATCTAAACTACGAAATATACAATTCTTCTTTAAAAGAAGTTCATTTATTTTTTAAATGCCTCAAATCAAGAAGAGTCACAAAGTTTACTCATAAGAAAATTTATTTACTGAATTTTTAGAAAGCTTAATAGTTTTAAAATAATGCTTATATTCAAAGGAGACAAATTGCTTCTGATTATATTCATTTGGGTAATAACCACAAATTTATTAATATTTAATAAAAACATATATAGGTATGATACTAATAAAAATTAGCTATTATTGAAAATAAAAGAGTTTATTTCTTTACTAATTAAGTCATCAATTTAGAGATTAGTTTATAAGAATATTCATTAATTGGATAGTATAAAAATGCACGGAAGAAAAACTTCAATTTTAATTGATTATAAAATAGTTCCAAACAGTTGATTGATAATATATCTCTTTCTAATATAGTTTGCAAGATTCCGTGCAATTGTTGTAAAATTTACATAGATCTAAGTAAACAAAGTCTTAATAAAAGAGTTAAAGTTCATAACAGTGGAATTAAAAATGGGTATTATAATTCAGCTCTGTAAATTTATGAACTAAATGGAGATCATAAAATATTATTTAACAATACAGAGGTTATCTTTTGTGAAAAAAATTAATTTAAAAAAGAAGTCAAAAAAATTCTGATGATAAATCTTGAATTGCTGAAGCAATCAATCTCATGAAAACATTCTTTGATATCCGTTTTTGAAAAAAAATATGGATGGCTATTATATATATAAAATCAAAACTAAAAAGTATATCTATAAAGATTTTAAAAGGGACGAAAAAAATTTGTATTTTATTTTTATTTGTAAGCATACATGCCACAACACATGTACTCGATTATATTTTGAAATCATAAAAATATATTGATTTAAAAGAGTTTTATTGAGATAATTCTTTTCATTTTGTTTTAATCTATTTCAAAAGCAGAGACTTATTTTCTAATTTATTAAAAGTGATATTTGATAAGTAAAAACATAGAATAAAAGATAGCCCTGATTGAAATTGTAATTAAGATCTAGCAAGAGATAAAGATTAGCCCTGGCTAAAACTTTTTATTAAGATCTGGTGGGAAATAAAGACTAGTCCTGTTAGATTTTAAGATCTGGGAGATAACAAGAGCATATAAAAGCTCTGTATTTTTTTTTGCAATGTACTTTTATATTTGAGAATTAAGATTTGTGGATGAGAAAATTGCGACTGGAGAATTGCTGATTGTTAACACTAAAGAAACCTTTTGAGATGAAGAAGGAAAAAAATAAATAAATATGATTAATATGGAAAATAGAATTATGCAAAAACTACCCATCTTAAAAGACCATATTAAAAGTATGCAATGCTAAGCCATCTAAAACGAACTCTGGAGCTTAAAATTGGGTCATCATGAACATATCTTAATTGCCTAGTTTGAGACTAATCCTGAAGATTGCCTCTGTACTACATGATCTGATTAATGGAGACTGAAAACCACAGTAGTGAACTCTTTATGGGACTAAATCTTACACACACCACTGGAATAAATTAGGTGGAAAAACTGAAACCTGGAAGATAATTGAATATTCTGCTATTTTAACTAGGACTTACTTAAGTCTCTAAGCTTGATACTAAAAAAACCAAAAAGAATGTCTGATAAGTTCATTCATCTAAGTTTAGAATTTTAATCAAAATGCAGAGAATTAACTTAAGAATTTAATTTTATCACTTTTTTGGAGAGTGTATTGTAAGTTAATACTTTAAAATCATTGTTTTTCTTTATTAATAATAATATTATTAATTGTTGTTGAAAGTTTTGGAAGATAACAGTGTTTTTTCTTTTTATCTAACCTTTTCCCTATGTTATTTGAATTTACTTAAGTTTAATGTGTGTTTGTGTTTCCTGCAGGCCATATATCTTTTGACTAGTAATTTATTAACTATGTAGTTCTATTTTTCTTGTATGTTATATGAAAGCATGAAATTTTGTTTTTATTATATTAACTTTACTTAAATTGTAATCTTTTTTCTTTTCTTTCAAGCAGGTAAGCTTAAAGCATGTATCATAAATGCACCCTTATGAGTGTTTAAGGAGCATAAAACATCTTTGTTTTGTCCTGATGTTTTTACCAGGTTAAGGAAAGATCATTTTGCACTGTTCTTTAACATCAATCCAAATTCATCTTTAATAAAATCTCTAATTAACCAAAGTGGAAGTTGAGTAGATATATCACTGGCATATAGGTTATGATAATTCCCTTTAATTTTTAGGTGATAAAACAAAACCATCTGCCAAAGTGTTTGTTATACCATAATATTCACTTGCACTCTCAGACAAAGAAGGTTGGGGAATTTGTGTCAGACATATATTTTCTTTTTTTGACTAATATTTTTTGAATTTAATAAAACTTAAAAATTATTAATAATCATGTTTGTTTTTGACTGACATTTGTTTCTATGTCCTGTACCTTAGTTGTCTGAACAATGAGAAATATCTTTCTCTCCCTGTGTCTAGTTGGTGGCATATATCTAGTTGGATTTCACTTCAAAGATTCTATTTGTTAATAGATGAAGCCATCGTCATGAGATGAATTTTAGTAAAATTTTGTTTATTAATTAGTATTTTAATGTTATATAATTTTCTATTTTATTTATTATTACAAAAAGTGTTAAGCAGTATTTAGCCTTTATCTATGTGAGTGTGTGTGTATATATATATATATATATATATATATATATATATACAAATATATATATATATATATATATATATATATATATATATATTCTTTGGTGAAAAGTATATTAAAATATATTTCAGATTTATTTACATGTGAAGTTGTTTTTGCTGCTACATCTACTCTTTTTTATCTCTTCCTTTTTTTCTTTTCTCTTTTTTTACTTCATTTTTTTATTTCTTCTCTTACTTCTTTTTCATCCACTTCTTTATCTTTTTGTTATTTTTTTCTCCTTTTTTGTAACATTCTTCTGCATATTTGTCTTCTCTTTTTTCTAATTATTAACACAACATAGGCAACTTTGCTGTAGATATTATCTGTTGTCATCTGAATTGTAAGGTTGATTCCTTAACTGTAGTTATACGATAATTTAATAGTATTTTAGGTATATGCTTATCTCTAGTAACAGTTATCAAGATACCACCATCTTTTGCTAGCAGTATTATAACATCAACAATTAGTTAAAGTCTCTTCCAATGAACAATTTTTTTTGTTATCTAAAATAATTTCTGAAGACCTAGTTACAACATCATTACTACAATAGCAATAATAAACATGAAAACTATAAATATAAAATTATATAATTAAGAGTGAAAGTCATTCTCCCTCAGTCTATGAATAAATATTACTCTGAAGATTAACAAAAGATCAAAATAGAATAAATTACAGACTTATATTGAAAAGAATTATTTCTTCTCATGATAGTTTCAAGATAGACTTTTTTTAAAATAGAAATTTAACTCCATAGCAATTATTCAACTTAATAAAAGATTTGCATACATTCAGTGAAAATCGGACAAATTCAAGACATTTTAAATAATAATAATAATAATAATAATAATAATAATAATAATAATAATAATAATAATAATAATAATAATAATAATAATAATAATAATAATAATAATAATAATAATAATAATAATAATAATAATAATAATAATAATAATAATAATAATAATAATAATAATAATAATAATAATAATAATAATAATAATAATAATAATAATAATAATAATAATAATAATAATAATAATAATAATAATAATAATAATAATAATAATAATAATAATAATAATAATAATAATAATAATATGGAGCACCAACAAGGGAAAAACAAAAATAAATAAAAAATAAAACAGGAAATAAAGCAAAAGAACAGAGCCCATCCCTATCCAGTAATAGTTTCAGTAACATCTGTGCACCTAATAACTATTGAAATGCAACTGTCTATAATATTCTGAACACTTTATTTGATAATGAACAAATCTGTAACATTCAATTAAGACAATATAATATAAAGACGTTATATTGATTATTGTAATAACAATTGTAACCTGGTTGTAACTGGAAAACTTGTAGCACATAATCTACTATGTAACCATTAATGTATTCTTTTGAGACAATAAAGGCCTTTTGAAACATAATAATAATAATAATAATAATAATAATAATAATAATAATAATAATAATAATAATAAGATGATGATGAAGAAGAAGAATAGAAGAAGAAGAAGAAAAAAAGAAGCAGAAGAAGAAGAAGAAAAAGAAGAAGAAGAAGAGGAGGAGGAGGAGGAGGAGTATTTAATGGTTATTAGGGATAACTTTAAAGGAGAGAGAAAAAGTATAAAAAATAAATAATATATATTTTTCTTTTTTTAGATAATTTTATTTATTAATTTTTAGGAAAAAAATAGGACAAATCTATAAAAAATGTCTATCAGGTAATTAAAAGGGATTAGGATTTATTTTTCTCTAAAAAATAAAGTATTTTCCATATAATGTTATGTTTTCCAAGTAATTACAAAAAACAACATCAACAATAATTTGATATTTTTTTAGCTCTGATAAAATAAAGTAAATTATTTTTTCAAGTAATTAACAGAAAACAACAATAATTTGAAAATTTTATGTGGAAGAAATAACCATAAATAGATTTTTATTTGGAAAAGGTTCTCTTTTTGTAAAAAGAAGATAAATTGATCCAAGTTTAATGCTATTATTTTTGAGGCAGTCCTGTGATTGGCTGAAATATATCACAAATATAAAAAAAATAAGATAGCTCTATCAGGAGAAGGCAGTAGACTTTATTATCAATTTAGATACAGTGAGGTAAAGAATGAGAAGCTAAGTCAGTAGACTGAACATAAATTGACATCACTATTAGTTAAATGATTTTTGAAAAAGTAATTTAATAGAATGGAGTTTATAAGTCCCATGTGCTAAGCTTTAGATAAAAACTGAAGCTTACCAACCCATCTATGTAACTAATTTCACCAAAAGGAAAGTATAAGAAAAAATATCTCTGTGAGAAACTTTCAACAAACCTTATGCATTAATTTAACCAAAATCATAACTATCTCAGCTTGTGTTAACATGACACAAATCATTATACTGAAAACTTGAAAATACAAGAAGCAAAAATATTAAATAATTATTAAACTTGAACTTGGAGTTACAAAAAAACAAGCTAACTTTTAATGAGGAAGAATATTAAATTGGATTGTTAATTTGATCTAAAATGGTTGTTAAACTTAAACCTGAAATTAGAAAAGAAAAGAAGCTATCTGGATGAAATAATTTTTTGTGAAAACTATAAAAAATCTAGAACCAAGAGATTTTGTTAAACTATTTAACTAAAAATGTTGTCAAAAAAAATCTTCAACTAGATATGTATAAAAGAACTAAAAGAAAAAAAATCCATTGTAGTAAGATAAGATAGTATGCACTTCCATATTTATGAATATTTTTGTAAGGTAATTAATAAGTGACCATAGTAATTTTTTTAGTTGTTTTATTGAAAAAAAATGTTTTTTTTCTTTTAATATTAAGTGTGTGGAACAATCTTATTTTCAAATAACAAAAGTGAAAAGATTTAAGTTAATGTTGTTTTTTAATTGTAAAATATTTTTTAGGAAGGAATAATACTTTTAGGTTAAAAAGTTATTGTTTAAAGAAATTTGAAGGGAATAATGATTAAAGGTATGGTATGAAATTATTTATAAAACTTTGGATTTTTTATATAAAGAATTTGTAGGTTATTTCAATTAAGTTATTTACTATCACAAGAAAATATTAAATTAATAAAAAATATTCTTTATGACCAAGTATTATTTTCAATATTTTTTTCTATAAATGTAAAGATAATCTACATATAAAAATATCTTTTTCTGTGGTTTTATTTTTAAGACCTTCTTTGACACATGCATAGTTCAGTTTCAATGTACATTTTCTTCTTGAAAGCTTCTCCATTCCATGATAATGTACTCAGTTAATTTATCTATTCTGCTATGCAATATTTGCAGGTTTCACACAATAAACTTCTCTACTTTTTTCCATCTACTTATTTTCAAGTCAGGCTAATGATTGTTTTAATTTTCTATGTTAAGCTAACACCTAAAGACAGAGAGAGTCATGCTTTTGTGTGGAGGCCAGGCTTGTTGGAGATTTCTTCACAGGTATTCTTTTTTGTCTTTACATTTTTAATGGGCTGGTTACAGAAGGTAGCTGATGTTTAGCTTTTAACTAAATGTAGCATATAATTATCTTTATTTTAGAAAATATTTTTATACATTTAAATATCTGCATCTGTTTAATATCTGAGTTAAGAATCACTGCTTCTGCTCTTCTCAATATCAGGATCAATACTCTTCTTTTGTCTTTTTAAACTATTGTATAAATACTCTTTAACAGTTTGATTAAGACTGACCTCTTTTTACAAGACACTGAGGTTTATTTATTTACCCACTCTCTTATTTTTAGAACAATTTTATCTCTCATCAATTACAATCCTGTCTCCTATGTGATCAAATTGAACACTGATAAATTAAATCTATTTTTTTTAAATGTTCATAATTTCCCTCACTTTTTATTATACTTAAGTCAATAAAATTCTCCTGCTTTTGTTTTTACTTTTTAATTAAAAAAATTACAATCATAGTTTTCAATTTCCTCTTTAATTAGTTTTTGTATACCAAAAGAAAAAAATTAGATAATCAGTTAATTATCTGATTTGATAAACACTGTCTATTGTTTTGGAGTAAAATTTTAACAAATATGTTAAAATCTTATATATTTCTCATTTGTTTTTAAAATATTGCTAAACCTATTCTGTCTCTTTTAATAAAATTTTAAATTAAAATTTCTAAATCATTTATTGAAGAGATTTTTTTTTCTTAGTACATTTTTTAAAGTTAAAATTAATATTGGTAAATAGTTAAAATTATTGAAGAGAGAAAACAAAAGCAATTATATAATTAATTTTATATTTTTCTCTTGCTTTTACAAATATTTATATCACCTGTTAAAATTGTCATATTATTATTGAAACTTTAATGTTTGAAAATTCTCACATTATCATTTAATAAAGATAAATATTTAAATAAAGACTTATTATAGGAATATGATAAAATTAAATGTTATGTCACAATTCTAACTATATTTATTTATAATTTTGTAATATTTGACATGGCCAGAGTTGGCCTCTGTCTACAATATCTATATATATAATTAATAAAACAAGTCATAAAATGTGTAACTTGCTTTTAACCTTGTCCTAAAATATTCACTAGGTGGAGCTTATCACTAGCTGCTAACAAGCTTTAATTATAAGTGCTGAAAGAGAAAAATAAGAGATTTTGAATTTTTTTTCTTTTGGCACTTATAATTAAAGCTTGATATGAGGTAGTGGTAAGCTCCACATTGTGAATATATATATATATATATATATATATATTCACAATATATTCAAATTTTAGTAGGGACATATATATATATATATATATATATTGTCCCTACTAAAATTTGAAATAAATTGATGGAATGTTAGTAATATTTATAAATTTACTTTATTCATTTTAAAAATGAATGTGTAAATAAAAAAGTTTATAGTTTTGATAAAATTATTCTTTCTTTAGTATATGCATTTTATTGCTGCATTCATAATAGTAGGTTTCAAATAATACAGCTAAACGTTTAATGTCTCAAGTATGTTTATTATTTTGTTGGTATAATATTGTATTGAAAAATGTGTGTCAAAGGTATATTTCAATTGTAGTATGAAAGATTGTAATCTCAATTATTTAATTTATCTTGGAATGAAAGAATCATATTTGTATTTTTAAAATGTAAATATTTGCTATGTATAATAATTGTGTAATAAGATTTTTATTTATGACACACTGATTAGAATTGACCAAAGAGTTAATACAGAGTTTGGCTATGGTGTCTCTTGCATCAATGGAAAAAGTTTATAAATAGAATTATGTAGATTAACAGTATCACAAAAATAAGCTGTGATAGCACTATCATATTTGATGTTCTAGGCACCATGATGGTGCTGTGATTACTACTTTTCTAAGTTATTTTAAGGCATTGTATATGCTAAACTACAGTGTGTGTCAGGCTGCAGAGAATTCCAGAGATATCAGCAATATACAGACATTTACAGATCTTTATCTGTGATTGCCAGTACATTCTATTGTTCTGACAAATGATGCTTTAGAATCATATAACCTATGGCTAAATGCCACATATAACATGATTTTCAGTAATTGTTAGTGACTATGCTGCAATATTTTTATAAAAGACTTATTATTAAACCAAAACCTATGTTGCTGAGAATGGATTGTCTTTGACAACAATTTATTTTAATAAACAACAGCCAGCTAATATATAGCATATGAATTACATTACAAAAACCAGAAATGGCCACAAAAATTATTAGAGGTTTAAAGAAATCATTTTTGTATAAACTGTAAATGAAATCTTTTAATAACTATATATAATTTATTAACTTTTACAATTTTTCTGTTTCTTTGATGATAACTAATTCTAAATATATCATTTCTTAATAACATAAAATTCTAATATCTAATATTTCATATTTTAACTTTTTTGAATAGATATCATGGCACCAATAAAGATGTTTTTCTTGGTTATCAGTAAGATCTTCAGTTAGATACTTATTTTCACATTTAAAAAATTTAAATTTTTTATGTTTTAGAATTTAAATATTAGAAGGCTTAAATATTTATAATATATTCTATAAATAACTTTTGTAATATACATAAAAAAGATTTAATTACACCCAAAAAATCAAATATAGCATCATAGTAAAAATATTATTTGCTAGAGTCTGTTCAAAACCTTGGAGGTCAGGTTGACACTGAAAGAATTAAATTATCTATCTCTTATCTTGGCTTCAATAGAAGCAAGTTTGAGCTCTTTCATATACTTTTTTGTTATTTATTTTTAAAAGTATATGATTATTGAAAAGATAGAATGATGGGGGTTAAAGAAAGAGTGTTAATCCATTAACTGAAAAGATTATTGAATTTGTGAGAAGTGACAATTTATTGAAAATATAAAAATTAATTTTTTGCATTTTTATAAAAACATCAGAATATTTTTTTGCTTTTTAAAATGGATATTATCTACTTTTCAATGATGTAGTCTAAATGCTAATAACATAAAAATGCATGCAAATATTAGTTTCACTTGCTGATATGATTTTATAAGCTTGATGGATTATTTATATACTAGATAGAAATTGATTCAATTTCCATAGCATCATCATAAATAAAAGAAGCATATGTTCATTTGTAATATTTTATGAATTAATAATTTACTAAATGACAAGATGTCTACATTGCATCATTATGCATATAAATTAGTGTTTATGTCTGCTGAATAAAAAGATTATTTGGATATATAGAAAATATTGAAATTAATAAAATATACTTTGAATCTAATAACTTTTCATAATATTTCTACTTGTTCTGAAATAACACAACATTTTTGAATTGTGGTTTAAAAAATAGATATTAGAACTATGATACTATTTTGGAAATGCCATATTTAAAGACTATTACTCAGGTCATTTGCTTATATTTATTATTATTTGCATATATTTTTTTCTTTTTATTTAAAATGTATAGTATTTATTGATATAAATACTAGTATAATTTTAAATTAAATAGTGAACTATTTATATACCTTAATGTAAGAGAATTATGTCTTCTTAAGTTTGAATTTACATTTTACAGCATAGTAATTATTGTTTTAACTCAAAATATTCATTTTTTTTATTGATTATAAATTAGCTTCAGGTATATCACTTATATGAGGTGTTCAAAAGGATTTTATCATAGTAAGTATTTATTTTATTTTATTGTATTAAACTTAAACTAACAATAAGTGTATATATATATATATATAAAATTAAGAGCGTGCTAATAGCTCTAAACAAGCTTTTTTTTTTTTTATTTATGATAAATGCTACTACAAGAGAAGGCATTCAAATCATTTTTATTTTAAATGGTCCCCATCCCCAGACCAGTTTCGACCTATGGGTCTCTTCAGTGAGGAGTTGGGACATTAGATCTAAAAAACCAACTCAAGCAAAGCATTTATCTAAAAGATAATTGTTAGAAGAAGATCTGAAACTTTTAGACATCTACATGTCTTTAAAGTCAGCTCTCCAACTGAAAAAATCATATGGGACTGAACTTAATTCAGATACTCCATATATTAGTAGGCTTAGCTCTTTAATTTAGCTAAAGCCACAACAGCAAAATAATAATAGTAATAGTAACAAGTCAGATGTCACATGACTTATATATAGCTTGCACTTACAAATATGTAAAATTAAGAGCGTATTTGTAAGTGCAAGCTATATATAAGTCATGTGACATCTGACTTGTTACTATTACTATTATATATATATACCGATTAATGATATTTTTATATGAAGTATAAAAAATATATTTTGAACTGTCTTATATTTCAGAAAACATAAATGTTCTACAACAAATTTCAGTTACATAAACATATGTGTTTGTATTTAATATCCTATAAGTGGAGTGCGATGTATAATCACCTATTTAAATAAAAAATATGAAATTAATGTCAATTGAAAACTTATTGCATTAAGCAGAATCAGATCATATGTGTATATTTTTAAATGTTTATTTGCCATATATATATATATGACAATAGATGGCATTCTACCAAAAACACTGTCAAGCGTAGTTTTTTGTTTACATAAACGTCAGAGCAAGCATTCACTATCTCTAACTTTAATTTCCACCTTCAGATCATGATTTCAAGCTATTTTCTATTGTCAGTGAAGGACAGGAATAAGAAAATAGATATAAACACAAACTCTGAGTGTTTATAAAACAGTTTCTATTCAGCTTGCAAGCGTGAATCTTTTAGACACATAATGTCTTCAAACTCAGCATAGCAAGTCAGATAGCTACATGGGTCTGATCTCAGTTGAGCATCACCACATAGTAGAAGCCTATGCAATATATATCATTGCAAGAAAGACCTCAAAGGTACATTTATGAAAAACAAAAATACACAAGTTAAAACTTGCTAACGCTTGTATTTATGACAATAGATGGCATTCTACCAAAAACACCGTCAAGCATAGTTTTTCATAAATGTACTTTTGAGGTCTTTCTTGCAATGATATATATTGCAGAGGCTTCTACTATGTGGTGATGCTGAACTGAGATCAGACCCATGTAGCTATCTGGCCTGCTATGCTGAGTTTGAAGACCTTACGTCTTTAAAAGATTTACACTTGCAAGATGAATAGAAACTGTTTCATAAACACTGAGTTTGTGTTTAGATCTATTTTCTTATTCCTGTCCTTCACTGACTATAGCAAATAGCTTAAAGTCATGATCTGAAGGTGGAAATTAAAGTTAGAGGTAGTGAATGCTTGCTCTGATGTTTATTTAAACAAAAAACTATGCTTGACAGGGTTTTTGGTAGAACACCATCTATTGTCATAAATACAAGCATTAGCAAGTTTTACCTTGTGTTTTTTTCGTATATATATATATATATATGATTTTAATTTATATTCATTGCTAATAAATTTTGAATTAATTTGAAACAAGTAAACTTGCTTGGTTGTCATTCAATTTTACATGGTCAATTTATTGATTAATTGTATTTGGATGAAATGATATTGACTAATTAATTAAAGCACATAATTCATTAGAAGCAGTTAAAAAATAATTTGGAAATCAAAACATAGGATGAGTAGGAGAGTATAATTACATATTATTTTTGTACTGTATTTGATATTTATTATCTGTTCAGGTATAGATGTTTATATAGTAATAAATTAACTCATTTGATACCTTAAATATTTAATAAATAATGAGAAGCTTATGGTAATTATTTTGTTAGGAACAAGTAATAGTTATATTAATATAGTAATTATATATAAATTGAAATGATAATTAATAAAGTACAAATATGATAATTAATGAAGATGAGTAAAGCTAATTGAAATTAAATGTTTGCATATTTTATTTTAAATCATTATTGTGAAACAGACAGATCGAAGAATCGATCTTAGTTTCATGGTTGTCATTTAAGAATGGTAATTCTAAACCACTATTTACCCGCAATGAGACTTTTCCTATTCCAAGCCACATAAATTTTTAGTTATTTATTTTGTGTTTGTTTAAAAAGAATTTAATGTAAAGAGTATGAGTATAAATGTCACAAATCATGATGAATAATATTCGTGTGTGTGTGGTTTGTGGATTTATATTAGCTCAATTTAAAAGTTTCAATTGCGTGTATATTTTCTTTAAATTTTAATTTTGCAAATTATACAAAGTCATTTAAAAATGCTGATCAAAAGTCACATTCCTTTGATCAGTATTTTTAATCAAAATCTTACTTGTACAAAATGTATAGAATAATTAGTTTGTACTTCGATAAATTAAGATAATGAATTTATGTTTTTGTATTCACGAATTCCGATGTAATTGTTTTGTCAATTTAGAATCATGTATTAAATTTAAAAATAAAGAGCACCGAACAATGGAAATGAGAAAACGTAGAACTCTTATCAAGAAAGGCAAATGCTATTGTATAGTCAAAAATTAGATATTGCTGGAGGACGGAAAATCAAAGGAGGCGGAGTCATGAACTAAAACTAGGCAGAAAGGTCAACCGTAGCCATCTTAGATATAAGATAGACACTCTAACTTTTGACTTGGCTGTGCTTAGATCATCTCAAGCTACAGCAAAGTAGTTGTTCCAGAGAAATCACTTCAACCATTATTAAGAAGTTGCCCGGTAAACTGCAATAATGATGGGCTAAGTCCAAGAAGCTGATCCCTGTTCTGCCAATTTAAATCTTTCATACCACTGATCTGTAATGTTTCCGTGCTTCCAATCTTCCAAATTCCAACATTTAAATTAACCATGCCGTTCTAAGAAATTCAAAATGCGCGCCTACGTTCTTCATACATATCACCGCAAGAAGAAAAGCCGGACGAAGAAAGAATGGTAACTTTTGTTACATGAACTTTTTAACTTTCCTCTCAGTAATAATTTTAAATTTAATCTGTTAACCTACTTAATTGCATGTAAATTTCTTGTTTTCCATTTGAAAATGTTACACAAAAACCTGTAAGTAAATTTCTTCTCTAATATTTCTGTGCTCTAGTCGTTAGATGATAATTATTAATATTTGTGCCTACTAATAATCCATTTGTGAATACATTTATATTTTTACTATTACTTATTTTACAAACAAAACGATGCCAATAATAATATTTCTCAACTCTAATTAAAGTCAGTAAAGTTTATCTCATAATATTTATTATATTCATTTTAAAAGTAATTTTCTTTTATCGAACTAAAAATTGTTTCATTTATGTTGAGTTGAGAGATATTCAAGTATTTTTATTGTTTCTTTTACTTTGTCATGATATTTTAATCTACACTCCAAATCTCAAATACTTAAAATAGTCTAAAATTTTATTATATTTTTTTTATATATTATTACGGAGTAATAATAGTAAGTGAATATTTTATTGCTATTATTACCTTCCGAACAATCTGGGGAGTTATGGGTTTCAGAGTGAAATTAATTAATTGTTACTTTTGCGATCGTTTGATTTCGCCATGTTATTATTGAATAGTTATATCAGGCTGTTGCGTAGAAATGTTAGGATAGATAAAATGGTTTATATAATTTGCTTTTAAAATCCACTTCCGATCACTCTTCCTCGATGTTACGGTGGCAATGCCTTTACCTTCGCCTAAGTTGGCATCTCGTTTTACTACCATATGGAGAGAAAGAAATTCTTCTCCAGGTAATCTCTTGGATCACCGGGGTTCGAAAATGATCCCGGCTGTTGTAGTGTCTCGGATCTACTTGAGGGCATTAAGACTTGTCAAAGTACAAGCCACCCGTATTCCGCTCATGCACCGCAGTTATTATTGTAGTGTACCTTAATCCTTGCAACCATCAGTACATCAGTATTATATTTTATATTTTTATATAAAACCGCCCCCCATTTATCCGTATCACGAATGGTTTGAATCTATTAAATAAAACAACTTAATATAAACTAGTAGTTAAATATTTTAAGTGCTCCAATTACTCTGATTCTCATATCAACCTGTACAACCATTTAAACACATAAATATTGGCATGAGTTTGTTAATCAGTACAAACCGATTATTGAGGACTAGCAGCAATTTATTATAAAATACATATGAGAGTTTTACCGTACCTGTAAATAATATTATTCAATGCTTTCAATAATTTATTAAAAAATTTATCTAACCTAATTTTGTCTCTCTTGCATTATTACTCTCGTCATCTAGTCAATCACCTGCTGTCTGTATCGACAACTTAAATATATACATTAAATTATTAGCCGTACCAATATCCCGACTATAAGGTATCTATGAAATAGCTGATTGTAGGTAATTTAGTCTGTGTTTTTCGATGAGCTAGTAAAGGGAAAGCCCCGTACCGTTGTAATATTGTCATCGGTGGGTCATGCCAGGGTTTTGGGTTTGAATTTAGTTTGCATTTTGGAATTTATTCCTAGATGTGGACTGGGTTTGAATTCGGATTACTGTGTGTGATTAAGCATGGTGATTTTTACCGGTACAATTGATTATGGTGAATATTATGTTGTTAGTATACAGTCATAATAATCATAATGTTATGCAGTTATAGAGCTGGTAGTAGTAATATATTTTATTCTGTTACAAATTACAGTGTTTTGCTTTAATTATATTTAAAGTTTGTTAAGGTGGATAATAAATTCAGTTTAAATATTACATTTTGATATTAATATTTGATTACAATAAATCCAACAATCTTTTACTTATTTTAACAGTTATAGTCTAAAGTTTTAATAACTTAGCTGTTTTAAACTGAAGAATAATCAGACATGATTCATCAGTTGTTTTGGAATAAGCATCAGATAAGAATTAATCATTTATTTTATATATTGTTATTTAATAAGATGATTTGATTTTATAATCTTTTAAGTTGATAAAAGTGGAAAGATATGTTAGGTTCATTGATTTTGTATTATTAAGTATTTATTATTATTATAATTAACTTAGTTAATAAGAGTATATTGATATTATGGAATAATACAGCTGAGTTGGTATTACATTTGATTTTATTTAGTTGTAATTAGATACCAATTATTGAGTTATATATTTTTTAAATGTCATAAATATTGTAAATCTGTAGGATATATTAAAATTATTATTCCATCTATCCATAAATTATTATATATACAGCTAGCAAAACAAGATCTTAAGAAGCCATGTAGAATATCCCCAACCTCATACCCGTTTCTTCTCAGTGAGGTGCTAGGGTATTCAATCATTAGATTAAAAATGCCAGGAAAAGCCCAGCAGTTTATCTAATGTTTAACTATTAAGTAGAAATTCTGAAAATTTCAGACATCTGTATGTCTTTTAATCCAGCCATTTAACTTAAATAATCATAAGGGACTGAACTAAATTCAAACTCACCATATATTAATAGCTTTAGCAATATAAAATCGCCAAAGCCATCATAGCAAAAAAATAGAATTACAAAAAAAGATCAAGTCAGATGTCACATGATCTAATTTAATAAGTGTGTATTTCCAAATGTTATATATAGAGCTAGAAAAACAAGCTCTTAACAAGCTTTGTAGAATATCCCCAACCTCAGACCAGTTTCTGCTACTAGCTTGTTAAGAGCTTGTTATGCTAGCAGTATATATAACATTTGTAAATACAAACTTGTTAAATTAGGTCATGTAATATCTGATTTGATTTTTTGGTAATTTTATTTTTTGCTATGATGACTTTGGTGATTTTATATTGCTTAAGCTATTAATAGATGGTGTATCTGAACTTAGTTCAGTCTCATATGGCTATTTAAGTTAGATAGTTGAATTGGAAAACAAGTGGATGTCTGAAAATTTCAGATTTTCTATTTAATAGTTATGCATTAGATAAAGTGCTGGGATTGTTCTGGTATTTTTAATCTAATAATTGAATATCCTAGTACTTCACTGAGGATGCCAGTAGCAGAAACTGGTCTGAGGTTGGGGATATTCTACAAAGCTTGTTAAGAGTTTGTTTTGCTAGCTCTATATATAACATTTGTAAATACAAGCTTATTAAATTAGGTCATGTAACATCTGACTTCATTTTTTGTAATCCACAAATTATTTCATTTAAAGATAAATATAAAGAGTGTTTAACTTTTTGTACAAGTTTGTATTATAATAAACAATGTGTTGATTCATGAGGAATATTAAAGTATATCATATAATTCTTGTCATTATTTTCATTCTATTATAAGGGATTTATATAATATGCATATACTATTGTTTATAAAATAGTGATATTTGTTTTTATTACTTTATCTAATCTATTTAAATAATGCTTATATTTTGAGATATCTATCTGTTCTAAAAGCTATTGGAATCTATGAGGTTACAATAAAGATTAATATTGTTGTTTATTTTTCTCAGTGATGAAATGTTTATTCATAAAACAACAGATACAGTAAGATAAATGAAATTTCAGGAGCAACATGGTAAGAGGGACGGATACATGTGAAAAGGGAATGGGAAGTGGAAAGGGAAAATGGTGTGTAGTACAGGCCAGTCTGAAATGCAAGTCTTCATGATTGAGTCCTATGATAGATGCTGAGAGGATGAAAGTTGGAGGATATCCCAAGTGTCTGTGAGGAGTGGAGGTGGGGCTAGTTTAGTATCTTAGGTTTTGAGAGTGCGAATTAGGTCCAAGAGCTTTTGATTTACTGAATGTACTCTCTGCTCAAAGATAATGGTACATCGGAGCAACCAGAGAGCATAGATGAGAAAAACTGATAGTCTAATATCTGTGAAGACCCCTGTTTCTATTGATTCTTGGAGATTGAAGATGGTATTTCTGTGCGAGGAAAAGCAGGAGTTGATGACATTTCTCACCCCAAGCAGAAAAGAACATTTAAGTAGGAAGTGCTGGAAGATTTATTGTCAGTTTTACAGAGCTGACATATGGAAGAGATCTTGGTGAAATCCCTACAGAGGACCAAAAATTGATTTGTGGAAAGGGAGTGAAGACTGATTTTGAAGAGGAAATCGAGGAATTTTGCCTCAAGAGATCACCTTTTGAATTTGTGGACAAATATTATTATTATTGTTTTATTAACTTAAATGTTGGATTGTTATTCATTGATTGATATATTATAGCATAGTTTATTAATTTCATTCTGTTATAAATGATGCTACAATTCACAGCATTTATTAAATTAGGATTATTTTTCCTTGGTTCATATTTTTATTCTGTTACAAATGGTGATCAATAATTAGGCTATGTCTCAGAATATGGTATGACCCATAATTTTATTCTGTTATAAATGGCATTGAATTTCAAAGTATATTTTTATTCAGTTGCAAATGCTGACCAATAATTGGGCTATATTTTTATTCTGATTATATTAAAGTTTTCATTTCTCTTAGTCATTATTATCGTTATTCAGTTACAAATAACTCCCAAATCTCTGAGATAATAAAAATAGGGCATGCCCTCATTTTTATTTAGGTAGAGATAACCTTTAATGTCTACATATTTTATTTTATTTTATTATAATAACTAGTTTATTACTGGTCAGCATACAAATGGTATCAAATGACCAGAGTTCTAGTGATGATTAGGATAATATCAGAATTTAAGTATGTTTCATGTTTATTATGATAGATATTGTAGTATTCACACATGTGTGCAGATAAAATTTTGAAAATTGTTTCTATAATATGTCCTGCGTTTGTCATTGACTAGATGATAATTAGTTTCAATTTTTATTAATGTGACTCTTTACATCCAATTACAAAAGATGATTGTTGATTATTAATCATTAATTCTGTAATATTATATTACTATGTTTATTATTATAATTACTTATATTTATTGCCAATGCTGATTTTTGCTCATATTCATTGATTATAGTTTTAGGGAGAAACATGTCCATTGCATCTTGTATGCCCATTAATACATCTCATATTCAGTCCACCTACTTCAAACTGCTATTATATATATATATATATATATATATATATATATATATATATATATTATAACCTAGTCCGTTTGCATATTCACTTCCTGGCAATATAATATAAAATAAAAATGGGTTAGCTCAGTTACAGATTACGTTTGGTTAAATGAAAATAATTAATAAATGAAATATTCTGCATTAATTTAAAATATTCTACTTGCTCAAATTCAAAAAATAAGAATAAGGTTCTGTTTATAAAATAAATAAATAAATATTTAATATTTCATGAGACCTGGAAGTGAAAATACAGGTGACAAGAAAGATTACATTGAGCCAATATCTCGTAGGATACTACCTCAATGGCATAAGAACACTACCCCCTATTATTATCTCAAATAAAAAAACTTATAGTATTCTTACGACTTTAATAACTCCTACTCATTAAGATTAAACTAATAATTAAATCTTAATCTTTTATCTACTATAATTTAGCTCAATAAAATCTCAGGTTCATAAAATTATTCTAAAATAATCAAATCACGGTAGTAAAACATGATAAGGGATTTTTATGTCATAGTCTACTACACTTAAACTAATAATAACAAATAATAATAATATTCTTCATTGTATGAACTAATTCTGTATATCTTTTCTTTTCACTATATTTTTATTACCATAATAAAATCATAAAATACTATCATATAATCTTTATTTTCATATAATAATGCAAGAAAATGTGGTAGCATTTATAATCTGACAAATACAAGTGTGTGGCAATGGATAGCATATAATTCGATATACTATTATGATAACTAATTTATGACCATAAGATAATGTAAAAAAATATGATTACTTAATTAAAAGAATACCAAGAAAATATTCGAATTCTTAAAATAATTATTTATCTTTGTGCAAAATTATATGTTTGTTTCTATTATTCTAGATATATTGTGATCTCATGCAGTATAGTGGGAGAAATAAACAATCTAGACACAAATTTTTGAAAAACAAAATTAACAAAGTTTATTATTAACCATAAAATAAAATAAACAATTTATTTACAATATTTACAATGGATATCCTCACTTTACACCGTTTTACATTTTTTATTACTTAGTTATTAAAAAACAATTTAGAATTACTTTATGTCTTCATTCTGACTTAAGACAATAATAATAAAATAACACCATTTTATTTATCTCCTTTTAATTAAACTTATGATAAATTACATTTATTTATTTTTATTAAAAATATATTCTATCCTTAAATATTATTTAATTATACCTTTCTTTCTAAAAAACATCCATAGAAACATACTTAGGAAAAACATAAAAATAACATTATCGTGAGTATGGATTTTCTTAAAATTAAACAATTTTCATCTTGCAATGTCAAAAGATGTTACAAAAAATATCTATCTAATAATTTATTACCAGATTTTGTGGATATCGTTGTTTACTACACTATGTTTATTAAATATAACATTCCCATTTAGCATTACTTTAATACTATATAGTTGTAATTACTGATATATTCCCTATTATTTAATAATTTCAAAATTATACCTATGCTTATTATTTATATCGTTTTACTTTATAACATTATATTTTTCTAAAATATGCAATACTTATTTTTTTTTAAAAATAAAGCATTTAAAAGTTATTTAACATTTTAAAGAACAACATTGTTTTATATACTTTATTCTTAAAATTTTATTTTATTTCCAAAAAACAAATTCCCCCAAAAAACATATTTTATGATTCTTTTCCCCTTTAGGATGCATTGGATTTTCAATTTTAATTTATATAAATTCTACTTCTTCTAAGTAAATGAACTTATCTCATTCAAACGATAGCATATCTTAAACTCTAAATTATCTATTATTTCTTTTCAAATATATCTTGCTGAATGATGTAGTTATATTGGAAATCCAGATAGTGAATAGATGAGTAGAAAAGGAAGCAAAACTCAAGTATAACTCATAGCATATATCAAAATGCATCATGTCACAGTGTATCAATAAGAAATAGAGGCATGACATTTCCTGTCTAATGTCCTCCAATACATCAATAATGTTAAAGCCATTACTCAGCTTTATTGAACATCAATACTTCAAAAAAAATAGACACTGTCCAAAATAAGTATACAATTACAGGGCTTTGTTAACTGTATTGCATATACTAATATTACAAAAGATTCATATTCCCTAATTACATCCTACCATAATATAATCTTCTGGGCTCATTTTTACCATATTACTACTAGGTCACTATCCTATTCTTATTTCCTAAAGATTTATCACTTCTTACATCGACAAAATAACTATCTTGCATATTCAAAGCAATAAATAAAATTCATTTATAATTAGAGTAATCTCACTGATCCACAAGAAAAGTCTGCTTACTTCCTTATTCTATATTCTAAACCTTTACAAACTAATCATATAAATACTGAACATCCAGTAATATGAAAGTTTTTTAAAAGAATCACATAAATTTTTATTATCATGTTGGGTTATATTACTAGTATAAAATTATAGTATGCATATTCTCAAAATAAATCCTAATCTCATAATTTTTTAAAAGTGTTGTATAAAATGCGTTTACATATAATTAAACATTTATACTTTCATTGATTATAATTCATAGGCAATCTAAAAGAAAACAAAATGTACATTATAAAATATCAATATTCATTAACTATTACCGAGTGATATTAGCTTGTTATCACCTATGCAGTCTTCGGTTTTTCATCAATTAGATACATGAAAATACATTTATACTTTACTTAAATGCTCTTATTTAAACTATTAAATTATTATATTATAGGATTCCCATTTTCTTTCTCAAAAGTTTTTTTTTAAAAAAAATGTTCTCTTCAAGAGAATTTTACAACCTCCCCCATTGCTATGACAATGAATAAGACAATACGTTTCCTGGAGTAGGTGTCATTCAAACTTCCGGCACAAAAGTCTCAGGTTTAAAAAAAATAATAAAAAAAAAATATTACGACGTCTTAAAAATCTTGAAAATTAAAAAAAAACAGAATGATGATTATTAAAATTATAATACTAAAAATAATCCTATGAAGCTTCTATACTATAGTATTCCATATCGGCTTAGCTTGAACTATCCGGATAAATTATTTGTACACTGTAAAACATTTTTATAATTCCAGATTTTATTTATTAAAATGTTCATTTTCTTTGTAGGTTTCTTCTTCAAGGAAATTTATTGTTATTTATTACCTATTCAGAGGTTTTTCTTGTCTTAAATTATCAGCTTTTAAAACAATTTTATATACACGTATTAACCATCTATATGCCTCAGATTTTTTTAACATACGCTTTTTTTAAAAATATTTTCCATGAGTCTTTTCTTAAAAATAATTTTTTCGTAAATATTTTTTAATGTTTTCTTCAAAAAGGGTATAACATTTACTCTTATAACATGATATTTCCATAAATTTATTATAAAGTATAATTTTCCTATTGTTTATTAATACTGGATAAGACAATCTTGTTATATAAAATAATGTGTCTTTACTTTAAATCGGCAAACAGTTTTTCCAATAAGTTTTCCCATACAATGTCCATAGAATTAATTTATTCATTTGAATAGTCCTCTTGTTCAATATTATTAAAACTACATTAATAAATGATATACTCATTTTTAAAGTATTATAAGTTGAATACATTTTACTTATTGGTATATCCATATTATTATTGCAAAGTTATAATTTAGATTTTGTTGAATACTACTGATAACGGACTTTTAAAAGTTAGCAAGGCATATTAAATGAAGTTATTATTAATATTTTTATTGTACACTCTCTTTTGCAAAATACTTTTTTAAAAATAATAATAACCTTTTAGCTTTTGCAAATAAAATTATATGAGAGCACTAAAATTGACTAAATAATAAAATTATAAAAGTACTATCACCTTGATAGCTTCTGATATGATCTGCTACCTTTAATACATTCTTAATCACACAATGATACCCCCGTGCAATCCGTATTTATATTCTTGAAAATACATCATTCTATTGGTTGATTCTTACTTTTGGTTTGAAACCAAATTTGCATAATGTTAGAAACTTACACGATTAAATTTCAAAATAAAAAATATGATGTATTACCACTTTAAAAAAATATTATTTAAAATATAACTTTTAAATCAATTATTACTTTACTAAATTACTTAAATATCTTTAAATGACTTTTAAAAATAATATTTAATAAATTATCCCACTTTTAATATTTAATTTATCTATTTTTATTTTAACAAAATATTTAACTTTTTTTTTATTAACTGTATTCAACTTTATTACTTTATTTAAAACATTTTATATGATAGTTAACTTAATATTTAATATTTGCTTTATCATAGGTAATAATTATATCCAATTCTTTAATGCAATTTTAAAATACTTTGAACTTAACTAATCTAAATACTAGCAAGCAAATGTGTATAACTATATTATTATACAAATTACATGACTAATATAACTAAGACAGACCGTATCCGATTTTTCTGTCTGGGAATAAATAAATTGCTACACTTATTGTATTAAATAAAATAATACATTTATAAAATTTGGAAGAATAATTTAGAAAATATAGAATTAAATCTAACTTTCACTACTATAAAACTTATTTTTAAAATATACGATATTAATTATGATTATTAAATATAATTTATAAATTTAAATATAACATTTACTTAACTATAAGTTTAAGACTATTAAAATTTAACTTTTTAAACATACTTTTAAATATTTATAGCTGTGTTATTTGTTATGGCCAGCTTTTGTAACCTTATGTAATAATATTTTAGCTTTACTTAACTATTTTTAAGTGATTTATCATAGTTTTATACATTACGTATTTTCATTTAGGTTTAAATTGTACTTTAAGATAATGTTAACAAAATATAACTAACACATCAAAAGAACATATTCCAAAATTTAAAATTTTTAGTAATTGACTGTGATGACCTATTTCTGACCTATAGAAAAGGGCACAGTATATATAATGTAAAATCTAAATAAATAAAAAATGTTTTTTCTTTTTACATGTAAGTTGAAAAATATTATTTTAATACAAAAAAATGTGGGGAAATAAGAAATAAATTAGCTATAAGATAGATAAGCTTGGTTTGTCATGGATAGTGGATTATAACTTAAAGAAATCATATTTGTATAAATATGTAAAACATTATCCTCTAAAATCATTCTAAATTACTGGTACCTAATGTAGCAGTTCATTGATGAACATATCATTCAGTAAATCTTCAGGTTTAAATACTACTTATAAATATGCATTTTGTTTATTACTTTCTAGTTCAATAAATATAAATTACATAAAACAAATATATTTAATTATTTGTTGCTGAAGTTAAAAGAATTGTAAGACAACAAATAAATAAATACTTGAGTATATAATATCTACTAAAATATTGATGTTCACGTATACATGTTTAAAAGAATCATCACAAAACTTTTAATTTTTTGTTTTTGATTTTGTTTCATTTTTTATTACTTTATCTAAAATAAGAAAGACTAAACTAATTTACTCCAGAGTCCACTAGAGGGAGTCTTAGACACCAGTTCATGCCATTACAGGCTCCCAGTTTTATTCACCAAAGTTATAGTCTAGTTTTAAATTCATAGAAGAAAAGTTTACTAACATGTAAGTGAATACCTGTTTTATTGTTTTTTCATCTTTACAAAAAATTTTAAATCAGTTTTCATTCAAGAATAATTGAAATTACCTATCGTTCCATTTTATGCAAATGGCTGTCATTAGAAATAGGCAAAACCTAGGTTAAGTAATTCTTAGAATCATTAGAGTAACATAAATCTTTGAAAAATAGTTTTAAATGAAACCAAATAATTCTAAAAAGAATAGACACTAGAAATCCTAATTTTATTGATAGAATAAAGAGAAAGCATTTGGACATCAAATCTTATTGAAAATAAAAATGTTAGCAAAGATAGTTTTAAGAACTTTATCTTTGCATAAGACATTAATAATGTTATACAAATTTCTATGGCTGAAAACCAGTCAGGAAAGACAGAAAACAGCCTAAGGAAATTAATCATAAAACTAAGAAAAAAATCCCAGTTTTAAATTGTTTATAGGAATAAAGTTATAATATCATTGTGTCGAATCAAAAGTTGTTAAATGTGGCAAATCAGTGTAGGTCGAATAAATTATTTTGAATTTTAATTCAATCTTAATTTTAGAATTGAACATTATAGATTAGGACTTAATCTATATTCCTGCACAAACATCAAGTTTCTCCGATGATCACAACAGAAGTTATTAGCCTACTTTTCGTGCAATTGTGGCACCACAAAAAATTAAAAAAATTTCAAATCAATACAGAATTACAATGAAATGATTCATGAGCTAAAAAATAATGATTTAAAGGCAAAATTAGTAAAAATGATATTTTAGACCTAAACAGAAACCTTGAAGCTACAAATGATTAATCCTCTTTTAATTATTCCAAAGTTTAACAACAAACTTTCAAATTATACAACTGAATCCTTGATTACTAATCAAGACCTATAATTCAATCCAAAGATGCAGAATTCAATTAGTATCAACAAATAAGAATCATAATGAACCCCAAATGACTTAGGGTTGGGTGGGTTTAACAGGTATTGTGAACACTTACAGATGCAGGTTGATAATGATTTCAAACAGACTTTCAGCTCTATTTATCTCAGTGTGCAAGGTGATATGAACAAATGGTGTGTACTCATGGTGTGCAAGTAAATCTGGCTTGTTTCCAGACTACAATGAATCGACTGTTGCATTGGTGGGCACAGGTCTGCACTCCTATTTTTTTCCTCAGGTGTAGTGGTCATGTGGGGCTTGGTACGTTTGTGATAGTGGTCAGTGATCATTGCCAATCCCATGGATACCTGCCGGGTGGGTGAAAGTCACTGATGTGGACTTTGGCCTGAGAGGCTGCTGCACCACCTTGATGGATTGTTTATTAGGATAGTGTTGATTTGAGCTCATTATTATTTTGTTTCATTAGTTAACTTTAAAATTAGAGCATTTGTAAAGAGATTGTTCTGGGTTGGGCCACTGCCAATTTTTATAACTTTGATGGAGTTTTTGCTGCAATAATTTTGCAGGCATGGGACTGCACTCCTCCTCCTCAAGGGGGATGGTGGTCTTAGAGGCCTGCTTTGCTGATGCAGGCTGTTGACAATTATTGCCACTATCTGGAAAACCTTCCAGGAGAGTAGCTGGTCAAAGTCTCAGTGCCATTCCTGCTCTGGTCAGCTGCTGTGCTCCCTTGATAGGTTGGTTTTGGGAAGTGCAGATCTGTGCTCATTACTTGTTAGTTTTCCCTAGTTGACATTCCAATTCTGGATAGGTAGACTGAATGTGGTCCCTGCACATTTGAACTGTTAATTGGAAGACAGAAGGTACCTAGAATGGTCTTGACATGGCTCGGCTCTGGGTCAAGAGTTTATTGTTTAATGGACTTGAACCTTGGATCTCGCTGCCTGTTGTGGTGATTGGCACAATGCTGGACTTGTCCACCTATTCAATAGAAGCATTTGGGTCTTTGCTTCGGGGCACCAGGAGTGGGATTATTGGGTGATTGATAGCTTCTCAGCAGCTGGGCTATGTACATCCATGTACAGATACCCATGTATAGATACACATTAATCAACATTATAGCAACCCTTTTATGGATATAATTGTTATCGAGCATATGTACTTTATATAAACCTGGTCAATAATTTTTTACCTTATAACATTGAACACTTTATAATTCTCAACGGGTAAGTGTATCCAAAAATTTTATAATCTTTTAACTAATAAAGGTTACTTTTGAAAGTAAACTCATTTACTAGTAGCTGCAAATGAATATATATATAAACTGGAAAAAAAAGTTTATTAATAAAAATGAAATCGAATTTTTTTTTTAAAAGATGTAAGAAAACTATACCCTATTATCTATAAAGCAAAAATATTCTTAAGTAAGACGAAAGAAGTAAAGAAATCTCTCTGGATTTATTTCATTTCCGTGAAATCTGAATCTCAAGGATTATATGGAAATAATGTGTCCGCAGATGGAAGTAGAAATTAACTTTGTTAAGTGATTATTGTACCGACCTGAGATTGTTTTACGTATTTCGACTTATCTAATAGACGAAAGAAACAAATTCAGCAATAAGGTAAATCAATTTGTTACTATTTTTATCTTTTAAAATAAGTAAAAAGTGTATAAATGAAAAAAAAAAAAATTATGTTTTTATTAAAGTTTTTACGCCCATTCTCTTTATTATTATATACTACTACTTTCTTCAGAACTAATGTTTTAATTTACTAAATAATTTATTCATTTTCATAATACATATATTTACAAAACAACTTATATATATATATTAACAATTTCAAATCAGATGTGTATTCAATTAAATATGTACTCTGTATCAAAAATCCATGCATCTAATAAATTATTGCTATGAAAAAATACACCTAATATAAATATCAAAGATTCTACAAAGCTTTCAGCTATTATAAAAATGTTATTGAGCGATTCATCTTTGTATAACTTGGAATAAATTAAAACGAAAAAAAAAAGACATTTTAGTATAAAAATAAAAACACTTTTGCTATTTGAAAACAGCCACATTAAAAACAATAATTCGTCATATTTAGTTTATCATAAAGTTACTGTTTTACGCTTGAGTAATCAATAAAGATTACATAATAATAGAGTATTTACATTTCCAGATAAAGTTTTGATTACTGATCTTATTTAATGAAATATTTTGGATTTGAATTTACACATCTAGAAACAATCTAATAATGCGAAATTCACAAACACCTTAAGATTTTAAACAAATTATCTTTTTTAAAAAAGTTATATACATCTGCCACCAGCTCCTAGTCTATTTATTTTATTGATCTCAATTTATGTTAATTAAAGTTATCTCTGATATTTTGGCAAAGCTTGGATAAGTAACAATTGTGGCTAATGAAAAGTGTAAAAATGTAAAGCTTTTTATTCTGAAATAAGTTAATAATTATCAATTAGCTAAGAATGGGAACATAACATCTAATATTTGTTGATTATTCAAGTTTGCAGTAGACTTCTCTGCATTAGAATAAATAAAATAAATTGTTTTATCTTAATCCAATATTGAAAATAAGTATAGAAATTCACGTGACACCGCTGTTGATGTACTTTAACACAATATACATTATCAATCAGTTTAATAAAAAAAGTTAAGAACGTAAATTTAAAAACTAATTAAAAAAAAAATACTATAAATTAGCAAATAAATTTTCGACTTAAATAACTTCTTTTAATTTCACATATAAACAAACAAACAGTATATATTGTTCATAAGCATTTCCTTTTTGTTAAAAATTAATTTCTATACATTCTAGATGTAGGGGACTGTACTTTTAAGCATAAAAGGAAAGTTTTTGAGTGGTGTAGCTTTATCTTTTAAAAATGAAACATAAAATGTATGTTGCAATTTGATTATATTCATTAAGAAATAGCATATAGACCACCATGTAAGAAACTTTTTTAATCAATTGTGAAAATAATAGATTGAATTACAAACAGAAAAAGTTTAATATTTTATATTAAATTCTATTTGAATATTGTTAGACACAAGTGAAACAAGATCCATAATCACAAAAAACTAAGACTTATATATTTTCTAGTTTCATTAATAAAATGCAATCAAAGAAATTAATTAAAATATCATCAGCTCATCACATGACTAAAAATATATATAAAAAAACAAACATTGCTGGCTCTGATATTTCAAAAAGCAATAATGTATATGAAAGTTAAAAAAATTTTAAACAAGCAGATTACTATGCTTATTAATCATATCATCATCATCATCAACCATTATCAATCCACTGCATGATGAAGGTCTCTCCAAGTTTAATCCATCTTCTCCGATCTTTAGCTTCTCTTCTCCACAACACCCCTGCACATTTTCTTATTTTACAAGAATTAAATGATATTCTAGCAAATAACTATATATTATAAACAACTATTTATTAAGTAACAGAAAAGTGATAAAAAACATGAAAAAAATCTGTCAGTTTTAGGCTTATGAAAAAATTACCAAATCTCAATGCTTTTTGTCTCACTTTCTATCATATATTTTGGTATGCTATTGTGGTGGTATAAAATTCAAATTTTCACCAATAAAATTTTCTGTGGAAAAATAATGTTGATGATGTAATAATATTTTTCAAGATCTAATTACGTAGAATATTATATGATGGATTAATTCTATCATCAAGTTGATATTTTTAAATGTTTTTAAAAAAACATTTATGGAAGACAACATTTCAAGTAATTTCATTTTCTTCTCTTTGTCAGATGTTGATGACTTATCTGATAATTATAGGAATTGTCTTTTATATTTGAAAATACTAAATTTAAAATGATGTTTCGACTCAGTAAGCTATTGTATCAAGAATTACTTTGCCAGAATTTGTCTTAAATTCACTATTCAGAATAAAAATCACTAGTTTAATTTTGTCTTAGCTGACTCTGGTCAGAGCAGATATATATGATGAAGAAAATAATATGAATGGAAATGCATTGCATACTATACTGTATGTTATTATTACTAATGATATATATATAAAAGACATATTTTGCGGGTTCATCCATGTTAAAAATTTTAAAATATTGATATTCTGACATTTCGACTTGGTCACCCAAGTTATCCACTGGGTGATAAAAAGGTAGAAAGACAGTTGTAGAGGTGCTACAATCACTGACTTGAATAAATGTTAAAGTTCCATCAATAGCAAAAATGTTAAATTTTTAAAAAGAAATCTTTCCAAATAGGATTGGTGGAACTTTAATGTTTACTCAAATCAGTGATTGTAGCGCCTCTACAACCATCTTTCTACCTTTTATCACCCAGTCAATATATAATTAAAATTACCCCAAATCCAAAATTCAACCAGACTAGCAAAAAATATTAAAACACAACCAAAGGTTTCACTGCTACAAGCAGACTTCTCAAGTGTAAAGAACTACAAAAACTACACAATATATATATAATATTAAACATTACCCACAAATCCATTCACTTTCCATCCACCCTTAATATTAAAAAAAAACTCTTAAATAAATTAATTGCTTCAGAATAATAAATTTTCAATAATAAATATTCTTTAATTCTTCTTTTGATTTCATTTCTCTCAAAGAAGACAACTTTAGCTCCATCAAAATTAATAGTGTGGCCTGTATCTTTTTTTATGGACATACAAAACAGAACTAAGATACTTATGACTAATTCTACTTTTATGAACCTTTATTCTTTCATTAAACTCAAACTACTCTAACCTATGTAGACCTTCTTACAAAAAAAACAAGAGGTAAAATATACCACACCAAGAATAGTCCTCCTATCAAAAATTTCCTTTGTATTACATTGAATAATTTATTAAATAATTCAAAGGAAGTTTTTGATAGGAGGACTATTCCTGGTGTGGTATATTTTATATCTTTTTTGTAAGAAGATCTACATAGGTCAGAATAGTTTAAGTTTAAATGAAAGAATAAAAAAGATTCATAAAAGTAGAGTTAAAAATAGATATTTTAGTTCTGCTTTGTATGTCCAAGAAAATGATACAGGCCACACTATTAATTTTGATAGAGCTAAGGTTGTCTTCTTTGAGAGAAATGAAATCAAAAGAAAAATTAAAGAATCTTTATTATTGAAAATTTATTATTCTGAAGCAATAACGTATTTAAGAGTTATTTTAATATTAAGGGAGGATAGGAAGTAAATGGATTTGTGGGTAATGTTTAATATTATATATATATATATATATACAATATATATATATATATATATATATATATATATATATATATATATTGTGTAGATTTTGTAGTTCTTTACACTTGAGAAGTTTGCTTGTAGCAGTGAAACCTTTGGTTGTGTTTTAATATTATTTTTTGCTGGTCTGATTAAATTTTGGATTTGGGATATAAATAATAACAATAAAATAATAAACATAATGGTAATTAACTATTACATCAGTCTTTCAATATGCAAAAGTACTTTCAGTTAATTCCTTAACCTGCCTCAACTGGTGCTAAATTCAAAAACAAAACAGAAGTAAACATCTTCATTTGTTTTTAAATTTAGCATCAATCGAGGCAGGTTAAGGAATTAATTGAAAGTACTTCTGCAGATTGAAAGACTGTATATAATAGTTAATTACCATATATTTATTATTTTTATTATTAAAATAGTTTTTAATTAATGGACATTTTATTTTTATTATATATGTAGGTCAACATAGGCATGATAATAATATTGGCATGAACAAAAGATTTGGGACTTCCATCATCATATTTTTAATGAAATGGATGGCTGAAAATGTGGAGAGTGGAGTGGATTGAAGCCTATTCATTAAAGTTTGAAGATTTACTTGCTTAACATAAAGTGAGCACTGATTACATATGTGCATGGACGATGATGATCTGGACTAACTGATGACTGCTGGTTTAGCATAAAATACCTATGTTGAAGATCATTTATCTTTTTCACATGTGTGTAGTTCTGTGTACTGATTGTATGAGATAGAATGAATACTAAAAGGAGCTTGGTAGTCTGTGTTCAAATCTTCTATATCACATTTAAACTCCAAGAATATGAATTATGCTTGTATTTCAAAAAAAGTTTAAAATATATATAAAGTTTAAATTATTAAATAACATTTAACAAATTCAACTAGATCAATGGAGTGCAACCTGTTTTCATTTGCAACTATCTTTTTATATCTGGAGCTTTTTTTCTGACAAAATTTGATGTGACTCATTGTTTAATAAAAGCATATAAGGATATTTATAATAAAATAGTCGTAGTTTTAATTAATATAAATATTTGTATTTCCTAATATTTTAGTAATAAGCACATAGATTTGAAATAAAAAAAAATTGAATTAAGTCATATACTTAAAAAAAAAAGATATATATGAAACAATATATTTTCATTTGTTTTTAATCTATTTTTAACTTTTTTTTTTCTAAAAGAAAAACAAATTTCCTAAAAATTTTGTGACCCCTAATTATTTTTATGTGATACCTAAGGGTTCGCGGTCGGTTCGTGGGGTACACCACTGAACTAGATAATGAAAATAGTGTAATATGCAATTGTAATTAAAATGCTTTAATTACAAAACATCATATAATCGACTTAAAATGTATCAAAATATAATCACTGTCTTTCAAAATTATCTGTTTGAAAATTAACTATTACTATGGTATTCAAAAGAGTAACCTGCATACTTACAAAATAAAAATAAGTATTCAAAATACAGCAGTTATAAACAAAATTGAAAAATAGTTAATTTTGTTAAATCCTTTTTTTAAAAGCTAAGATTGCTAATGCACACATCATGAGATTAAAATTATTAAGTTTCCTGGATTGATCTCTCACTACTGTAAACTAATAATACCAATAATGCAGCAAAAAATATACACCAATTTATTTCTACAAGTTGTTATCATTGAATATATTCTATATGCCCAATACTTTATGTTATGTATAAGATAATATATTGAAGCAGTCGGATCTGAGTTCGATCCTAGCTTCATGTTATTTACCCTAATACTAACCTTAAATTTCCGATGCAATAGGGCTTTATCGTTCAATCCCGCTAATTTCCATAATGAATACTTATTTCAAATGGGCAAAATTAATTAGTTTAGTTTAAAATTGATCAATTCTCTAAATAAATTCATGATAAAATATTTATGAATTTATATATTAATTGCTATAATTTGAAAATAAAATATATAGTTTCGATATTAAAAATCAATAAAATTAATTAATTAGAATATTAAGTATTGAGGGAATGTATTTGAAAACAACTAATTAAAAAAAAACATTGAAAAAAATGGGAGCCAAGTCAGGAAAGATATATAGCCCTGAAAAGTCAGGAAAAAAGGGATGGTTTGGTGTTGAGTAGTGAGTGAACTCTGTGCATAAATTGTATTTCACAGTAGAGGGTAAACATCAGGAATCTGGCACGTTCCTAAAGCGGAAATCTTCAATGGGACTGCTGAATCTTTTCCGGACGATCATGCTGCTAAAATTATGAAAAGCTATTAAAATGCTGTTCCAGTAATCAATCAGGGGCCTGCGTTTTGACAACCTGGAGGTGTAAATTAAGGACTCAGCACGGAAGGGTAATATATTTCTAAATGAACGTTAAACTTTCTGGCCAGTTCGAACTTTATTCTGCTCTCCTCCTATTTAAGAGCTCTTTATTCTTCAATGTAAAATATTTATAAAATGCTACTGTAAATCTATAGCATAATTCTTTCAATCTCTAGTCTTTAAACTTTTCTTTTCTTACCTGGCGGTTCATTTAATATATATATATATATATATATTTGTGTGCTTTAATGTCGTATTTAAAATTATATGCCAATAATCTCTCAACTCGATGAGCTCCTTTGATCTATTTGCCTCACGCAAATAATATATTAATTTTAAATAGTAATTCTCGCCCATTAGAACTAAATTTATAAGTTCTATCAATCATCGAGTCGAAAGAAATATTACATGTTTACTATTTTTATAATTGGCTAATAATAAATTATTAGCTCCGTTTTTCACCTATGTCCCCAGCTCTTAAGTTGCAAGTGTTTTTTATACTCAATAAGGTTAAAATATTGATTTCTTGTTTCCACTAATATATATTTATTTAAATATAATCTTTGAATATTTTTATTGCAAAACGGGTCGATGAAGGGTTAACTATATTTTAATTCCACTTTGTTATTTTCTTTAGCTTCAGGAAGAGCACGTTGTTAGGGCATAGTTAATATAGTTTCCAAATACTTTCAAATAAGTTTTCTTAAAAGCCCGCTTGATTTTAATTAATTGGTCAAGTCATCACGTAGAGCATTCTACTGGGTTTTATTTTTCAATGATGACCATCAAGTCATCATCATCGAACATTGCTGACGCAGGGCAATCTTCCGCTCTGTTAGGCTGGTCGGTGATCATATTCTCTTATTTAAATTTCTCAAGGAAGAAAGTACCTCCTTTCGTATTCATTAGTCAAAGGGCGTAAGACTTGTTAGATGCAAGCCGCCATAGGACTTCAATCATCGACTAGCGATCATATTTCAATTTTACTCTCTGCCTCATAAGCCGCCAGTACC
The DNA here is from genome assembly GCA_028023455.1 of Epiperipatus broadwayi. Taxonomy (NCBI): domain Eukaryota; kingdom Metazoa; phylum Onychophora; class Udeonychophora; order Euonychophora; family Peripatidae; genus Epiperipatus; species Epiperipatus broadwayi. The sequence goes on from JAQFVV010006644.1 coordinate 275,456, forward strand.
GTTGCATTTCTGTTCCGGTAAAACCTGCTCCATGCTCGTAATTCGTGATGAAGTGATTTAAATTAAAGTCGAACAAATTCTCAAATATATTATTAATTCAATAAGTTTCAAATCAATTTTAACGTTATGCCCTAAAATACGTTTTGCTCTTCATGAATAGATTTCCGAACGTGAAAATAAATCTCACATTCCACCGTAATAAAATTAGAACAATCATTTCCGTTCTTAATGAATACCTTTATCCACCATTATATTTCTCGTTGGGGGCATAGACATAGAATTCTATGTTGTGTAATAATTGTTGGCATATGATAAGGACCGCCACTCTTATTATATTTGTAAATTCTCTTAAAGACTAGAGGTAATTAATGCATTCTATGTTTTATGGAAATGAAACAAATTATTTTTATTAAATATTTTCTAACATACTTGGTTTCTCAGTTCATCATTCTTTTATAATTATTTAAATGTTAATATTCGCTGTCTGTGTTGGCAACCCGAACATACATATGATTTGATTTAAAAGTAGTCAAAGTTAATTGATATTCGTGTCAGTAAAAGGGTCTCTAGTCCTCACCAACCGTTGAGCTAGTTCTTGGCGCATGGCACTGTGCCGTCGATTTCTGCTATCTGAGCTGTTGAGTTGGGTTTGAATTCAGTTTTGGTTCAGCTGAGTTTGAATCCGATTTGACTTGCAGTGGTGGTGGGTTTCGACCGGTACAATATACTATATGTGTTGTCAGCAATAAAGCATCACAATAAAAGATGGTTGCTGGATAAAAGTTATATTACATCAAGAAATTCAGATGCTTTAGAGGAAGCCCAAAATATTCTCACTGATGAAAGCCATAATGTAAAAACTAATTGAGGGATATGCATAGACAGCACTGGATAGAAATTTATTAAACAGTACTATCCAGAAGAAATTGGTTACTCGAGTTTATACTCCAGGGCATAATTTGTCTTAGAAGAAGATAATGTGTTATTGGCACATTGTTAATGATTTATCGCTTTATTAATTGATTAAAATAACATATTATCCATACCAAATTCAATAATCTTTTATATTCAGTGAATTGACTGGTATACAAATAAATAAATTAAATGCTTATAGAATCATTTCATGGTCTTGTCAATATTTCACTATGATTCTAAGATTAATTTTTAAATCTACATATAAGTCAATCATATCTGAAATCTGTGATAATAATCAACCCATAAAACATCGATAACCTCACTCTGCAGTCAAGGCAACTTTTTGTTATCATCTTCATTTATAAAACTATTAAAGCCTTGAGTATTTGGCTTTATTCTCTTTTTGAAATCTATATTCACTTTATTGCATAAGACAATATTCTGAAATTATATCTAATATATGAATATCATTATGTTGCTGAAGTGATGTTTAATTTATTAAAAAAATAGAGAGTTTAGAAGTGATATCAAAACGTTTGTACCAAATCTAGTACTGTCTTCCAACATTATATTAAAAAAAAACATTTAAACTATATAATCCATAGGTCCTAATACTTGCATTAGAAGATTGCACTTATATTAAATTATAAATAATAGAAAGAACTTTTAAAAGATTTCAAAAACTTTCTCTTAATATCTATTTAGACATTAGATTTCCACACTGTAATTATTGTAATAGCTATGAGATATAAAAATAATCCTTAATTATGAACTTGCCTCACTGTTTGGCGATCAATATAGACAAACAGTAATACATTACTGTCTGACTCAATATCCAAAATGCCTGCTATTATCTAGTGGGTTCCTGACTATAATGGAATCTAGCAGATTCATTGAGCATTTTTACCAAATGACATGTTTTTGATATTGGTTAATTTTAACAGTATCATTTTATTGGTACATTACAATAAATTCTACATCTGGACAAGTTCATTGTTTGAAGATAATTTGAATTATAACAATAATGAAGATAATAATATATTAAATTAAATGACAATTTGTATGTTTTAGTTATTTTCTTGGCTTCTCCTAGTAAATTCAGAATTCTTAATTTAGTGATAATTTCTTTTGAAAATTGTTGGTATTGAAATATCTCCTAACATTTAAAACCTAGGAAAAGTTGATTTATAAAAACAGAAGCAAAAAAAGAGTAACAACATTATTAAAAACTAAGTCTCTATTTTGAAACCATATTTAGGAAAGTAAAATAATTAAAAATATTTCTTCATTAGTATTGTTAAAGATAAATTATTTGCAAAAATATCATTAAACTAAGTCTTTTTTAATACTATGAAGGAAATAAAGATTATCAAAATTACAAATTTTATTTCAAAACATGAAAATAATAACATCGAATTGTCTACTCCTATCACTAAGACAAAGTTAAAAAATTATAATAAATTAAAACAAAATTATTTTGGAAATTTCATTTGTAGATATAATAATATTGATAAGTCTAATAAATTAAAATTAAGCATTATATTGCTACAGGCTGAAAAACATCAGTAAGTAATAAAAATTTAATTCTCAATTAAAATTATATTTAGCATTCACTAAAAAATATTTTTAAATCTAGCTTTACATCTACCCTTGGTTTCATAGGAAAAAAGCTACTTGCTAACCACATCAATTGCTAAATCATCTATAAAAATAATGTTTTATCTATTTAAAACAATAGTTTCTATATTAACTACAAGCCATCCTTAGAGTCAGAAAAGAGTGTACAAAAAGAATGAGGTAGTATGGATGAAAGTATCTAGAATAATTAAATAATTTAATTATTTTTTATAACAAAAGAATATAGTAAATTCCATCAAATGAAGATTTTGGACAACTAAAAGGAAATTAATAGTCATTTAAATGAGTACTGGAATAATAATTGTAAAGATATTCTTCTAAATGTGAGGTCACATATGATAATGTTTTCTTTACTTCACCAATATTTCATGTATTTCTAGTTAGAAAATTAAATATATTTGATAATATAAATATAAAGATTATTTTATTTTTAATCAATGCATTCCTTTTCTAGACTTCATCATATAATAAAAATCCACCAACATGAAATATGAACCTCTCTAACTGTGCATAATTTTATAAATAGCTTTCAATTCTCAGATGATCTACAGTTATCAAACATCTAAATATTGATGGCTTGTTGAGATTGATTATTTTTTCATCATACAACTCCTGTTTAACTCCTGTACAAGGTAGAGACTTGTTTCTGTAGACTTTCAACTTTAAAAAAAAACTTGAATATATATATTATCAAATACATTTAATGAGCTTTTAACTAACAATATATGAAGAGTTGGTAAGGTAAAATGATAAATTTCATATATAAACTATCATATATATTGTAATCTCTCAATGTAAGTGAAAATGTATAGAATCATATAACAGAGTTTATCTCTAGATGATTGTTTTAAATCTTTTTGCTGATTGATAACCAACACACTGAGCAAGCCAAATTGCAACCTTGCATTCTGATTTTGTTTGGAAGAGACTTGGTGAGTAAGAGGTTACCTATGCTAAAACGAAAATGAGAGTGAGAGAAATTGAACAAATGTAAATATATAATTTATCAGGGATTTAAATATTGACTACTAAATATTTAAAATATAATATATAATTTTTATAATATTGCAACAATATTTATGTAATTTTGTTTTATCTATTCATGACTACATACTCTTAGAACTTTTATTAATAAATATTCTTTAAGACATATTGTAATAATTATTTCAGAGTTGTTTTTTTTTAATAAACATTACTACTATCAAGATGAATATGCATATCAGGAATTTTTATGTATGCATTTTGCTTTTAACTTATTGGATTCAAATAGCAAAAATAATAAAAATGTTTAAGTAACCTTAAATGAATCAATAGTATGATATCTTGACTGAAACTTAAATGGTATAAAATGATGACCAAAGAATAACACAATATAATTTAACAAAAATAACAAAATTGGTTATTGGATGTAAATAACAAATCAATATCAAATCATCACTATATGGCAATATTTATAATATGAATTATCTCTGTAGGATAACAAATATTAAAGATAAGTGTTTTTGACTCTTTTGAAGGTGTATCTGGTGCCTTGATTATATCTACATTTGATGTATAAAGTCACAGCATGTGGGGCAATACAATATACATGTTATAGGAGATGGATTGCAATGTTTCATTCCACTTTTACTTTGAACATATAATCAAATTAAGTATCTCAAAACTATAAATTTAATACTTACACATTTGTCACTTTCTTTATCCACTTGAGTTTAAATTCTAATTTCAATATTGTAAGGCTTATTTTACAAATATCTATGCAATAGAATATATTAATACTTCTCCACCATGCTATTGGAAGTGGTATATAAATTATATCATAATAGCAAATCAATACTCATAATTTTTAAATTCTAGTGTATATATTAAACCTAGTATGTGGTGAAAAAATATAAATAACTTTTGTTCTGAGAATAAATAACTTTTGTTCCAATATTAAATATATCCAAATTTATCAATAATAGGAATCACAAATGACAGTACATTTAATGATTTGTAACACTATTATTTGTATTCAATAACAATATATTATTTATTCCTTTATATATGAGGCACTTCCATAATGCTTCAATAAATGCTTCCTTTAATGGATAAGATTCTGGGATAATAAGTCAAAATTTTACTGAGCCATATTAAAATAATATTCTTTTGAAACTGGATAAACACAATTTCACTATTTAATTCTTTAAAAAAATTTAATCAATATTATAGAATTTCAATATCACAAATTTTAAATTTTCTTAACTGAAATTTTTAAAATGCATTGTTTATCCTTTTGTATTTTAGTTTACTATACAACTATCACTGCTATTGAAATAGAGTAGAGACTTGCACTTGTCTAGGACAGACTCCCAGATAATGATTTTTAAATTGTCATCTTCAGGTATATAGGTATAAAAATGGAAATTTTGGATAAAAGCACAACTGATCTTACACTACTCTGAAAATTTTATAGATGGACCTCTCAGTTTAATTTTCTGGTATTTATAAGTTTTCTACTATGATGTCAAAATTTTCCATAATGCATCTCTTCTTGTAGTTGATTTCCAGCATGTCTCTATAGTACCATAATTAATCAGATAAGATCCTATGGTTTTTCGCTGAATTGGTGGGAATGTGTATTTATTTTGAAATACAAAACAATAAAATAATAAAAAAAATGTTTAACATCAATTTATTGGAACCAAATAAATAAAACGCATTTATCTATTTATTAACAAATCTTATTAGAGCAATAAATACTGTCAATAAACTTTATTAGATCAGTAAAATTTTATTAATATTTTAATATCTATAACTTCATTAGATTTTATATTCTGTTATTTTAGAAACATTTATGAAATCTAAACATTTAATTATCTAAGTTTTCAGCAATTGTTTTGTTAATCCTTCTAATACATATTTCTAATTCTGTGTATATTATTTATACATGCACACACATTTATATGTAAATGTACAAAATATCATATATTTCTAATTACTAGTTCTGCTGATTTAATTGACAATTTATTCATTTTAAATCCTTGTTGTAAATATTCCAATTTAGTAAAGTTTGACTACTTATGACTTCATTTACTATTCATTTAGAACTATTCTACACGAACATTGGTTTATAGTCATCACTAAAACAATTCACTAATTATTTGTTAAATTATTATCAATAAATGCAATATTTAATATTTGAAAATATTCAGAAACTAATATTTGAAGTCTAAAATAAATAAATAAAAATGATTATCCACTTGCTCATTGTCTTTATGAAAATTTATCCTTCATTCTATGCCTATCCCTTTATTTTCCTATCTATTTTAAAATATATAATCAATAACATTTTTTAAAAATTCATCCTTTGTAGAACATGATAGAACTGGTACAAAAATATAATGCTATAACTACCCCCTCCTTAGGAGAAAATTATCTTGATTAGTACTTAACTAAAAACAATATTTTAAATTATTTATATAATCTTGGGCTTGAAACTTTGTGTGCTCCTTATACACATGCTGGGGTGTCAAGCAGAAAGGCATTCTTATCTATCAGTTTTTTAATTGGAAAAGGCCCATTATATAAATTTATAAACTTATTAAATTTGTGTTTTTGCAAGTCACTAACATGAGGGGTATGAATCAGAATCATTATTCTATCACCAATCTTAAAAGAATGAATTGGGTAATTTTGCTTGGGAAATCCATTTATTTACCATCTTTTTCAAATTAATTGAGGCATGTTTCTTATCTTTTTTGAGGTCTATAATTTCAGGTATGATAGGTAAATTGGCCTTCATTAAAAGTAGTTAATGTTGGATAAACTGTAATCTTATGGGAGAAAACTTGGTTGACATATTCATGGTCATATTAATGTATCCTAGCACTTTGTGGAGTTTATTCACCCATTTTGTATACTATCACTCCAAATACACTCTAAATATACAACCCAGCTCCCTCATAATCCTTTCACAAAGATTAGATAGTGGACTGAGCTCAATACATGCTTTATATTCTGATTTTTTATCCCCATTTTTCAAGGATTGGAAATAAAGGCAGGAGCATGGTCAGTTAATACTAACTAGGGCTTTGCTACTAAAGGAAATTGTTTAATTCTCAAAGACTTAGTAACACTAGATCAAGATCACTTATTTGGAGAAAATATCATACGTAAGTAGTATTATTTATTTGTTTTAAAGGGTGGCCTGTAGAAGTCAATGACTAATAGCTCATTAGGCTTCTCTGGAATTATAGGTGGCAGTGCTCCAACAAAAGATTTGTTGGAAATACTTTGTTTGATAACACTGAAGAGCTTATGTTTAGTCAATAGACACATTTTCTTTACACATATTCAATTTTTTGTGGACTGTAGTATCTATATAAGCAATGTATGTAATATATTAAATTATTTATTATGACCTTTGGTATAGCAACTCTCCAAGAGTTTTCATTATTTGATTATGCATTAACATATTGTGTACTGTCTTATACCTATTTTTAATGTTAGTAACAGATGCATGATTACAATGAGAAGCTCTTGTCTTAGACAAGATAGCTATAATTTTATTTAGTTTTTTATATTGGGCTTGCAACATGGGCAAATTTTCCAAATCCTTTTCTACAGAATCATCAATTATTAAACTAACAGCAGTGATTATATTTTCAATATCTCCATGAGTATGGGTAATTTCAATAGGATGCCTGCTCAAAATATCTGCAACAATATGTTCTTTCCCCTCAATATACTGCATTTCATAATACAACTGTTGCAAATATAGGCTCCACTGGATGAGATGCTCATTATTTAGGTAGCTTTTGTTTAAAAATTACAAGCTGTTGTGGACTGTAAGTACAATTACATCAGACTCCATTAAAAATTGGTGCAACCTCTGAAATGCCCATATGACTGCTAATGCTTCATTTTCCATAGTTGTGTTGTGTGCTTCTGCTTTTTTAAGCAATAAACTAAGAATGTATAAAACTTGGAGTTTCAGAAATTGGTCAAGTTGATAAACCATTATGCCCAAACCAAGCCACTGATATCAGTTTGAACATTAAATGCTTTACTAAAATCAGTGTAATGCAATATTTCAATTTTTAGGAATTTAGCTTTAATAAATTCAAATTCTTTGCTTTGTCTTTTATCCCAACACCAATGTGTCATATGCAAAATTCTCATTGAATTTATGATAGTATGTATAAAGCCCTAAAAATGACCAAAATTGTTTTTTATTTTTGGGTTTAGGAATTTTTGTATATTGGTTATTTTATCTGGATGGGTTTTAATACCTTTAGACCTAACAAAGTGGCCAAAAAATTCAATTTTGTTAATAGCTGTGATACACTTTTTAAGATTAACTTTTATATTATGCATGATACGTTCATTGAAAAACTTTTCTGATGTTGGAAATGCTCTTTGATACTACTAGACTATATGACAATATTGTTTACATAAATAATCAAAATATTCTTCAATTTATGTGAGAATACTTTATCAATGCATCTTATCAAACCAGCCCTGCTATTGACCAATCCAAAAGGTGTCTTCTCAAAAATGCAACATTTCCCCTCATCCCAAAATGCAATATATTTTTGATTTTTATTATAAAGGGATATTTGCCAGCAACTGGCTTTTAAGTAAAAGATGGTAAATATAGACTTATTTTTAAATATAGTTAACAGCTCGTATACTAATGGAGGAATGCCTTGCTCAGGAATAGTCATCTGGTTAAAAAAACAGGCATAATGACTCATTTTTCTTATGGCCACAATGAGTGGACTGCTATAGGCAGATAAACACTTTCTTATGATTTTCCACTCCAGCATTTTACTTATTTATTAGTTAACTTTGTCTTTATAATAATATGGGATTGGATATGTTTTTTATTAGAATGGTTCATTATTTTTCAATAGAATATGGTAAACATAATATCCCCTGATTATATCTGGCTTATCTGAAAATATGGATTGAAATAATTCCATTAATTTAAATGATTTTTTTTTATTTACATTCAGAGTATTTGAACCTTTAATTTTTGACTTAATATGTACATCAAGTAGTATATCTTGAATGCACATAATGCCTATTGTTTTCTGAATTTGATGGTTACATTTACAAATTTCACTCTGACATATAAACTTTCGATTTTTAAATTCTAATGTGCACTGATCTTTATTCATGAAATCAAAAACTATGATTGCTTCATAAACTAATCTAGATATAATCAAAAAACATACTCCAAACTACAGCTATTGACCTTAATAGTTAGCCAGAATTGCCAACTAGCTAATTTAGTTCTTTTCTTACTGACTAGGGTAATCTGCATTTGTTTAGCTGGCAAGGAAGTTATGGATTGATTTATTTCCAAGATTTTGCTAATTAATTCTTCTCATATTATACATATCTGACTGACAGTGCCTAATAATGCTTCAACAATCATTCTCTCAATTTCTACTACTATAATAGAACATTTATTTGTAATTAATAATTCAACTAATCTATCTGGTTCAAAATAATCAATAGTAAGATCAACAGTATTTAACTGTATTAATAGTTTGTCCTTCATGTTACTGTCAGGCTTCCACAGTGAGGAACTTTCCAATGAGTTCCTCTGTAATTTAATGCATGAGTTGAATCATCAGCCATTAAGAACTTCTTCAGAGAGATTTGAAGTTTGATATTTTCATTAATGCAATTATTATTATTATTAGCAGTACCAGGTTCATTTTCTCTCCTTGTTAAATGGTTATTTGTATTAAATACCTATCTATGATTGCATCTATTGTTACATTGTGTATCTATCTTTATTCAACATTCAGTTATTAGAGGGATATTAACATTTGATACTGAATAATGAGTGGGATCTTTTATCTGTTTATGCCTAGTCTCATATGATTTATTACTAGTGTCTAATGCATTGAGAATTTCTGTTACCTCTCCTAAAGTATTCCAATCAGCTGCTATCGAAGTTTTCTCAATGTGGTTTGGCAGGTTGTGATGTATAATACATACTATCTGATACTCTGATAGTAAAAATGTAGTCAAAGTTCTCAAACTGACAGTTTGTTTGTAGAAGAATTGAGTATAACTTCCTTAGCAATGGCATACTTTTCCTGGAAGATTTGGTATCTGACATTGTCTTGCAGATCCTGTCCCCAAAAGCTTACGGTTATTAGATATTTAAAATACCTATATGTTTGTGGTTTAACAAATAAATATTTCCACCAATCTTTGACCACAATGCATAAATGTGTACTGGCAATGGCCAGTTTTTCTTTTTCATTAAGTTGACTTGATTCAAACAATTCCTCTAAACTATTTAAATATTTTGATGGATTTTTATAATGCTCTCCTCTAAACTTCTTTATTTTAATAAATTTAAAAACAGAGTTAATGATTACAGCATTATTCATGGATTCCAAAATGTATATTTTTGACATTATTTTTTAAAGACAAACTTTTATTCATTTCTTGAGAAATGTCTACAGATCGAGGCTGACTTCAGCTATTTTCATGAAATATTAATCTTATTCTTTCCTAAGCCAATATTTTATTTTGAGAATCTGATATTTCTTTTGTACCCTCCCTAACAATTTTTAACACTTCTATTTTTTCTCTTATAATCTAGCTTCCATACTTATGTTATTTATGGTTTTTTTCCTATAACTATTTTGTTCTTCTATCACCTTATCTTTTATAAATTCTAGCTCAACAGAAATTTTATTATCTTGATAATTTGTCTGTTCTGGCATATTCTAGGGACAATATTGCGAATTTCAAATTTTCTTAACTGAAAGATTCTAAAAAAAAATGCATTGTTTTTTTATTTTTTTATTTTAGTTTACCATATATCCATCACTGCTATTGGAATGAAGTAGAGATCTGACCCTGTCTAGGACAGACATCCAGATGTTTTCTACCTCATAATCCTCAGGTATGTAGGTATAAAAATTGTGATTTTGGATAAAAGCACAACTGATCTTACACTACACTGAAATTTTATAGATTGACCTCTCAGTTTAATTTGCCAGTAGCTTTCTCTGATGATGTCAACATTTCCCATAATGTATCTCTTCTTGTAGCTGATTTCTGGGGAATTTTCATAGTACTGTAAATAATCAGAAAAGATCTTATGATTTTTCTCGCAATTGGTGGAAATGTGTATTCAGTTTGAAATACAAAACAATAAAATAACAATAAAAATGTTTAACATCTATTTATTATAAATAAATAAAATGCATTTACCTATTTATTAACAAATCTTATTAGAGCAATAAATATTTGTCACTAATATTTTAGCATCGATAATTTCATTGGGTCTTATATTCTGTTATTTTAAAAACATTTATTAAATCTAAACATTTAATTATCTGAAATTTCCATAATTGTTTTGTAAGTCTTTCTAGCACATTTGTCTAATTCTGTGCATATTATTTATGCCCATGCCCACACATTTATATGTAAATATACAAAATTTTATATATTTCTAATTACTAGCATTTCTGATGATTTAACTGAAAAGTTATTTATTTTGAATTTGTTGTAAATATTCCACTTTAGTAAAGTTTGACTTCTTATGACCTCACTTCCTGTTCATTCATAAACACTATTTTTCTTGTACCTGGATTAACATCCATTGCTAAAATATTTCACTAATTGTTTGTTAAATTGTTAAAAATAAATGCAATATTTAATACTTGAAAATATTCAAAAACTTACATTTGAAGTGTAAAAAAAAAATTAAAACTATTATCCCCTTGCACAGTGCCTTTATGGAAGTTTTCCTTTAGTTTTACACCTATTACTTTATCTTTCTATCTATTGTGAAATGTATAATAAAGATTTTTTTTTAACAATTCACACTTTGTAGAACATGATAACATTAGTACCAAAATATAATGCTTGATTATGTATTTTAATGGTAATCATTCTTTTGACAATTGGTATGTCTTTGTTAACAATAAAATGGAAAAAATACAATATTTGAAAATTAATTTTGTCTAAGTAAATTTAAAAATGACTAATGGTAACTATGTACATGATGGAATGACTACATACAAATTATTTTTAATTGACAAGATGATACTAGTCCCAGGCAATGATCAAATTGAATCCACATAAAACAAATTTTCATGTAGATTCAATTATATTTCCTGACTGCTACTCCTTTTCACCTAATACTGTTATTAAATTGACAAATAAATAATCATCTTGGGCTCAGATGAGAAATAATAAACAATAAAATGATAAACAACAATAATAACTTTAATTAAATAGTAGAATTATAATATAATAATAAGAAGAAATATATTTATATATTTACAATTAAAAAAATTATATGTTGATCCCATGTGAGAGGGAAAACATATTTGTAACATACAATAACACTTTGAGAATAATTATAGAAAGTTCAGTTAGTTTAGCTTAGTGTCTTTGTGAGCTCATATATCTAATCATTTAACGTTAATGTCTGCAGGCAATATATTTTTCCTTTTTTTGCTTCATTCCCAAAGCAGTTTTTTTATGAGAGTTTCCATTGGACTTTTATTCTGAGCATTTAAAATAGATAGATTTGCAGATTAATTTACAGAAGTACATTTCTATGGATAATCACTTTAGATGACTAGTTTTCCTTTTGTAACCAGTAAATGTCAAACATTTCTTCAGCATTGAATAGTAATAAATAGATCAACTGAATGAAGGTTAATTTTTAAGGCATTTCTTTGACCACAACTCCATAGTCATCTACAATACTGGAAAGATCAGGTAAAGCATTCTAGAGAGTTTTCTCATCCATAAAATGCATGATATTAAATTTTAAAAAAATCCTTATAAAATTTTATTGACTTCTATACAATAAAAGATACAATGATGGAATAGTTACAATTTCCATCATTTCTTGAAGTGCAGATGATTTTTGAAAACTTCTGTTGATACCCATAGCAACATTTTTAATTTTATCCCCCCCCCTCCATCATTTGTGACTGGTTTCTATAGCAATGTTTCTTTTATTCAAAATTATAATATCTTAAAATTAAAAAACAAATAATATATTTTAGTCTCATACTTATTGTTTTACATTTTAAAACCACATTAAAATTTATTTTATATACATAACTTTTAATATTTTGATATCCATAATAAAAAAAAATATTCACATAAAAACAATGTCTGTAAACTCATATATGAGGGCCATAATATATATCATATATAATCTGAGTTTAAATATAATTTTACAAATGTGATTCCATTATTCATTTAAATGATACATGATTATATTAATACTTTTATGATAGAGTTGTTCAAAGTTTCTAGTGAATAAACTTTGTTAATGTCTAATAAGTTAATTTATATTTATAGGTTCCAAAAAAAAGAGAGATTATTTATGTACTCTTACTATTTTCATTCATTACTATCTTATTTCTTATATATATACATTGACAAAATTGTGTTGACAAGCAAATATAAATGCATACTTATGTATATAATATATAATTGTATGTGTTTGTTTTATTTTTGGTTAATTATATTATTTTATACAATCTGTACTCTTTATTAATAAAATAAATGATTGTTATAATCTAATATAAATTTACAACGTATTATGTATTCCTGTAATGAATATGTTATGAAAATAATTTATTGTAGAAATAAATGCGTTTTTTAAAATAAAAATAAATTCTATCTTAAAATAAGCTATTATTAAATAATTAAATATTTGTTGATAATCTGGGTTGCATAACTAACTAACATTGTCCAGCCATTAAGCAAAAATATCTCTATAATATAATACTGACATTAGCCTTTATTTGGTAAATGTAATAAATCTTCATACGATGTGATCATTATATATTAATATCCTTCCTCTGTAAATAACCTCTGTTACACACATATATACATTTGAATATTGTTAAGATAAAATTTATAATAATTTTGAATTTTATATGCAGTGGTCTAGTTATTTTTGATCATGCCATATATCTTTCTTGTTTTTATATCTATCCATTCATCAGTTCATTAGCAAATATACTCAGCTATCTCTCTATATAAATATGAAGGTAAATCAAAAATTATCTGCATTCTGGCGCTAGACTGTATTTTAATCAACTTCCAAAAGAGACAAATACATTATTTGTCAATGTAATTGCCATTCTTTTCAATACCCTTTGGCCATATGTCAATAATTTAACACAGTCCTCTCATAGAAAGTGTTTTAGGTTAATATGCAAGCCAAGAATGCACTTTGTATGGATTTTTTCAGGAGACCAAGTAAGTGATAATCTGATGGAGTAAGATCAGGGCTGCAGAATGCTACAATATTTCAAAATAAAGGTTTTTTGGATTGTTGACAATGTGGACAGCTGTATGCAAATGTGTATTGTCATGCAACAACCCAATACCCTTGGATAACAGTTATATGTGCTTTGTCTAAATTTTAAACTTCAGATCTTCAGTGAAAATCTCCCTGTAATGAGCACCGTTGATTGTTGAAACCTTTTTGCGATAATATTTCAATATTGGCCTTTCAGAGAGTCATAAAAACTGTAAGCATCTATTTTTCAGTTGATGGCTGACATTTGAGCCTCTTGTTGGTCAACAATGTTTCCATTCCATACATAGCCATTTCCACTCAGGCTCATAGTGATAAATCCATGTTTATCATCACTTTTCACCTTTCATATATTATTGGTCCAAATTTTATTTGTAAGCATTTTAACACTTTTCTTTGTGCTAATTTGTACTTATTTAGGTAACCATCTATTACAAACATTTTAAGTCCAAATCTGTCATGGAAGCCAGGTCTGATTTGCAAATAATTTGATAGAAAATCAATTGCTACTCTCTATTCAACAAAATCAGTTCATATACACTCTCAACGTTGTCATTGTTAATGAACATGGATGGACATATTTATGGCTTGGCAACCTTCCTTAAATTTGTCTATACATTCATATAAACTTCTTTATGGACAAAATATTTTCTCCACTCTATGCACAAAATCTTTGATAATTATTTTCAGACCTCAAAAAAATCACATTGTGTACTTCTCTTTCTTACATTTGAACTGATATAATATGTTCAAAACTTTATGTCAGTTATTGGGAAAATAGTGACTACATTTGAAGTGTAATAAGACAGTGCAGCTAGAGGGTGATAATTTTTGACTCATCATTATATATATGAACAAGCATTTTTCACTACTTAATTTAAGTTACTGATTTTCAGAAGGCCATTTTGAAGAAGTTACAAATCAATGTTTTTCATTAGAGTTTTTAAAAGCCACATGACTTTCTACAGACAAAATTATCTTATGTTTATTTAGAGAAAAATATGTTATATAATTTTCGAAAATAGATTTCAGTAAATTCTTTATCCAATTGTGGTCTTATTCAATATTAATGAAGACAAAATAAGAACTCCTAAATTTTGTTCAATTATCAAACCTTCCACTGCAAATTGAAGAAATTTATTAATTTATTACAGTCCTTCTGATCTATAGTTTTTTCAACATTATTCAAACATATTTTCCATCAATCATCAATCTCATATGTAGTTTATTTCTAGTATCTTTAGCTTTTTTTATGACAAGTTAGAATTTCAATTTTTTATTACTAAATATATGTCCTAGCTCAGTTAATAATGATGACAGCAATTCAAATTTTTATTTATATAGTTTGTTTTAAACCTCTCATTATTAATCTTTAAGTACAATTTTCTATATATTACTATTTGTCTGTAGTCACTATTTTATTTCTCTATTTATTGTTTAATTTTTAGATATATAGAATAGAATCATATGCCAATTTTTCATTAAATAATTTAATTATTACAGTTGAAAACAATCACTTTAAATTTGTGATTAATGTTATTTATTATTTTTCATCCATATTAATAAATTTCGAATATATAATTTTAATATTTCTTAATTAATTACATCATTCTTTTTTTTTCTACTTTTAAAATTCTACTAATTATATTAATTTTCTTTTTTTTGTAATTCGTTTTAATCTTAATTTTTTGCTTTTATTTCATAATTCTACATTTTCTGCAGTTCTGATTATTATTCTTCAAAATCAACAATTTTAGCTGCAAATTTAAGTGACTGAAGTAATTTTCATTTTTTACACTTTATATATAACTACTGTCAAAACATTTTACACACTTTTTGTGTTGTAACCTATTATAAAAATATATTCTAAACCGATTAATTGCAAAAAAAAAAAGAGTTTTGCCTACAGAATGTAAATATTATATGTAACAATCAAAATTTTGGTTATTTATTCAATGTCAATACTGTAATAACAATGTTATTTTATGTTATTAATATTTTATAGATTATGGTCACAAAAATTATTTCAATTCAACATTCATTATTTAAACACATAGTTTGCTTGCAAAAATGAATCTAGTGAATTATATTTATAAATGATAATATATTTCAGCATATTATTATAAACTGATATTTTATTGTTACAAAATATGTATTAGAATATAAATTCAAACTAATAAAGTATGTTTTTTTTCCTTCTATATACGAGCAATATAACAATAATTATTTTATAGACTATATTTTCTAATATGTTTCTCGATATCTTCTTAAACAGGTAAAACTCTCCATACAGTAGTGCCACTCAGTGGAGAGTTTTACCTGTTTAATAATAGTTATGAGCAAGCATAAGAAATAGTGATCATGTGATATCTTCTTGCATTGATAGTCACTAATGCATTTTTAAAAGCCATGTGATGTATGTTTTTGTATGGTGTTAACTTTCTTATATAATTACTTTATTAATGGAAGCATTTATCTTGAATTCACTATATGATATGGGAAAATTTTTAATTTTTTTCACTAATATATTATTTCCATCTTAATTGAAGATTGGATTTATTGTAGGGTTTAAATTAACACTAGTAATAACAACTGATTTTTATCATTTTTTGATAATATTCCTTTAGATTTACTTCATAAATTTTATTAAACAATACTTGCTAAGTCATATGCAAATTGAATTATTAAAATTAAAATTTTGTTTTTATTTCTGATGAGTGTATATATATATATAATGATTTGTTTTAAAAATCTAATCCTAGATCATTTCAAATCCTACATAAATTCAATTAATTTGTATCCAGCATATATATACCTTAAACAATAATAAGTTGTTTTGATCAATATCATTTGACAATATCTTAACATTATGTTATGAAGTTTCAAAGTATTTTTAATAAAGTCAAATGTCTTTTTATAATCTATAAAAGCAATATAAATAACAATATTTTATGCAACAAAATATGATTTTAATTAAAAAATAAATAATATTTAACCTGTTTACTGAGACTAAAAACTGCTATATCAATATGAATTTCTACATACAACATGCTTATGTTGACTTAATAAACAAACTTTAATGTGCATATTATTTTAAAAAAGAATATAAAAGAATAATTTTTGATTTGATTTCAGCAAAAATAATAATTTAAACATGATGCTTGAAAATAAAAAATAGAATTTACCTAGTTAATCTAATTCAATTTTTTTTTTATATACACTTATCATTTACTATTTTATTTATTTCATTAATTCATTATTATAAGTTAATTTAAAAGAAGTTATATAAAGACATAAAATTATTATTTTAATTTTCAAAAATTTGTTTAGAACAAGCATTTGGATATTGATAAAATAACAGAATTATATCTTTTATTAAGATTATTGGAATGTTATCACTATTTAATACATTCCATTCATAGAATGTCAACAAAACATAATCAATTTTTTAATATGTTTATCTTAGTCTAAGTACAAGGGATAACTTGATTTATAATCTGTGAATTTATAATTATAATCATGAATGCTTTTTAAATTTTTATAATCAATATTGAAATTATATTGTCTTCTAAATTATCATCTAATAATAAAAAATAAAGAAGTAATTAGTAAATGGCAAAATTTATAATAAAATAGTTTAAATATTCTGGTTAAATCCTATTTTTTATTTTTCAAATATTCATTTTAGATAACTTCTTGGAATCAAATTGAGGAATATTCAAGGATTTTTCATAACAGAGATCATTCTGAAAGTGCTTTACATAGATATTTACACCAATACATGTTGTAGATAATAGTAATATAAAAACAGTCTTATGCTGTCAATTCATTAGATACATTTTTAGAAAGACATATCAGATAGTAGTTTAGTGAAGTTGTCAGTCATCCAGGGCATGATGTTTAGTCAGAAATTTGGCAACACTGCATTTCATTGGTAGCATTTAACAATAGATGCTGATCTAATAATGGCTTATAATCTGATATATAATTCCCTTTGAATTTTCATGAAAATAAGAAAAAAACATTAGTATAATATATGTTAGGCAAACACTCAGAAAAAGAAATTGATTTAGCAAAACTTTTAAATTTTCTATCTATTATTTATTATTCTGCCTATCTTTTATTTTATACTCATTTATTTTAGCAGGCACAATTATTACCATTCTTAAAAATTCAGCTTCATATCTCATTTTTAGGATAAAAATTAAAATATTTTTTATTTTAAATGTCACACTACATTAATTATAAATCTTGTTAATATTTTTCATTTTGTATGCTGAAGGCATTTTTCTTTTTTTAATTTTGTTCTGAATAATAATAATTATACCATAATTATTATTAGTTCTGTTTTGGTTTTCTTTTTAGTTTCGTATATCTGACATACAACATTTTCATCAAAATAATGTATGGTTTGCAATCAGTTTCATTGTATTTTTGAGCTTATACAAAAAAAAAATGAACTTCAAATTCAATATGCTTTATATCATAGTTAGCAAAATCTTATTATTTCAAGCAATAAAGAAGTCTTTATAAAATTACTTCATATTTCATGAGATATATAAAAAAAGTTGTGATGGCTTAATCATTATTCTACAAAGTTTGCAATGTACCTGTACCAATAAATAACAAACCTTCGATTTTCAGTTTGTGGATTTCCATGAACAAATTTATCACAATATTATTTACCTAGCACTTTATTTAGCATTTCATTTCAACAAAAACATTTTTAAATGCTTACATACAACCAAATTCGACATTTCACCCTTCAATTTACTAATAATAAATTTCTGAATTTCATTCACAACTTTATTAATAACTTTTTTGTAAATGAGATATTTATTTATTTATATAGCATAATGTATATAAATTGTAATAAATTATAATAACTCTTTTATATTTTATTGAATATATACAAATAATTTAATAAATTTTCATTATCAAATATTCTTTGATTTACAACAAATATTTTGAGAATAATTGACAATGGCAATTGCATGAGTTACAAGCAAAAAATACATTTTATTTCAGTTTATGTCTTTTTCCGTAATTCAGTGCTAATTACACATGTTTAATTTGGGTTTATAAAACACATCCCGTATACATAAGTTATTCTATTTTTATTTGAAACTTTGATTTCCTTGAACAGTTACATATTAGGTTAAATATCTCATTCCTAAAAAAATATGAAAAACATTACAATTGTGTTCTATGTTTCGTTGCAGGAAAATTATATGTCTCAACTAAAAATAAATAAGATATGCATAATACTCCAAAATATATAACTTTCAATTTTAATAAGAATAAAGTTATGATAATTAATTAAAAGAGTTGACTACTTATTATGGTTGTCTTAATGACAAATGCATACTTATAAGCAATAACTACTAGATATTGAAGAAATGTTGCAATTTTTTATCAAACCTAACACTTACAACTCCATCGACTTGTGTCATGAAAGTATAATATTAGCCATTATTAGATTTCTGCTTAGATTTTGAGGATGCTTGAATTTTAGCAATGAATAGATCATCATGTATAACTACCTGAATAATTCCAGATCTTGAATTACTGTTCTGAACATAATTTAATGGCTTTAACTTATGCTTGACATTTTTAAATAGACTTCTATTTTATAATCAGCTCCCTAACTGACTGCAAATTTATACTGGCTATTTGCCTGTTTATGCTACTAGATGTTTGCTTACATTGTTATTGGACCACTGATCATTTGTATCCAATCTGGGTAACTTTATAATTTGGACAAGTCCAATATAGTCCACAATACATACCACAATGATGTTCTTACATAGAATATACTAAACATTATGTCCACAATGTACCAGACTGATTTGATATTTATAGCAATTTCAGCTTCTAGTTTTCTAACATGTAAGACCATTAATTTATTAACTTTCATTTTGTTTCTTTTTCAAATTATCTATTAACATCATCTAATTTTTTTTTAAAAAAAATATAAATCAGCATTATGAAATATTTGATTGATGGCATAAAAATTTATAGATGATAACTGAGTATCAATTTAAAAATGGGAAAAATTTTAACTTCATCATATTTTGTTCACTATTTTGCCTCCCTTTGCAAAAGATTATACCTGTTACAAAATTCAACTAGTGTCTATATAAAACTAATCCAGAGTTTCCTTGTTATCTGATTCATTTATCACTTTTTATTTTTAACTTATTATATTTTTTGATATTTTCTATTGGCTGAGTTTTATTATCCAAATTATATGAATATCTAATATTATTTAGAGTATATTGTTTTGTTACAGATATGAAAAGCAATATATCTTTAGTATTATTTTATAATTCTAGTCAATCTATGTAGCACCCAATCATATAATTATTTTTCTATACTGTCTATTTTTATTAACCCATATAGTTTATGTTTTGCCCAACTGTGTCCTTTATTTTCTCCTTTATGTTTTGCAATTTTAGTGCTCATCTTTTGGATTTTTTTTTTCTCTCTAAATTTTTTGAATTATTTTTTTTTAATTTTTCAAGTTTGCTTTTATTTTTGAAATATCCTTACTCCCATTTTTTTTAATTTATCCGTTTTACTTCTGTACTCATTCTTATTTTTTAAATCTCTTTTTCAGATTGCCCTGCATTTTTTTGGCTGATTTAGTTTCTTTTTTATCTTATTTTTTGTTTTAAAATCTTCTTTGTTTCTTTATAATGCCTTTCCCCCCCTTCCCTTAAATTTCTTTATTCTTCCTTTTAACTACTTTATTAAATCTTTTTGCAATATATATATTTTGTTTTGATTTTACAAAGTATTTAAAAATAAAAAATAATTTAAAATGTTAAAATTATAAACAAAATGTGAATATTTTTATTGTTTTACTAATTTAAAAAACTGAATAATGTAGCATATTTAAATCTCAAATTACATCGGAAAAGTAGTTCAATTTAAAGCTAAATGTAGTCTAGTTGTTAAATATTATATATATAATTTTAAATAAAAACAATATAT
Source organism: Epiperipatus broadwayi (assembly GCA_028023455.1). NCBI lineage: Eukaryota > Metazoa > Onychophora > Udeonychophora > Euonychophora > Peripatidae > Epiperipatus > Epiperipatus broadwayi. Next base: position 296,319 of record JAQFVV010006644.1, read on the forward strand.
ATTTACAAATTTAACTTCTTCATAGTTTAGACTTTTAATGGCATTCATGGATCAAGTTATTTCTTCACATAATTATCTTTACTACTAATGCAATTTTAATAAGAATAAAAGTTTCATCTATTGACCAAAAAATAATAATTAAAATTAAAACTTTTTTGTAAATAAATTTACAACTACCACTATGAAATCTGAAATATTTAGGACTGAACATCAAGGGATATAACAATACTATTTTCCAAAATACTTTAGAAGAATTTATTACTATAAAAACATATATATTTTTAATTAAATATCTTTAATACATTTTATAATTTAAAACTTTTAATATAAAATTACTCACCGTTGTATAAATCTTACATTTATATCTCATAAATAACAAACAGTTGCCAAATAATATTTTTTAATATATATTTTATTCCTGTCTTTAGAAGTAATGAAAAAAATAAAAAAATAAATCAGTTTTAATTAGATAAAATGCACAAGCCATTCAAAATTAAATACTCTTTTTAAATATTTAATTCATTTATTATTAAACCAATGCTCATACAATCCTTTTTCAACAGGTAACAGTTTCCATTGTCCCAGTAGTCTTTCTCAGAACTACAAAATATATACAAACCATATATAAATTACATACATATACCCAAACTATATATATATATATATACACACACACAAATGATCAAACATTTATTATGTTTTAATGTTAGTAAAAAATAGTAAGTTTAAACTGTAAAATAAAGATAATAAAAATGCAGTTTTACAGCATGTGCATGCATATATATGTATGCATATATATAAATTATTAGCAGGCATTGAAATTGAGTAGGTAATCATAATTTCAGAAAGAAGCTATAAATACCAAGAATAAAAACTGAAAATTTTTTTTGCAATTTTTTATACAAATCATTTTGAAAACCCTCAATATTTTTATTATATGGCATACAATTCCTTTGTTTCTTGATATTTTTTAACCTTTTAAGCAGCAAACCTTAAAGAAAAGCTTCAACATATTGACAAATTTCAGTTTCCCTTTGTGTTATATTTCCAATAATCCCAATGAAAGAAATCACATTGCATCTCTTTAAAAAAAAAATTGAAATCATCTTTATAATGTGAAAATGTTTGCATTTTCTATAAAAAACAGTATGGAATTTAACAAATTTATAATAGCTATTGAAATTTGGCATAAGTAGTTGTTACTTCAAAATAAACATTAAATATTTTTAATGATGTTTGGAATAGAGTTAATTTTAATATAATTTATATTTTAGCATAACAACATACGTTTTTGTATATGTACAATAATTACATTCTGATTACTAGCTATTAGATAACTTATACAATGTTATTGCTTTGAATATAGAAGCATACAAGTTTTTTAATAAAAATATTTCTACCTATGTAAAATGTGATAATAAATTCATGTAGTGTACAAAAACTCAATTCTAGCAGACTGAATAAATTCAGAGTCAATACCATTATTTCCATTAATTTTGAGGACTACTGACTATTCCTAACTTGTGGTAAAAAGTTAGAACAAATATTTTAATATGATGAAATTTTCAATTTGATAATAAATTATTTCTCTACATTTTTGGAATCTAGTGTTGAAACATAAGTATTGATAAATTGTTTAAAGGTCTAGTTGAGCAAAATAATTTTAATATTTATAGGCCTTTATAATTACTTAATTAGAAAGCACTTTACACAGAATAGTGGCTAATAAAAACCAACTGCCCCAGGCCCAAGAGTTAAAGTAAAACTGTTAACTTTTGACTTGGAGCAGTTGGCTTTCATTAATTACTGTTCTAAGTAAAGTGCTTTATAATTAAGTAATTATAAATGGATAACTTCACACACACACACACATATATATATATATAATATTTGTATGAGCATGTATATAAGTTGGCCAAAATCAGTAATTTACATTTGCTTTTCCATCTTATAATATATTAAGAATATTATTAAATAAATAATTGAAAATAAATTATTTTATAATTTAATATTTATGTTATTAGGAAAGGAAGATCTATCTAGGACTTGAATTTAAAGTGAAATAATGACATATTCTGATTTTTACATTTTAAAAAATCTTATTAATATTTGATAAATATGCTTAATTGTCATTTTTCATTAATATACTTAATAATTTCAAGAATATATGATACAAATTAAATTGTACATAAGTTTAATGCCTTGAAGTCTGTTTTATTTGAGAATTTGCTTTCCAAAAAAAATGTACAATTTACTCTCTTTGGAAATGAGTTTTATTCAAAACAATAATGTTAATCTCAAATCTAATCAATTTCTTATTTAAAAATGCTATTCCTCTTTATAGTTCTTCTTAAACTAGGCTTGTACATTTAATGCATATATATATATATATATATATATATATATATATATATATATATATATATAATATATATATATAATCCACAAGAATGATTGCTATTATGTCTTTGTCACTATTTTACATATATTTTTTACCACTTTGATGAATTGTCCACTATATTCAGGACTTCACTAGCTTGTATAAAACAATCACTTATAATCTAATGTATGTAGAATCCATCCTTGTAGTAGGTATGAAGATCTCTAAGTAGAGTTATTCAAACGTACAATCATTTTTCAAGTTGAAAGTTTTTATTAAATCCAATTCCAAAATTAATAAAGGATTCTTGGTATGTTAAATTTGTCTTTATCTTTGCTTTCTCAATGCTGATAAATTAAAGAGAAATAAAGAAGAAAAGGATTGAAATTAGAATTATGCATGCAGTCAAGTGTTGTTCAACATATCCACAATCTTGTCAGCATTAATACTGAAAGATGACTGATAGTAAATAAATTTATGAGGTCTAGGTCCAGTGCTAAATTAATGAATAGAAAATAAAAGAAAGAATAACAAAGGAGCCAATAAAGTCTTTTCATATAGAAATAGTATCTAATTAATAGCTCTAACAATTTATTCTACATTGGAATATGATAGAATCTTCAACACACATTGCTTAATAGTTATTCTCAATTAATTCTCATATCTCTGAGGTCTTGTAGACTTCAATAATAGAATTATTTAAACATCTGATCCCCTACTTATATATATATAATACATATTTTGCAGCTTCATCCGTGTTAAAATTTTTTAAATATTCCGACATTTCGACTTGGTCACACAAGTCATCCACTGGGTGATAAAAGGTAGAAAGACACTGATTTGAATAAACGTTAAAGTTCCACCAATAGCAAAAATGTTTTTTAAAAAAATCTTTCCAAATGGAGGAAGTTTGCATGTATCATCTCGCTTATTGATACAATCTGGTCTTTTAAGTATCTCAATGGCTTCTCTAATTTTGCACTGGTAGAGATTATCACATCTGGATATGATACTGGTACTAAAAAAATAAATTTTATGACCTGAATCTATAGTATGGAGTGATATTGATGATGATGATGAGTGTTTTTAACTGCATTAGCATGCTCATCTCTCCTAACACTGATGTGATGATTACTCATACCTATGTAAGAAGCTTTACAATTTTTACATGAGATTTGATAAACATCATGAGATTCAAGAGGGATTGAATCCTTAGGCTTGGTTATTATATTGCTGATCTTTTAATGAGTAGAAAATGCTGTATCTATATTATAGCGTTTTAATATATATATATAAACACTGAAATACAATAGGAATTTTCATGTAATAATCTTAAGTTTCAGCTAGGATCAACTAAACAAATAATAATTAAAATGAGCAAAGATAACTAAAACCACACTACCTATTAATAACAAAATACTTTTTTTTTTTACTTTCATTGAATCAAAAGAACATTTAAGATAGCAAAAAGTAGAATTAATATTAAATTACATGGTTCAGCTATTATAACTGATTTTTTAACTGGTTGTTACCCATTTAACTTCATAGCCAAAATTTTAATTTAGATTATTTCAATATTTACATTGAAAAATCTTTAAATTAATATATATCATACCCAGATGTGATAATTTCTACAGTGCAAAATTAGAGAAGCCATTGAGATACTTAAAAGGCCAGGTTGTGTCAATAAGCGAGATGATACATACAAACTTCCTCCTATTTGGAAAGATTTTTTTTAAAAAAACATTCTTAATTTAAAATTTTTGCTATTGGTGGATCTTTAACGTTTTTTTCAAATCAGTGATTGTAGCGCCTCTACAACAGTCTTTCTACCTTTTATCGCCCAGTGGATATATCTATATTTAAATTTTTTAACACGGATGAACCCGCAAAATAAGATTTTATATATATTAAAAGGAATATCAAGTGTTAAAGAGTTTTTAGATTCATCCTTATATTGGTTATTTATTCTTAATAGTACAAAGTTTTTGTTGTATCTCATAGCTTTTTGTCAGAGTAATTTAGATACCTCAGTACGAGTACTTCTAAAATAATAGGCATAAATAAACCTAGTGTTTATTACATATATATGTATATAAAATGAGATTAACTAGTATTCAGTTTTTTTTATGTTAGTTATAAATATCTTTCAATTATCCATTCGATATTGAAAACTTCTCCTTTCTAGTAAAATATCAAAGAAAAAAAGCATGCTTTAATAAGCTTCAGATGAGTAAATTATTGTATTATTAGCCGTCTGCTAACACGTCTTAAATTGGAGCTATTTCAGTCAGAAATAAATTTAATTCGACATTAGATGTTCCTTCATTCATGATTTTCTTTTCCCTAGATAAAATAAATTCTTAACTTCACACTTTTTTTCTCATTTATTTTAAAGCTTTTGATCGAAGTATGTTTTAAAACACGCTAATATATTATATGCGCACATATATATATAATTCTATACGCTCTGTAGATAAAGATAAGTTGCAAATAAGATTTTAATAATCTCTCTTCACTCTAATTAAAAAAAAAAACATATATCACAAAGTTAATTCATAGCTGCTTAGGGATGATTTGATAATTTTGCCGCAATTAGTTTATACTCAAGCTGAAATTTTTTAGAGAAAGGTATCTATCTCTCATTTGCTGTTCAAGAATATCTCACACTGATGTTCAGTAATAATTAGATAATATATTTGGAAAAGAATGTGAGAGGTGTACAACTTTAATTTCAGGTTTGTTAAATTATTATTTGTCTGTGTGATCTATATAAATTAAAGCCTTGTCATCTCGAGGAATAACTTTGCATCCAGAAACAACGTTTGTAACATGGAATCGATCTGAAAATGTTTAAATATTCTGAAATTGTGATATAATCATATTAAATAATGATTAAAAACAAAACATATAACTGTATGGCTGTAGAAATAATGATAGCTTTACCACCATATTAAAAAATTTCGATCTAGTTGATAATCAATCTTTTTATAATTATTATCATTATTAAAGATGCTTTGCTAAGGTTTTAAACTAAATCCTAAGTGATTTCTAAATAAGAAAGAAACTTTGTGAGGTGTATGAAAATAATAAGAAAGTCTTCCAGAAAGATGTGGAAAGAAAAAAAAAGCAACAAGATTAAATTTGATCAGATTCATTCATTTTATCGTGCATTAATAATAGTGAAAAATATATATATTTGGTGTGTGTTAATTTTACAAGTATCTTCTCAAATGACATTCAAAAAGGTTTTGTTTTTCTATTTATGTCTTTTTTATTTTAAATATTTAACAGAATGTGACCCAATTTCTCTTCTAAAATGTATTTTCAAAATCTCTGACACATTTCTTATTTTTGTAAATATATTCAATACAGTTCTTAATTAAACAAGCATTTATACAAACACGCACACACACAGACATATATTATACAAATCTTTATGCTTGTGTAAGATCTATTGTCAAAAGATATTTAGAGAAGATAAATTTTCAAAAAAAGATTGTGAACAATTGTTTAATTAATATCATTTTTCTTCTATACATACTTTGACGGTTTCAACATTTTAAAATTTTAAAACCAAACACATGCGATAAATATAAATAGTATAAAAAGAGTTAAAGTTGTTTGCTAAATGGATATATGCAATCAAATGAATTTCTCATTACTAAAAGCTAAAAATTAATGTGGAACGCTATGTTGGTCTTATTATTTAATGTTCGTAATTCCTTATGCTTACATGGATGGCTCTAAAGTGGAAAAATAAAGTGAAGAATTAGTTATGCTTATGTGAATACCTTTAAAATACAAGTGAATAATTATTCATTTTAGGTAACTAAAGAAATAGAATAATACAAAAATCTCATGCTTACATGGATGGTTCTAAAATAGAAGAACATATAATGATTGATTACTCATGTTTGTATTAAGATCTGTAAAATAAGTTATAAATAATGAAATATTGCTCATGCTGCATTAAAGAAGAACAATGAAAAATGAATGATTTATACATTTTTATATTGTTGAGCTTTAAATTAGAATAATAAATAATAAATAATTATTCATGCCTACATTACAGCTCTAAAGTAGGATATTAAGAACCAAATAATTATTAGTGTTTGTGTGGTTTGGCTTTAAACTTGAATAATAAAGAATCAATGATTACTCATATTTACAGAGATGAAAAGTAAATGATTACACATACTTATTTGGAGGATTCTAAAATAAAATAATAAAGAATGAATGATTGCTCATACAAATATGAATGGTTTAAAATAAAATAATAAAGATTGACTTATTTTTTATACTTATATGGATAAAAGTAGAATTATAAAAAAGTAAATTAATGTACATTAAATACAACTAAGAATCATATAGATATTTTTTTGATATATTTAATTTTTGCCATAGTTCCTGTAATTAATCTCGGACTATACAACAAACCAAGAAAGTTAGTTTAAGTTTAAAATATTACAGAATTAAAATCTTCATGTAAAAATTTAAATAAATCTGGAAGCTGGAATGATTAATATATACTTCTATTTGCTGTCTGTTGATTAATAGTACTTGTCAAGATAGCTTTAGAAAAATATAGAATGCAATATTGCAATTAACACAAATATAAAAAACTAAAATCATATTTTATTTTTGTTATATATATATATATATATGTGTGTGTGTGTGTGTGTGGAGGGTGGATAGGCTGAAAAAATAAAAATTTCAAAATTTGTATAAACTCAAATATTATTTGTTATTTCCTATATTTTTATGGATTAATTAAAACTTTTAAAAAACATTTCCATGTAATAACTAGAAAAATGTGTCTGGTAATGATGTTTGCTAGGTTATCATCTCTAAAAATTGATAGCCCAAAACTAAATCACTTGCTCTTGGAACTAACAATAGTTTTTGTTCGATTATTTAGATTAAATTATTTATTTATAACTGAGACAAAACCATAAGATTATTTTGATAATTTCTTTAATATTTAGATTAATAATGACTGATTCAAAAACTTTGAAATTAAAATAAAAATAATTTAAATCATTACATTTGCTGGCATAATTTAGATTTTGATATTAAAAATTAATCATGAAAGCCAGTCATCCAAGACTAGATGGAATAAAGGCAAGTTTAAATAATTTATGTTAACAATGATTTGTCATAGAAACTGTCTTGATTTCAATTAATGTGTCATACTTATATATTTTGGATAAATAGCTAATTACTCACTGTTAAGTAATATATATATATATAATACATATTTTGCGGGTTCATCCGTGTTAAAAACTTTTAATATTAATATACTGACGTTTCGACTTGGTCACACAAGCCATCCACAGGCTTGTGTGACCAAGTCGAAACGTCAGTATATTAATATTAAAAGTTTTTAACACGGATGAACCCGCAAAATATGTATTTTATATATATATATAGTGCCATTTTTTATTTAATATATCTTTTTCAAATAAAATATTATATAATCATTACCTCAATCAGTTATAAGTGAAAGTTTATTGTTTTCTATAACTAAAAATATTATGTTTCTCACTGGAAGTAGATATTCATTGTTGACTCTAACAATTTTTTTGATATGTCACACAGTTTCATATTGGAATAAGAACATTTACCAACAATAATATTAAACGATCTTATCACCTGCTTTCCCATATACTGCTGAAAGTAATTTTTTTCACCACATTATAGAATTAAATAATATTAAATTGAATATCAATAGCTTCATATGATATAGTGCTATAGTATCACCATCCCTAGATAAATTTCTGGATTTTGCTACTATTATTGAGGGAAAAGTTTCAAATTTGGAACTAGTGCACTTATAAATATGTCAATTGGCTTTTTACTTCTCTGTGCTATTCAAAATAATAGTCTGAAATAAGAAAATCCTCATACTTTGATCCCAAGATAGTTTGATAGTACAATGGTAGTTTTTATATATATTAGAGAAATTAGTTTTATTCCAACAATAAGCTTTTTGTAATATTTGCTTTATAAAATATTTAGTCAACATAAAGCTAAAGACCCAAAATATATTGAATATGTCTGAGGGCAGATTTTTATAACTTTAGCAATTAAGATTCAAAATCTTATGATTCTTTTAATGTCAGGTTATTAAAAGAAATAATAAGAAATAGTAAAAAGTTGGTTTTTAGATGCATAGGTGCATTAGTTCTAAATGAAAAACTTTATCTTCAACGATAAAAGCAAAAATCCTTATATTGGTTTATGGATATAGATAGTGTAACACTACATCACTAGTGGTCATAAGTAGCTTAATTTTACTGTCTGGTGAAGACAACTTTATTGGAAATATAAAAATCTATTACAATTTAGTTTGTTTATCAAAAAAAAAAACATTAAAATAAATTATATAGATGCAATACCATTAATCAAAACAAAATTGTAAATGACTTAATAATTTTTATTAGTCATTCATTAGACTAGAGATTATCCAATAATGAATAATATTTCTGTGGTATAATTCTTATTAACACTTTTATGCAATGTAGAGACTGGTTTTTATTCACTTTTAACACCATGTGGAAAGATGTAATCATAAACATACAAACACGGGCATGTAAAAAAGATGTATGATACCCAAAATTCACATTTCGTGCTAAACCAGCACTCATCAGTTGCCCTTGACCACAGTCTTTTAGATATATATTTATCACTGATCAATATACATAGATATCAAACACTCATATTAATATTTTTTATTAATCATTCATTAGACTAAATATTATCCAATAATTACTAATATTTCTGTAGTGTAATTTTCACTACACAAATCTCACACAAGATATGGATTATGTTTATACACTTTTAATACTTTGTGGGAAGATTAATAAAAAATATATCACCAAAGACATGTAAAACAGATATATGATCTACAAGATGCACATTTAATGCTGAATCAGTACTCATCAGCTCCCAGACAATAATCTTTTACATATTTTTATCATTATTCACTATATAGATAGCAAATTACTACAATTTGATTGATAAGCATCAAACTTACTAATCTCACAACCTTGACACAAACACTCAATGGAATTATATTAACATTTTGTATTAGTTTTTCATTAGATTAGTCTAGAGATTATCTAATAATAAATAGTATTTTTGTAGTATAATTCTCACTACACCATTCTCACACAAGGTAGGGATTGGTTTTTGTCAACTTTTGACACTTTGTGGAAGCACATAAACATATAATGAAAGACTTGTGAAAAAAGATGTATGATCCCCCAAATGCCCATTTCATGCTGAACCAGCTCTCATCAATTATCCCAGATCACAACTCTTTTACACATTTTTTTATCATTGTTCAGTAGTTTGATTGATAAGTAATAAACTTGCTGTCCTCACAACTTTGACATGAAATGTGCATCATGAGGATTATACATCTTTTTCACATATCATTATTCATATGTTTATGATTATACTCCTCCATGAGGCATTAAAAGTGGATAGAAACAGTCCCTACTTTGAGTGAGAATGGTGTAGTGAGAATTATTATACGGAAATATTACTTAAAATTGTAAACGACATTTAAAAATATTATAACTACTAAAATTTATTATTTTAGAATAGTAATATTTTTTATTTATTTTTAAATATCAAATCATAAAAAGTATTATTACTCATAATAATAAACAAAACAGATAAATTAATGTAAACAACATTCAAATAAAATTTTAAAAATTTATAGTATAACAAATATCTTTAAACTAATTAATCTATTTAATATCGATACCAGAATTTATTTCGTTTTCCTTGAAAAGTTTTACCAATCACTTCAATTAATTTATGTTTTTAACCTTTGTTTTTAGCAAATTCTAACTACAAACATTAATTACATAATGTTTTCAAATGCATTTTTATAAGAAAAGTGAAAAAAACAAACAAAACAAAGCTTTAGATAAGCTAATATAAAATTAGAATTTTTTTTTCATGTGTCAAAGCATTGGCCGGGAAGCGAACCCGGGACAACTGCTTGTAAGGCAGCTGTGCTGACCACTCGGCCACCAATGCTTTTATTAATATTTTATCAAAACAAATACAAATATTTTATCTTTAAATAAACCTCTTAAAAATTAGCGCAAAATAAATAAATAAAATAAAACAAGCAATATAAATGTTTAAATACTATTAAAATGTTTTATAAATAAATATTAACTATAATAACATTAATAGCTATTTTGTGATATTTACATTTAATATTTATTTAATTTCTGGTTGTATATTCTTGTTGGCTGTTTATATTGTTAGAAATGAAAACAAAATTTTATTATTCAATTATTTTTAAATGTCATTTTAATCTAAAAATGTCATTATTAATATATAAAAAAATGTTATATTACTACTAGGATTAAGAGACTAATCTCCACATCTATATATTTTAATGCATCAAACAAGAGATTAAGTTATCATAATCTGAAATTGCCTGAATATTCTTTGTGGTTTTAATTCATCATTTACTCTTAAATTTTGTCAGTTTTTGAATGTTTTTTATTATTTATAAAGCTCTACACTCATTTTATTGTTAAGTGAAATAAAAAGTTCTAAATATTGTAATAAAATAATCTAAATATCATAATTAAATCACAAGATGATTATTTCTTACTAGAAAAAATGTTTATATATATTTAAAATGCATTTCTTAAATAAATTTCATAACTTAGTGTAATGATATGTTTGATAAATCTAGTTTGGCAATATAAGTTGTTCAATAACTATTGGAAATTAGCATAAAGAATAAAGATAAAATTTCTAACCCAATTTTTTTTATATCACTATCATTTAATTCTTAAAGCACATTATTTTATGATCTATTTAACATTTTTTACTTAATTTTTAATTATAATATACTTTATAAGACACCATTGTTTTGCAGCAAAAGCATTAAGTTCATTTATTCAAATCATGTTTTGTGCAAAAAACCAACAATAGCAGTCATTTGAGCTCACATTGTGAATTCTATTATTTTTGATAATTTTGATGCATAGTTTGCTGCTTTCTATCAATTTGAGCTTTAAAATTTTAAAACATACCAGTGTTTTCATATTATTGTAGTAAAATTAATCAATAATGATTGTTTTCTCTAAATTTTTTAATGTTGATAATTTGGATCAAAAATATAATCACACAAAAGCAATTTTAGAATTAATTAATATTCTCAATAACGGTAAGAAAAAGAATTTTGCATAAGTGATAAAAATAAGTGATTATGAAAAAAAATTAGATTAAGTTTTTAAAGCCATTAAGTTAATATTTTGTAGCTCTCAAATCAAGAACAAAGTGTCTCCAATGCACTTTTATGATGGATTTGTGAGAAGATTTTTTTAATATATAAAAAGTCAGGTATTTAAAATCTTGCTTGTAAAGTTTGTAATTTAAAAATAAAACTAACCATAGTACATATGGTCATAAATTCTTATAAGATTTCATAATTAAAAGAATCATCAAAAGTCTATTAACATATATCATATCATCAAACACATAGTTATAATTATTGTTAAGCTGCTATAAAAGAATGCCAAAGTGTCAATGATAATGATGAAGGGTTTAGTTCTTGCCTTGAGACTGGAGTCTCTTCAGTGCAGTATCAAAATCATTATTTTTATTTTACTTTTTATTAGAAGTTGAAAAGATAAAAGTCAATGACAAATCATAATTGAAGATAACTATTAATTTTTGTTTTATCACATAAAGTATAACAATGAATATAATAATATAAATAATTTTTATGTATCTATCATTCATATATGAGTTAGATGACAAGCAGTAATAAGTATTATGGATCACTATCTATTTCTTTCTTTCAACACAAATTCTTATTTAAGTATGCTACTTTTTGAAAAGTTTTGGGAAAATAATGAGGAAAAAATAGCTGTGGATAATCAAATGTTTCTTATTGCTTGATAACAAAGATGATGTCAAATTGATATTTAGATTCAACATATATATTATATTAGATCACTTATTCATACAAAAGATAATTAAAATGTATCAGGAAATTTATGCTGAGATTGAACAAGTTTTATAAATTAATTATCTGTATTATTAGCAAAAAATACTATTTAGAAACACTAAAGCTAATCAGATAAATTTTATTCAGCATTAAACTGACATTAACAATGGTCACAATATTATATTTTATGATAACATTGTTTTGGCCAGACATATTTTGGATTTATAAATTTGCTTTCCAGATGATCGAATATTATACCTGTGATTTATTTTCAATTATTTTAATATACAAAAAAAAACTTAAAATGACAAATTATCACTAATCTAAATCAGTTCTTTTTAGATTTTAATTTAAATATCATTTATTTATTTATGCAAAAGAAAGTTTTAAAAGAATGTAAATTTGTTTATTCCTTTAAAGATATTTGATAGCTACAAAAGACCCAAAGATAATAAAAGCTTATATGTTATTTTACCAAATGTAATGACAAGATTGTAAAGTTATAACTATTGCAGCATAATAAAAATACACTGAATTAAAAATGTTATATTGAAAGAAAGTTTTAAATTTTGATCCAAAGTTCTATAGGTGTTTAGCAGTGATCTATAAAGTGAAATGTTAGTAAAGCTCACTATAATCATAATATAATAGAATATAAACACTGTATAGTAAAGAGACAAAAATTTGCTATTTGTAGAATCAACTTACATAATTTACATTTATGACTTAACCCTTTTCCCGCCTCTTATGAGACCTCTCATCAACAGTTGACGTCACTCTAATTCCATTATTTTTAATGCTAGGATATTTGTTTGACAGTTATTGATTAGGTTTTTAAAAGTTCTGTAAGATGCTGCCCTCTTCTGAATTATTTTACAAGTAAAAAAATCAATAAAACTGCATTTAAAGCTAAACAAAGAAAGAAGCTTGTTGGTGATTGGCTGTCAGCTGGCTCTCAGCCAAAAAAGACATTCTGATTGGCTGGAAAGAACAAAGAAACCGCCTGATCAAAGAAAATAAAGAAAAACGCTGAGATTTTCATTTTGAATGTGATTTAAGGTTTAAAAAAAGTATATTCTGGGAAATTAAAATCATTTTCACAGGGTATACTAAAAAAACAAAATTATTTTCGAAAAATATTGAAGATTTTAATAAAAATATTTAAGATTTAGCAAAAAGAAATCTTTACTTTTCCATAACGTAAAATTGAAAAAAAGCATTTACGTCAGCATTTTTTGTTTATACATTTGCTTTTAAATTTGCTGAAATTGAATATTTTATAATAAATAAATAGCAATTTATTTTTGAAAGAACTTTCGTTCACTTTCATAACCTGAAAAATTAGTAATATACTTTTTATAAACGTATCTGAGTTGAATTTAATATTATAGGTGAATACGTTTTAACAATAGGCTTTGTCATCAGTTTGTGAGTTGGCCAATTAAAAGATTTGATTTTTACCTCATACAACCAATAATATAATTAGCGGTTTAAAGGTTAAAGAAAAAATATATTCCCTTGGGAGTCCACATCATTTATTTTAGAACCTTAATGATTAACTTAAACAAAAGAGTGGCAAGTAATAATAAACAGTCATCATTGATGATGTTTTGGTCAGTGTATTATATTTCTATGTCACATCTATTCCTATTGCAGAGAATATTATAAATCTATCTTAATTTTTTTAGCATTAACTAATAGACTTTTAGCTCATTAAAAAGTATTAACTTACTAGATAGTTAATTTTTACAGAGCTTTTATTCACTACAAAGATTTAGATTTTCTTCTTTAAACAAAGTAAACCTATTTTATTTATAATGTTTGCAATAAATAGTTTAATAATGTTAAACAATTCATCATGCATTTTTAAGCAATAAAAATAACAGGACATTTTTAAAATAAAAAAATTAGTTGAGTTATGAAACAATGATAATTTTGCCTTTGGTTATAATTAAAAATATTAAGATATTAAGTAAATTGATTAATAAAGTGGAATAAAAATATCAATTATATTTTCTTTAAAGATGTAAAGATCTTAATAATTTTGCGAATTGAGATAGAATGAATTGTATTATGTATAAAAATTATTTTGGTTATAAATTTGAGAAGTCTAATTTTAATTAAATTTATAAAAGAGAATTTTATTTAACTATATATAAAATTGTGGATTTTAAAAATAAAAATGTAATTTAAAATAAAGATATTTAAAATTTTATGATTTTAAATTTGTTTATTAAATCACTTCAGTATATTAGATTTAGATTTTATTTTAAAACACATGACTGAAAAATGAAATGGTTATTAATTAAATATTACAATTAATGTTACCGAATTTAAATTACATGATGTTAATTAAACTTTTTTTATTATTAAAAATCCAGTTTTTACATTTCCTTATGAAAATAAAAATTATATTGAACCTTTTATTGTTATTAAAAATAGTGAATTAAAAGATAATAAATAAAAGCTTTCAATGTTTAATTAAAAAAAAATTATTAAAACTTTGGAGGTTAGAAATTTAATATTTAAATTACTAGCCATTTTGACAAACAAGAGAAGAATACATTTGTTATTGTTAAGAAAATATTTCATGAGGAAAATTTAAGAAAGAATTAAAAAAAATAGTATATTACTTTAAATGCTGATTCTCAAAATAAAATGAATTATTGTAATGGAAAAAAATACTAAATTAAAGAAAAAAATTAAGTAGATTGGATTATTTAAAATGCTTTTCTACTTATTTATTAGTTGTTAAGATGCTAATGTTGCTTTTAAAGTTTATCTTTTAATATTTATTTTTGATTTTACTAAAAATGTAATACACAAAATTTTGAAGTTTTTAAATAATTTTTAAAAATATTTTATTTATTTTGGAAAATACCTTTTCAATTTAAACCTGCAATAGCTACCACTGATAAGTGATACTACTACAAACTTTCATATGCCTAATTTTGTAATATTTATTAGTTAAGGTATTTGTCTCAATTCCTTTCTGAGGGTATCTGTATTTTGCAAAGGTCAAATTAATTTCAATTAAGCTTGCAAAGTATAAGATTTATGATTTATTTTCAGGTTTTTAAGCTCTCATAGTATTTATAATATAAATACAAGTAAATTATCTCTCTTTTATTGCAAATTAAGTCAATGTTTTATTTTTTTAAACAAATATTATAATTCTTATTGTAAATAGTGCTTACAATTATATATAAAAAAAAAAAAAAACATATTTGTTTCAAGAAAGTAAACAATTGTTTCCAGCTAGAAGTTGTTCTAATCAAAAATAATTTTATTTCTCCATTTTTGAAATTTTATGGTTATATTTTTTAATTTTTTATACATATATTATAATGATTATTATAAATAATGCTTATAATAAAAACATCAAATTTAAAACAATAATTATGTAAAACAAATTCTTAGTATCTGTAGGTGATATTTCTTTTATCATGTTGTAAAAACATGTTGTAGCCATTGCAGGGTAATTTGAAGCTTTTGATAAAATTAATGGATTTACGATGGAAGACAATTGGTTTTTGTCATCTTAAATAATGGGATGTATCGAAATGTTTATTTCAGTATTATTAAATAATAAACCTTTTTAATTAGAAATATTGGAGAAATAAAAGCTCATATTTATTATTAAAGGGTTTTATATCTAAAAAATTTAAAAAATAAATATAATCTTAAAACATATGGACAAAAACATATAAAAAATGACCTAAAAGTCATTAGTAAATAAACATACTTAATCAAAATGATAATGCAAAAAAATAAGTGCATTCAAATAAATTGAACTGTAGTAAAAATCTTATAAAATTAAAGATGGATTATAGGAATTTTTATTTTATTCTGTTTTCTTTAATTGTTTGCAATACTTGAATACAAGAATAATTTATATATTTGGAATTTAGATGTAATTATAGAGGATTTGAACACAGACTTTCAAACTTTCTTTAGTTTTTACACTCTATATCATACAACCAATACATATGCCCACATACATCTGAAAAAGGTAAATGATCTCCAATACATATTTTTTATGCTAAACCAGAACTCATGAGTTGATCCAGAGCATCATCCCCCATATATATATATATATATATATATATATATATGATGCTCTATATATAAACCATGCACTTATTATATATATATATATATATAATAAGTGCATGGTTTATATTAAGATAGCAAACCTTCAAACTTTAATGGACAGGCTTCAAGCTATTCTATCCTTCAACTCTTCAGTCATCCATACCATTAAAAAATTGATGATGGAATGCCCAAATTTCTTGTTAATGCTAATATTATTGTCAAGTTTACATTTCATGCTGACTTTAAATTACACAGATCCCTCATATATAACATCTTGTCCATTTAAATACACTAAAGAGAATTGGGCATAATTCAGCTGAATCTGTAATACTTAAATACAAGTATAATTTATATACTTGTAGTTACAATAGAATGACAGCCTGTTAAGCTAATTGCGCAGACGCTGTGAGAATGTTATTAATAAATGAATACCTTCAAACAACCACATGATAAGTATTTGTATAAGAGTAAAAAGGAATCTCTTACTCTTACGACTCAAATGTTTATATATGAGCAAATCTGAAGTAGTTGTAACGAAGGTGTGACTACATAATAGTCACTTTAAATTACTATATATAATGTCTGTATGAATGATGCCAATGAAATTTTCTAGAATTTACTAAACGCCACACTAAACGAAACTAAATCATATACCTGAATAAGCATTTATTTTATAACGTCTTGCATGCGATTATAATTACAATAGAATGACAGCCTGTTAAGCTAATTGCGCAGGCGCTGTGAGAATGTTATTAATAAATGAATACCTTCAAACAACCACATGATACAGTATTTGTATAAGAGTAAAAAGGAATCTCTTACTCTTACGACTCAAATGTTTATATATGAGCAAATCTGAAGTAGTTGTAACGAAGGCGTGACTACATAATAGTCACTTTAAATTACTATATATAATGTCTGTATGAATGACGCCAATGAAATTTTCTAGAATTTACTAAACGCCACTCTAAACGAAACTAAATCATATACATGAATAAGCATTTATTTTATAACGTCTTGCGTGCGATTATAATTACAATAGAATGACAGCCTGTTAAGCTAATTGCGCAGACGCTGTGAGAATGTTATTAATAAATGAATACCTTCGAACAACCACATGATATAGTATTTGTATAAGAGTAAAAAGGAATCTCTTACTCTTACGACTCAAATGTTTATATATGAGCAAATCTGAAGTAGTTGTAACGAAGGCGTGACTACATAATAGTCACTTTAAATTACTATATATAATGTCCGTATGAATGACACCAATGAAATTTTCTAGAATTTACTAAACACCACTCTAAATGAAACTAAATCATATACATGAATAGCATTTATTTTATAATGTCTTGCGTGTGATTATAATTACAATAGAATGACAGCCTGTTAAGCTAATTGCGCAGACGCTGTGAGAATGTTATTAATAAATGAATACCTTCGAACAACCACATGATATAGTATTTGTATAAAGGTAAAAAGGAATCTCTTACTCTTACGACTCAAATGTTTATATACGAGCAAATCTGAAGTAGTTGTAACGAAGGCATGACTACATAATAGTCACTTTAAATTACTGTATATAATGTCTGTATGAATGACGCCAATGAAATTTTCTAGAATTTATTCATGTATATGATTTAGTTTCGTTTAGAGTGGTGTTTAGTAAATTCTAGAAAATTTCATTGGCGTCATTCATACAGACATTATATATAGTAATTTAAAGTGACTATTATGTAGTCACGCCTTCATTACAACTACTTCAGATTTGCTCATATATAAACATTTGAGTCGTAAGAGTAAGAGATTCCTTTTTACTCTTATACAAATACTATATCATGTGGTTGTTCGAAGGTATTCATTTATTAATAACATTCTCACAGCATCTGCGCAATTAGCTTAACAGGCTGTCATTCTATTGTAATTATAATTGCATGCAAGATGTTATAAAATAAATGCTTATTCATGTATATGATTTAGTTTCGTTTAGAGTGGCGTTTAGTAAATTCTAGAAAATTTCATTGGCGTCATTCATACAGACATTATATATAGTAATTTAAAGTGACTATTATGTAGTCACGCCTTCATTACAACTACTTCAGATTTGCTCATATATAAACATTTGAGTCGTAAGAGTAAGAGATTCCTTTTACTCTTATACAAATACTATATCATGTGGTTGTTCGAAGGTATTCATTTATTAATAACATTCTCACAGCATCTGCGCAATTAGCTTAACAGGCTGTCATTCTATTGTAATTATAATCGCACGCAAGACATTATAAAATAAATGCTTATTCATGTATATGATTTAGTTGCGTTTAGAGTGGCGTTTAGTAAATTCTAGAAAATTTCATTGGCGTCATTCATACAGACATTATATATAGTAATTTAAAGTGACTATTATGTAGTCACACCTTCGTTACAACTACTTCAGATTTGCTCATATATAAACATTTGAGTCATAAGAGTAAGAGATTCCTTTTTACTCTTATACAAATACTATATCATGTGGTTGTTCGAAGGTATTCATTTATTAATAACATTCTCACAGCGTCTGCACAATTAGCTTAACAGGCTGTCATTCTATTGTAATTATAATCACATGCAAGACGTTATAAAATAAATGCTTATTCATGTATATGATTTAGTTTCATTTAGAGTGGCATTTAGTAAATTCTAGAAAATTTCATTGGCGTCATTCATACAGACATTATATATAGTAATTTAAAGTGACTATTATGTAGTCACGCCTTCATTACAACTACTTCAGATTTGCTCATATATAAACATTTGAGTCGTAAGAGTAAGAGATTCCTTTTTACTCTTATACAAATACTATATCATGTGGTTGTTCGAAGGTATTCATTTATTAATAACATTCTCACAGCATATGCGCAATTAGCTTAACAGGCTGTCATTCTATTGTAATTATAATCGCATGCAAGACGTTATAAAATAAATGCTTATTCATGTATATGATTTAGTTTCGTTTAGAGTGGCATTTAGTAAATTCTAGAAAATTTCATTGGCGTCATTCATACAGACATTACATATAGTAATTTAAAGTGACTATTATGTAGTCACGCCTTCATTACAACTACTTCAGATTTGCTCATATATAAACATTTGAGTCATAAGAGTAAGAGATTCCTTTTTACTCTTATGCAAATACTATATCATGTGGTTGTTCGAAAGTATTCATTTATTAATAACATTCTCACAGCGTATGCGCAATTAGCTTAACAGGCTGTTATTCTATTGTAATTATAATCGCACGCAAGTCGTTATAAAATAAATGCTTATACTTGTAGTTTAGATGTAAGTATTGGGAATTTGAATACAGACACTCAAGCTCCCTTAACTATAATTACATCTAAACTCGAAGAATACAAATTGTACTTGTATTACTCCACAAATTCTGTATCCTGCCCATCATTATTCTTCTGTGCATTTAAATAGACAAGGTCCTAAATATCAGGAGTCAGAGTGACAAAGTCAAAATAAGTATCAAAATAATATTTGCATCAACAAGGAATTTGAATGTTACATCATCAAATTTTTAAAGGTATGGATGGTAGGGAAGAATTGGAATATGGAGAAGATTGAAGCTTGTCCATTAAAGTTTGAAGATTTTCTACCTTAATGTAAACTGAGCACTGATTGTATATGTGTGTGAGAGATAATAATCTGGAACAACTGAGTGCTGGTTCAGCAAAAAATACATATATTGCAGATCATCTATATTTTTTAAATATGTGTGGTCATGTGTATCAATCAGTTGTATGAGACAGAGTGGATAGCTGAAGGGAGCTTGAAAGTTTGTGTTCAATCCCCTATAATTACATTTAACTATTTACATAAAATGGCAATTGATGATATGTATGATTGTTTAAAATTTTTTATTAGATGTGTGGATAATTATTTATTTGTATCTGATAAGAATAAATTTAAATCTTGATATTGCTAAGAAATATAATGTAAAAAGAAATAAACTAGATTTTGTTAAATTAAAATTTTTGGATTTATTTGTAATAAAAATTTTTTTTTGTAATTATTCAGCTAAAAATAAGAATTCAAAATTTATAATTAAATTTAATAATTGTTAATCTATAGATGCAAAACAGCTTTAGTTAGTTTTTTCAATAGGAATCAAAACTAAAGTGAAAGGAGGGATGTCAGCTTTGAGAAGTATATGCTTGTAATGGTTTCTCAAATGAAGGAGCAATTCCTGACCTATGTAGGATTTGTTGCTGATCATGATGGATGAGGGGTGGTTTGCTTCATGTGAGAACCAAAATTCCACCCCAGTAACTTCTGGTACAAAATTGCTGATTCTTCATGCACCTCTGGGTGCGTTTGACTGAGATGTACTCATCCAAGGCCTTTTGAGTGTCATGGTATTGAAGTTTGAGTTGTATGATAGTATTAATGTCTAATGGCCACTCTCCTGATCATTTAGTTGCTCTGAAATTTTGTCCATGGAAGCCAGCAACTTGAGTGGCCCTCAGGAATTCCAGGTGTATTTGTGGATGACAGGTTGCAGAATTTCCACAAATGTGAACCATGCAGAGATGGGCACCATTTGAGGATATTGATTTTATGAAGGTATATATAAATTTCTGAAAGCAGTGCTATTAGCGTATTTTGTTTCTTGAGGAATCGTATTGTTCTTCTGAGGCCAAGGTTTATTGGAGGGCCAGAGTTAATGTCAAGGGAGAGGTGCAATGCCTTGTGATCTGAAAAAGGTATGGTTTGGAGTTGGGCTGATTCAATCATGAAATTGATATCAGGAGAGTAGAATGTTAAATCAATGATTGATGCTTACAGGAGTAGAAAGAGTAGGCATGGTCTGGGATAAAGCCCTGGACACACATTAAACCACTGGAGAAGAGATGAAGATATTTGTTTGTGAAGGACCGGTATCCCATATTGAAGTCATCCAGAAGAAGAATGGGAAGAGAGGTGGTAGTTGTGATGTTGTTGATTCGATGAATAATAGATTTAATGAGGGTGTCACTGTCTTTGGAGGGCAGATATAAATAAATCACAAAACTTCTGAAGTGCCCAAATTACACCTGCAAGATAATAGAATGAGTGTCAATATGTATGATGGAAAAGGTAGAGGGAGGAGCACATTTATTAATGAGGATGGCAACTCCTCCAGCAGAAGTCAAGGCAGTAGAATACTTGAAAAGTCCAAAAGTGGACAAAGTGGAGTAAATTCTGTGGTTGAAGTGAGTGGAGAGTTTAGTTTCAGCAAGGAAGAGTATCTTGGGAGAGTTGAGCTCAAACCAATGTTTGAGAGTGAGGAGCCTATGGATTGAATTAAGGCCTCAAATGTTTAAACCAACATCACAGATAAGCATATGTGACCTCAAGATATGGACATAAGGAATGGAGAAACAGTAGGAATTTCAGACATTTTTATGGTGAGCGGGAATGAACTGGGCTGGGAGAGATATGAGAAGTACAGTTCTTTATGCTCCTGTCAGAATTGCACAATGATTTATCCATGATGTTACTTGATGACCACTGACTGAGAAAAATTCAGCAGAGGAAAGTGAGAGAGTGTGAAGGAAGGAGGTCAATGAGGCCCGGGTTGAAGCCAGAGAAATCTGCACTGAAAGAATTCTTTTTTTCCTTGTGCATTCTGTATGTGGGACTTGCCCTGGGTTCAGGAATAGGATCCATTATGGTTTTACTGGGAAGGTCAGGGATGGAAATCTGCCTGTCAGAGTTGGTGTCACTATCAGATGGGTTAGAGTGTGCATGCTCCTGATGTTTCTTGTTAGTGGTGGAAGAGCCAGGGTTGGTTTTATTTATTTCTTTGAAAAAAATCAACATGTAGATATGAGAAATATTTATCTCTTATGAGGCAAATTTATGTTGTTCCCTTAATTTGAAATAATGAAAGAAATATATTAAGTTTGCCCAATTTTGAAAAACCTAATAATAATAATCATCTAAAAATAGTATGTATGACAAAATGAATAGCTATATGTTAAAAAATACAATTAAATATTCTCTTAAAATTTTCTACCCATTTTAGAAAATTACCCTAACATATCGAACATATAAAAATGTTCAGCATCTAACAATAACTATGTATAACTTCTCAATAATGTATCATTCACCACTTTATGGAACCAATTCATTGAAAACAAAAAGGGAAATATAATATACAGTGAAAGAAATTGCATTTCTAATATTAATGTCAATTCCCTAGATAAATCAATCTAAATGTGTCAAGAAATATTTTCGTACAATATATCTTATGTATTGAGAATAATAAAGAAAGATTATTAACAGGGTATTTACTTGATGTTGATCATATTATTTAACTTGTAATTAAATAATATTTCCATTGTTATAAAATAACACTTATAATTATTACATTTATTCATAAGCATTTTGGCCCAGAAGATTACTGAATGGCATTGAATAAAATTGCTATGATGTAAACATTAGCTTAATGGTTATAATATATTGATTTAGCCATAATTTTGGATGTATTTCTATAAAGTGTATTTATTCTATGGTTAAATCTAACTAGGTTGTTTATAATAAAAAGCTAAATTAGCAGTATATATATATACATATATAATATTATAATTCGATGTCTGTATTTCTTCAAAGCATTATACTTAATTATATAATTGAATAATTATAAATATAGTAATCAGATATATTTAAAAAATTTAATTCAACTAACACATAGTGTTAGTTGACATAGTGTTAGTTGACAAAGACTACGAGGATTGTCAAAAGCCCTCCTAAGTGGATAAAATTTAAAAAAATATATCTGATTACTGTATTTATAAATATTCAATTGAATATATATATATATATATATATATATATATATATAATCCCAGTGCACAACACTACACTGAAATAAATATATACAAATATTAAGCAATAAATAACCCCACCTGGTTAAGAAATCCATTCTGCCTTCTGTGAACTAATATATAAAATACATTAGAGTTCATATTTCAAAATATCCTGATCAAAATGATACCACTTTGAACTGTCTGCTATCTGATGTTATATATTGAAATACAAATAAACTCAAACAAAGAACTTGAAATTTAGCAAACAACGATCTTAAATTTTGCTGCAAACAAACAAGTTTTACTATTATTATATAAAGACAAACTAAACTTTAGTAATTTTAATCTTTAAACCACCTAACACAAATGTATAGAAAATAATCCCAGTGCATAATGCTATACTGAAATAAATATACACCTGGGTCTTGTTTTACGCGATAGATAGGTTCCTCAGAAATCGCGCAAAAATAGACGTAACTTACATTGAAAAAGAGGTGATGCAGTCTGTGATTTTTCAAAATTCGCGTAAAAGCAAAGCACCAATGTAAAATTACTTTAAAATTCGCGCAAAAAAAAAATAAGGAAATAAAATACGACTAATAAAAAATTTTAAATTTGAAAAAAAATGATACAAGACAAACTTTTTTTAACTATAATATTTAATTTTATTCAAAATAATATATTTTTATGCATAATTTACAGTACAGTAATTTAAATTTTTTTATACATGTTTTAATTATTATCGCTATTTGCCCAAAAAGACGTTCGTTTGCAAACTAGAAAAAAATCAGATTCTCATGTGATGTGATGTGATGTATTTGGCTTCTCCTTAAATGAAGTCAAGAATATCTCAGCAATTATTTTCACAAGAGGAAATACAATTAGTGCCAAGTACACTCTCATGTTGTGTTAATGGTTTTCTGTTGACGACGACGATGATTTTATTAATTGTTTATGAACTTAGACTTATGATAATAAAAAGACATTTATTCACCACTGCTGGGAAAAATTTAATTAAAACTAACAACTAAAAATTAAATTCTTATTTTTGTCTTTAATTTTCAATTCTGTTTAAAAATCAAATTTCATTTTACATCAAATTAATTTCAAGTCACCCATAAGTAATTTTTAAATTGTTAATTACAATTAAAAATCAGATTTTAATTGTGCCCACTGCTATTACTGACCTTTTAAAAATAAATTTGTGGACACTAAATGATTAATAATTGATTATGTTCTTTTTTAAAAAGCAAAAACAGAATGTGATTTAAAATGCAAAATTAACACGCACAATGTTTGAACAAATTTACATTATAATCTTGTAAAATTTAATGTGTGTATATGTAAAATGTGGAAATCATGATTTTAATTTCATTATTGCATAAAATCTTACTATTATAAAGCACTGAAAATATTGAAATTACTAAGATGAAAGTCGAATTCCAATAATGTGCTATTACTTTCAGTATAACATAAGTGTGCAAAATTTATTATTTAAAGTAATAGGCATTATCGGAGTTCATACACCTGGGTCCCTTTTTACACGGACTTATTTAACACACTTCCGGTGAAACACGAATTGCGTAACTTCAAAATCGTGTTAAATAAGTCCGTGTAAAAAGAGACCCAGGTGTATACAAATATTAAGCATTAAATCACACCACATGGTTACAAAATCCAGTACTGCCCTTGGGAACTAATATATAAAATACATTAGAGTTCGTACTTCAGTATAGCATTATGCACTGGGATTATTTTCTATACATTTGTGTTAGGTGGTTTAAAGATTAAAATTACTAAAGTTTAGTTTGTCTTTATATAATAATAGTAAAACATGTTTGTTTGCAACAAAATTTAAGATAGTTTTTTGCTAAATTTCAAGTTCTTTGTTTGAGTTTGTTTGTATTTCAATATATAACATCAGATAACAGACAGGTCAAAGTCGATTTTGATCTGGCTATTTTGAAATATGAACTCTAATGTATTTTATATATTAGTTCACAGAGGGCAGTACTGGATTTCTTAACCATGTGGAGTGATTTAATGCTTAATATTTGTATATATATATATATTAGTATAGCATTAAATCCAAACTATATAAAATGTTCAACTAAATTTAATAAAATGATTAGAAGAAATAAACTATACATATTTTATTAAACCACTGAACATCACATGATCACCATCTCATACTAGCACATAATTGTTGTAATCAAAGGCAAAACTCTTTTCTCCATACAGTAGTGCCACTCTGTGCTAACCAGAGTAATCAATAGATGCCAAAAGGCTTGTGCATAAAATCCCTATCTAGTGCCTACTCATCCAATATCCCCAGACTAGTTTCTAGCTTGTGGCCATCATCAGTGAGGAGCCTTGGATCTGAGAGCCCTGCACCTATATCTTAGGATCTAATGCAACCCTCCAGCAGCCACCTTTTAACTCTACTACAAAACTATGAGAATGAAATTGAAAACACACAAAATATTTTCAATCTAATCTCAATAGCTTTTATAGTCATATGGTCTGAATTGAGTTTAGACCCATATGACTATATAAGCATTTGAGCTTAGATTGAAAATATTTTTGTGTGTTTTCAATTTCATTCTCATAGTTTTGTAGTAAAGTAGAGTTAAAAGGTGGCTGCTGGAGGATTGCATTAGATCCTAAGATCTAGGTGCAGTGCTCTCAGATCCAAGGCTCCTCACTGATGATGGCCACAAGCTAGAAACTAGTCTGGGGATATTGGATGAGTAGGCACTAGATAGGGATTTTATGCACAAGCCTTCTGGCATCTATTGATTACTCTGGTTAGCATAGGGTGGCACTACTGTATGGAGAAAAGAGTTTTGCCTTTGTTTACATATTTTATTGTATAGTTTTTTAACATCATTTTACTGATTTTATAATTGATATGCAATCAAACATTATAATGTTGTGAATTTAAAATATATAAACTTACGATTAAATTATAAAGTTGAAGAATACTGACAAATAACAAAGTAATAAAAAAAATTTAAAGTAAGAGATCATAATAAATCAATAATTCTATTTTCTTAGGCTTTAAATTTTGATGGACATGATATTGAGGCTCAATTATGAATCTTTATTTTGAATTAAATGCATTATTATGATAATGTAAGATTTAAAAATTGGTGGCATGTTGGTTAAACAGTTGCTATAAAGATCTGGTAAAATAGATAATTATAAGAAGTATTTTATGAGAGTGACGTCTATAAATTAGTATTATAATTTGAAAAAGTGGGTCTTTTGAAAATGTCAGTAATTTACAATTTTTAAATGTACAATGGAAAAATGTGCGAGAGGTTAGTGTTGCTGAATTTACCATTTAAAAACTTTATTTGGATCTACCACCAGTTTCATAATACACATGATGAATAATTTTTGAGTGACATTTTTATACATATTTTGGAAATTAAATTTTTGATTTAAAATTACATTGTGGATAACTGATAATAGTTCCAGTTGGCAATAAACATAGAGAGAGAGAGAGATTTAAATAAATATAATAATAAATTAATGTTATAAAAGAAAAAAATAGTGACCTTTACTTAACTTTAATGAAATTTGTTCTATTCCTAAATAAGAGAGAATATAAGGTTAGATTATATTGAAAGTTTTTTTACGAGTGTCATATTAATTAGATATTTTATACATATAATGAAAAATATGGTTTAGTATAATATACAAAATATATTGATTTATGCATAAAGAGTTATATAGTAAATTACAGATTAATTGATGAAAACTGTTTAAACTAAATAACTTAAATTTATAAAAAAAAAAGTAGAAAAGCAGACACATAATAATAGTTAAGATAAGAATAATTTTGTTGTGTAAAAAAGATAACGAATGAAGTAAAATTATCTATAAGAAAGAATTTAAGTAAAAAAGTTAAAAATTTACTCATAACAAACATCAAATGATCCATACAGTTTTTTGTTATCTTGCATACTCATCGATGTAGTGAAGCACTTATTAACTGAGAGTTTGTAAAATTTGATTCAATATTAACTTGACTAAAATGCTTTAAAATATAAAATTTGCACTAAACAAATATAAGACAATCAAAGTTTTATTTATTTTTTATAATTTATTATTTATCTACAGTATTATATAATTGTTCCTCTCCTTTGATTCCTTTATTCCTTAAGAAGACATTTTAAAGAAACATAAAAAATGTTCTTCACAAAACAAGTATTTCAATTTCGTAGAATTTCACACTTATGCATTCATATATAGTCAATTCAACATCACATACATATTGAAAAAAAGTTTTATTTAAAATGGATATGTTTAATAAATAATACTAAAAAAATTTTAAATTTTGAAAAGAGTAAGAATGAATGTTAAAAAGTAAAAATAAAGCAAATTTTGTGTCTAGAATATTCCATAATTGGAATGCCATAGAGGTTTATTTTCATTTCATACCTTTTTAATCCAAAAATAAATTTAAATAATTTTATTCATAAAACATTAAAGTTAAAAAAATCCATTATAGTAAATTCAGATTTGGAATGAATAACACAGAGGTGTATTGAAATCTTGCCATAAAGTTTTAAAAATAATACATCTATAGCAAAAAAAAAAATATATCAAAGGCATTTTTATTCATTAAAGGTCAGTTAAAATAAATGTGTTCTTGAGATTTAAAAAACGCACCTTGTGGTTAATCCACATGATCTGCTATTCAAATTAAAGTGAAAAAACAGTTTTTTAAGTAGATGAGAATATCTCAACTAAATCAATATTTTTTCAGATAGCCACTCTAATATTAGTAAATAGATTTCTTGCTATAGCGAGTTAAAAGGTAAAAAAAAAGGCTGGTCAGATGAATAATTTTAATAGACAAAGATTTGTTTGTAATAATCATCACTACTGATGAAGTGATGCAACATCTACATAAAAACAGGCAAAACTTTCTATATGTATTGCCATCTCAGTGCAAGCCAGAGTAATCAATAGATGCCAGAAGGCTTGTGCAAACAATCTCCATCCAGTGCCTACTCATCCAATATTCCCAGACTAATTTCTGGCTTGTGACCTTTGTTAGAGAGGAGCCTTGGATCTGAGAGCACTGCACATAGCTCTTAGGATCTAATGCAACCCTCCAACAGCTACTTTTTATCTCTAGTTAATTACTAAACTATGAGACTTAAATTGAAAACCCTATAATATTTTCAATCCAAGCTCATCAGCCTGTATAGTCATATAGGTCTGAACTCGGTTCAGTACCTCTATACATTTTGTTGTCTTTGATTCTTTAATAACCATAGCCACCACTACCCTATTAGGCAGGATTGGTTTTAAGCCACTAAACATCACATGATCACCAATTCTTATGCTTGCTCTTAACTGTTATTAAAACAGGCAATGCCTGTTTTAATAACATTTAAGAGCAAGCATAAGAATTGGTGATCATGTAATGTTTATTGGCTTAAATGCCTGTTTTAATAACAGTTAAGAGTAAGCATAAGAATTGGTGATCATTTGATGTTTATTGGCTTAAAACCAATTCTGCCTAATAGGATAGTGGTGGCTATGGTTATTAAAGAACCAAAGACACCAAAATGTATAGGTACTGAACTGAGTTCAGACCTATATGAGTATACAGGCTGATGAGCTTGGATTGAAAATATTATAGGGTTTTCAATTTAAGTCTCATAGTTTAGTCATTAAGTAGAAATAAAAAGTGGCTGCTGGAGGGTTACATTAGATCCTAAGATCTAAGTGTAGTGCTCTCAAATCCAAGGCTTCACACTGACGAAGGCCACAAACCAGAAACTAGTCTGGGATATTGGATGAGTAGGCACTGGATGGGGATTTTATGCACAAGCCTTCTGGCATCCATTGATTACTCTGGCTTGCATTGAGTGGCAATACATATATAGAGTTTTGCCAGTTTTAATAACAGTTAACAGCAAGTATAAAAAATGGTGATCATATGATGTTTATTGGCTAAACATCCATATAAGTGATGAGACTTCTATAACATTATTTTTTTTAATGAAATACAATTAATTCTTATCTGAAAATATACATAATAGTAATACACTTTTTGATTTTTGTTATACAGTTGAATAACAATTCAAAACATTTTATTCGTTTTTGTTATTTACAGTTCTGACTTTACAGATTTTATCAACTGATTATTTTAGATCATACATTGTAGTTTTTTTTTTTCAGTGAAAGATGAAGTTATAAATATGACAATATTTGGAAGACAATTAGATTTTATGAATGGATGCTCAATAATTTAATGAGAAACTAGAGGTCATCAGTATGAAATTTTACAACATGAGCTAACTATTCATCATGAATACAAAAAGCTTGATATAGAGATAAAACAAAAAATATTTATAAACAAGACATGAGGTTTAAGTTAGAATGGAACTAAAGAGCACTGAATTTTTAGATTGCTAGCTTAGAATAATCTCCATTGTCCAATTAGTAGCTTTCTAATTTACATAGACCTTGTCTAGCTTCAATGTATTAATTATCTACATTTTGGATCTAAAATAAACTGTAAATGCATACAGTTTTACACAATACACTGCAAACATGGTAAAGTGTAAAATCAAATTAACATAGTAAATTTTTATTGTGAAAAAACTATTATAAATCATTCTTTGATTATAATGAATCTAACTGCTATTTTCAAAACAATTGTGTATATTACTTCTTTTAAGTTATGATAAAAACTATGCCATTAAATTGTAATGTGCTTCATTTAGAACAAATATTGATATTAAAGACTTTTGCATAATAAAATGGAAATTTATGTTTTCAAATTTTAATACTTTCATTAACATTTTGATAATAAATTAATATATTATCACACACTATAATCTATATAACTGTAAAATAAAATCAACGTAATATATCTATAGCAAACTGATAATTTGTTAAAAGACAATAAAAGAACTGAATGCTTCGATAAATCTAAGACTTACAATAACATTAGTTTGTGAATTGTAATTTGATTTAATTTAGCTACAAATAGTGATTTTCCAGTGAAACCGTTTTATAAGGCTTTTCACAATTTTACAAGTTAATGGTTTTTTAACCATCGAATTTTATTTAAAATATGATATAGGAACTTTACGAATTTAATTACAAAAAAAAAAAAAAACTACGAAGCTAAATTAATTAATATATATAATATGCGAGCGTATATGTCTGTACATTTTTATTTTTACATTTCAAAAACTTTATTACACATCAAATTAAAATGACGTTTGTGATCTTATGATTCTAATTTAGAGATAAAAAAAAATTATATCAAAAAAACGTCTTTAATTGCCTCTATTTATAGTGCAATTTTTCCACTATGGGAGTAGAATTTTTATAACTGAAACGGGGTTATTTTCTAGGTCACAATATTATAAATAGTAAGCTTTTTTATTTATTAATTATCTGAAATCAGATCATTTGGAAGCTAACTGTACTATTAGTATAATATTTATATAAAATATATATATTTCACGTCTTTAATTTTTTTTTATGCGTTAATTAAAGTTTATAGATAATCTATGTATATATTATTTTTAACAATGAATTATACAACTTCGTTAAATTATATATATATATATTCTACTGATGTAAAATAATTTGTATAAGATGTAATTGATCCTAGTATTGTGTTAAAAAATAGGTTATAGAGTGGGAAAAGACGATAACAACCTTGATTAATACGACTCTCGCTACAGTAAGCAAAGGTGCGATTTTTTCTTTTTTTTTTTCTTTTATGTTTAAGTCAGAACATTTGTCCAGTTAATTGAAAATGTGACAAGGTTTTAAAATTTGCTAGTTATTACTGGAAAAAGTATTACTGTTAGTAGTGGGATATCCGAAATACTTTTAATAAAAATTAATTTTTCATACAAAAATATCATATCTTCTATTTTCTTTTAAATTTTGATAACAATGATTTAAAACAAATATCAAAGGCAATACAGATTTGCTGGTGAAGTTTTTAATTTGAAAGGCAAGATGATAAGGCCAATTAATATATATATATATATTGTGCCCATAAATGCAGGTACAATCTAGTACGTAATTTTTTTTTTGTTGTTGTTATTATGAATCTAAAAGGTTAGCTGATGTTATCTCTATTAACTTGATTGAGAAACTTGATTCTCTATTTTATGTATTTAAAACTGTAAAATTGCATTTTTATTTATTTAAGAATATGGCAATTCCTATATTGCTATCTACCCAATTACTGATTTTGAAAAGTTAAGCCTAACTTTTATAAATTTATCAGTTGTTACCTTCCTATTAAAACAAAAAAAAAAAAAGTGTTATTTTTTTTCTTTCTTTATATTACTATTCTAAGTTAGATAATTTTAAACACAAATGTTTTGATTAACGAATAATTGTATTTTTTAAAAAAAGGAAAAAATATATTTTTACTGTAAAAACACTTGAAATGAGTATTCTCTGTTTATATTTAAATTATAAGTAAATCATCTCAGATGCGAATCTTTTTAGATTCCTGTCAATTATATTAATCCCCCCCCCCCTTCTTTTTATTGTCTTAATTGGAATCATGTGTTACTTTAAAAGTAGTATAGAAGTGGCAATTTTAAAAGCATAAGATGCACTTTATCATCACTATCAATTGGTCACATTAATATTATTTTGCATGCTGAATTTTACAACCAATTGTTTTGGAGGACAAAACAATATATGTTGTTAAAAAGAGACTTATCAGAGAAATTCACCTCCTTTCAAGTTATGCTATTTTACTTTAATCTCTAAATTCCTACAAATGGAGACAGGGGCTGAAACTTTAATAATGTAATCAGAGGTATTATTTGTAATTATCTTGCAAACTTTTTCAATTTTTCTCAATCTTATTATAATGTGTTATCTGAAACTAGAAACATATTATATCATTTTACCCTGAACTTTTATTTGATAAATCTATGACTAAGGTGTTTAAAGCTCATTATAAAATATAATTATAAATTTACATTTATTATATTTTGCTTATTTCATCCCTGTATTCGAATATTTGTTTTGCTTTATAATACCTTATTTGGTAATATTTATTGGTTTATAATGAACTTGTTATATTAATGTCCTATTCTGATATATACATTTGCAACTTACTTAATACAATTCATATGTATTATGAATTTATGACTTATCTGCTATGATTATATAAAGTATACAATTCCTTTTGTTTGAATACAACTTTAATATATGTTTGCATTGTGAGATCTTTTCAATTTATTCATTAATTTAACTACTTCAGCTTCAAGCCGCCATATTGAACTTTTTAAAATAATGGCCTGAGACACAATTTTCATAATAACTTCAGTTTTAATTATGTTAGAACAAAAACAATTACATTGCTAGAAACTAGAAAAATTAAGAAAAACAATAAGCATAAAATAAATAGTGATAACTATATAAAAAATAAGGAAAAAAAAGAAATTTTTACAATCGAAATAATTATTATTTTATTGTTTGTTCATAATTTGGAAATTAACATTAACTAAAATTCAAAATTCATCTTCAGTGATAATTTCTTTCTATTCCTTACAAAATTATCTTTCTAAACATGTATAATATGTCTTACCTGAGATAATCCATAGCTTCACAATCTCCAAACAAAGTCGGATATGACTTGTTCATTTCTATCTTGTACCCCAAATGTTCTAAATGTCAAAGGCGTCTATAAAGAAAAAGATTCATCCTAATAAAAGATACAAAAGAAATCATCATAGCAATTGGCTTCTTGTATGTCTAAAACTAGAAATTGTAGGCTACTTTCTATATCACTGATAAAATGAGTTTTATCTTTTCATTTTATATTTTTTGTGTGTACAATAGTGATGTTTATATTCATTGTGATCACCAATGATGTTTATATTCTTTATGCAGTGCACAAGTGATGTTTATATTTTTTATGTACAGAAGTGATGCTATCTTGTTATATTTATTGTACCACAGATATAATTTATTTGCATATAGTCTATAGACTTGAAAATAATGTTATGAAACATATAGCAAAAGCAAACATGATCAAACATAAACAAGAATCAGAATTGGATTATATGTTTGTGTATGCAATGTCTGTCTGTATACATTTGTTTATTAGTCTTATAACTCATTGCTTGTAAACCATATAATATAAACATAATTAATGGTTTTCAAAAAGTATACTTTTGAAAATCATTATTTTTATAAAAATAAGAGGATTAGTGTACATAGAACTTTAGAAAATTACGATATGAATTATATACTAATAAGTTAATTACGATATGAATTCTATATGAGTAAATATATAATTACAAACTAAATCACACTAATTTTTTCGATAAATATGAATTCTATATGAGCATAAATAAATGTATTACAAACTACCTTTAGAAAATTATGATAAATATGAATTCTATACGACCATAAATATATAATTCACACACACCAATTTTTCGATAGATATGAATTGTATATGAGCATAAATAAATAAATATATAACTACAAATTGGCACACACTAATTACAAACTAAAATTAATAAAAAATATATTTTTTCAAAAATTAAAAAAAAAATTAAAAAATTTTACTTACGAATAATTACGTTCTTAGTCTGTTGTAAGCCTTGTTTGAGAATAATACCGAAGAAAACTTCACTTGCAGCCGTAAAACATTTTATGTCTTTTATCGTTTCGTGATAAGTACAAAAATTACCAAAAAAACAAAAAAATTAATACTGTGGTTGATTAAAAAATTCGCCAAAAATCTAAATTTCGACCGATTTTTTTGAAATAAAGATCGATTGAAAGCTAACATATATAGCTAAAAACGGCCATATTTTCTTCGACGTCATCATTATACTTTTTACGTTAGCAAAGAAAGAAAATAGCACATCATCAAATGAGCACCGAAGGGCGCAAATGATGCCAACAAACCGGATTAATTTAAACAATCACTTTAATCTTTGAAAAATTGGGATATGCTGATAAAAGCTCTTTCCATTATAAGATCAACATGTTTTTTTTTCATTCATAAGAAATCACCATCTTGCTGTCTTATGTTATTATGGAAAGATCTTCAATCTCCTAATGAGAACATATATAATTATTTGAAATCATTCTTGAGAATGTGCTCTTAAATAAAACAAGATAAACAGCCATTAAAGTAATCAAACTCACATTTGGGGAAAAATTACTCATTCTGGAGAAGAAGAGAAAACAACTTAAGATTTGTTGTCTTTTATATTTTATTATTATGATGATTGAAATGTTATATACATTTGATATTTTGTTAATCTCATTGTATTTAATTCTTTTGGATATATCTAACATATATAATAATGTATTTAAAGATAGGGTATATAAATGTTTTTATTCGAATTTATTGTGTTTTGAGAGACTGCAATGGGGAACTTATGTATGCTTTATAAATGTTCATAAGTTTAGGGTTGCTACTTTGATATATATTCAATATTTTGCTTTGGATTGGAGTATAGTTTCTATTATTATGCTTATAACTTTAAAATGAACTATTTATTCATCTTTCATAAAAATGACTGTATTGGTCTTTTGATTACATTTTGCTATATGCATCATAAATATGAGCAGATGCAGTATAAGATTTGCGATTTAATTATTATCTTAATGCTTTTCATTTCATTATTTGTATTTCTGCTTTTAATCATGTATTTACTGTGGCAATTATGTTTATGATTTCTTATTTGCTTAGATATTATTGGTTAGAATTGTCCTTATGTTAGCCATATATACTAATGGGACATTTGCACATGTGCAGCATTGACCAGTATTGCTCTACCCACTTTAGCACAGACTTGTTTTTCCATCATCATTGATCATAAATAATGAGGCATTTTAACTTGTTTGTTATAAAAGGCATTTGCATAATTATAGTTTCTATTCCTTTATTATATATATTTTCAAATGATTATGTGTTGAGTAAAATATTGACTTTGTATTTCTCTACTCCATAAGCTCTAGTTATCTAAGTCTAATACAATGTACTCCTTTGTATTATATTGTATAAATTATATATATATATTGTATGTATATGACTCATTTCAAACACACATATATATTATTTAATTAAGAAAAAAAAATTCTTTTATATATATATATATATAGATTTATGTGTGTATTTACTATTATATATAGTTTATAAATAGTTAAAAAATAAGCAGTTGTAAAGAGAGCAGGTAATAATATTTAATATGGATTTATTATATTTCATTAAATAAGGTGTTGAAATTATTTAGCTATATTTTTTGTTAAATAAGTCAGATCAGAAAGAAAGTGTAAAATAAAGCGATTAAGATTAGCAAATTAGGATATGGAAATGTATACGTGTGAGTATGAATGTTTAAACATAAAACATTTTTACACAAATATTTCAATGACTTAGATTGCAGGCTTTGTTGTTTTTGTGTTATCTAGATTGTAGATATCTAGAGAAGGAAGTGATACTTGGATGTAATAAAAGTAACAATTAATCCTAAGTTTTTTTATTAATTGCGACAGACCATCAAACTTGTGAAGCTTTGATTTTTATCTCAAGATAAGATTTTCAGGTGGTCCTTTTCTTTGATAAAAGATTCGCAATAAAAACGAGTGAAACAATATTTAGAGGCGGTCAGTTTTTTTTTTTAAGGTGGTTACAGTCAGTTTTTTTTAATATGAGGAGAGAAGAGATGTAAGCTCTCATTTTTTTCAATATTATTAAAGAAGGATGTAGTGATCAGTTTAAGCATTTTTATTAAACAGAGATGTAATGATAGAGTTCATGAAAAGCAAAGGAAATGGACAGTTTGCATATCTTTTTTCAAAAGAGAGTGAGCGATCGATTTTTTTTTTCACACTTTTTAAAAATTGAGGAAGAAAAAAATGACTCTTGTTTTAAAGTCAGTATAGGTGAAGATGTGCATATATATAAGTAATTCCCAGCAATATCCCTTTCAATGATTATTATTTAATTGGCCGAATGAGTTAAAAATCAAAACTTTTAATTGGCCAACTCACAACTTTAACAAAATCTATTGTTAAAATAGATTCACTTTTAATAATATAAATACGTTAGTTTCATTTGTAAAAAGTATATTACTAAATTGTCAGATTACGAAAGTAAACGAAAGTCTTTTCAAAAATAAAATTTGATTTATAATTTAAAAAATATTCAATTGCGGTGAAATAAAAGTAACCGCTATTCAACCAACCAAAAAAGATTGCGTCAGCAATCTTTTTTTTTCTTCACTTTAACATTATGATAAATATGTAGCAATAAATAAATAATTCTTGGTAATATCTTAACTATTTTTTTAAAATAATTTGATTTTTAGTATTATTTTATCAATAATAATTTCTAATTCAATTCAAATATTGTTTAAAATGTTGTAAACATTCGTTTATCATTTTCATAATAAAAATCAAAATGAACGTAACTTTTTACTTTTTGGCAGCCATTTCCCTTTTTGACAGAAGTTGGACAGCCAATAAGATTCAAGAAAAGGTGGTGAGGAGGCGATGCTTTGGTTTTGTTTGACATATATGGTCATTTTTATTGATTTTTTACTTGTAAAATAATTCTGAAGAGGGCACCATCTTACAGAACTTTAGATTTTCTTTCGAATGACATATAATATGTATATGTGGGATAAAAAGTAGCTGATTTAGAGTGACATCAAATCTTCTCGTTTTTTGATGAGTCAGGCAGTCAAACGGATATTAGGAGGGAGAAAGAGAAAAAAAATTGAGTTTCTTGGAAGAAGTTATTGACAATTCTATAAAATGATATTAATATATTTTGCTGTGTATCATACAATGAATTTGCATTGCTAAAACCATTGTTTCTGCTTCCTGGAATATTACAGAATGGGTTAAATCACTGATCTACTATGGATTCATATACCGGCCCATAGTAACCAAAAGAGTGGACAAATTTAAAAACAGCCACAAACATCATCTAATAATCATCTTTGACAAAAGCCAAGAAGAAAGGAAAGATGAATAAAAGCCATATATAGCCAGGTTTGAAGCTATGAATCAAATTTTTGTTAAAGTTTTCCTCAGTCATCTAAAGTGTTTACAATGATGGTTTTTGAAAAAATTAGAAACAAGCCAGTCAATGAATTCAGCGTTATCAAAAGTATTAACAATAAATAATTTTAAAATTGAAGAAATAAGCAAGTCAATTAATTCATGTTTATCTTAAAAGTTTCTGCAAGAACTTTATTTTTTTTTAAATGGAGCAAATCAACTTATTGAAGCTATACGTGAAACAAGCAGTCGGAAAATTCAAACTCAGGGCATTTATAAGAGGTGAAAATAATTGTGTAACTATGAACTTTCATTAACAGATCTTTTATTCTTGCTTATTAAAAGTAAACCTTAATTTATTGGTCAAAGCATTATTTTTTTCTTTTGATACAGAAACATTAAAGGCTTGTTTATTGATAGTTATATCACATAACATAACACAAACACAGTTTAAATCTTTAAACTTAAATTTTATTACTTTTTTTTTTTTTTTATATATTATATATTGTAATATTGAAATGTTTTTTTTTATTGTTCTTCAGTTGTTATGATAATGAGCAACCTATAAATATATGCATTTATAATGTTTTTTTTTTATTTATCTTGTTGCATATTAAAATTGATATAATGTATTTTATTTTATTTTGTTCAAGATTGCAAGAATATTTTTTTTATATATGTAATTTATGTATTAATCTCTAATATAAAGGAACACATTTTAGAAATATATGTTGACATATCACAGGGTGTGTGTGCATGTGTAACTGCTTATACAAACACGTCAAAAGAATAGGTTATGCCTGATTAGTTTAAATATGGTATAAAACACACAAGTTACATATGAAATTTATTTTTATGATATAATAAGTTAGGAAAGTCTTAAGTAAGCATTCAATGAAATATTTTTTTTTAAATGTCATTTTAAGCCAGCTTATGTTAAAATATCCAAAAATGACAAACTTATATATAAAATTTTGTTCTTGAATTAATGTAATAAAAAGCCATTTATCTAATTAGTAAATCTGATTTTAAAGAAGGAAAGAAGAATAGTATTAATAAAATATAATTATATATCTTAATTGGTTTCTGAGTTCTTATTAAAAATATTGTTGTATTTTTCTTGTCTTAATTATATTGTTTTAAATGATCATCATCATCATCATCATTCGCAGATATTAAGAATCATCAGCATTCGCAAATATTAAGAAAGCGCTCGCAAAATGTTAAGTAAACTAGAATGTTGATTTACAGTTAGGTATTTAAGGATTAAGCTTGATAATAACCAAGTTTTAATAATTATAGGTGTATAAAAAAAGCTAAAATTATGTTATGCCCATGAGCTTTGATCATCCTCATCAAAGATGGATATCATATTACTGGTTAATACACCGTTTAAACACAGTACGGTACATGATCGCCATCATCATTGATTAAATAAATTATAAGCATTAAATCTAGTGTTTAACATAATAAATATATTTAGTAAATAAGGGTTTGTAGAAAGTTGAATATCACATGGATAGAGGCATGATGATTAGTCATCATCACTAGTATTATTAAATCCTAGTTTTAACTATAAAAGTATTTTAGTAAATAAACATAAACTTATATAAATGCTAATAAATAGTAATATTTAAATCCCATTTTGACAAGGGATGATTTTAATAAATGCCTATGAGTTTATAAAGATAAATTTATTGTTATGAGTTTATTAATAAGCTATGGCTGGTATCATCATCACTATTGTTATCATTATTATTATGGTATTATTATTATCATCATCATTATTATCATCATCATTATTACCTTTATATTGTGATAAATAATCTAGTTAAATGGCCATAAATATCAATAATGGTCTTCACGATGCTTGTTTAGAAGCCATTAATAAGATTATACTTGTCTGTTCATCAATATATGTAAATGGGCTAGTAATGTCTATAAGAGTCTTGATCTATATAAATTTTGGTAATATGGGGATCTTATAATTTTATTGACAAAGATAAAATGTCATTTTTATTTTTTTTCATTAGTCATCCAAGTCATTATGATAAAAATGTACCGAATGAGTTTGAACTCAGTACACTATAAACAGATATTTATCTAGATTTAAAACAATCTAGTGGCGCTCGTGGGAAAACACATGTACTTAGCTAAACTGAATAAAGCGTAATTTAATCCCTTTCCAACTTCATAATATTAACTTTATATAATATAAGTTGTCATGAAGAGCACCAGTGTGTGCGTGTGACCATGAGTGGTCTTATATAGTTGGAAAGAAGAATAGGAAGGATTCTTTGTTAAAAGAACCTAGTATGGGAGATAAGCATAATGCACTCCAGGAATCTCACAGTGGGTAATTTTATTCAGATGCTATATTTAATATTATTTTATTTGATAACAATGGCCAGTATGTTTTACTGTTCAAATGACTTCCCTATATCTAAATATCATTAAATCTTTAATGATTATAGTTTTAATTTTCATTGTTGTTATTTTAAGTATTAAGAAATGAGATAATTTGTTTATTTCATTACTAATGTGACAGAATTAATGTTTAGGATAGTTGCAATCGGGTTATAATGTTATATTTAATTAATTAGAAATAGATACCCAAATAGAGCATGATATGCATATGTTCTTATTTATATGTTAGCGTCATCCTTATTTAATTACAAATTGTATTTTAGCTAACACAGTGAATTCATTTCTCATTTAATTTACTCGGTTACAAATAATGAACCGCTGGAGCATATCATATATCCTATTTAGTGTTTAGTTATTGAATTATAGCAACTATCATTTTATCACTCATCTATATATTAAACGGTTACAAAGTAGCAGCCCTTTTCATCATTACATTAAGTTGTATGCTGCTATTATATTTTATTTACTGTTACAAATATTTCTATTTTTATTTATATATATATATATATATATATATATAAAGAAATTATGTACTAATTTCAATGTAGATATATCTTACTATATTACTAGCTACAACTATATTATTAGTCCATTTAAATGTACTCATTGCTCTTAATATGTATTATTGAATATGAGTGGCAGCTGGTTTTTCTTTCTTTATTTATTTATATAATCCAAATATACCACAGATATAATATATTATATATGTGCATTATATCTAACTTATGCATTAATTGATGTAAAGTCTTCTTTAATTTATTTTTCTTGTAAATAGTAGTAGTAAATAAATGGTAAACTAAAGGAAAATCATATTTAGTCTTCATAATAAATATTGATCTTTATTCTTTGATTACATCTCGGTGTTCATTGTCATCTGCACATCCATATATCAGAAAATCCATTTAAATAGCAAAACTATTCAAAGGATATATAAGAGTACATATTATTGTGAAATATTCATATTGATACATTTAATGCAATCCATTATATATGCTATCGGATTTATATAAGGTTAGTGTACTTATTGATGTGTTTGGTACAACAAAATGTCCTTTTACCTACTGCATCACTTTATCTTTGCTATTGTTAGATAATTGTTTTAGATTTTAAGAAAAATTGATTTTTTTTAACCGATGATGTAAAAATCTAAATAAGAATTAACCTTTGCTGGCCAATATTATGTTTAAACCTATCTTTAGATAAATCTGTACTTCATATTAAAAGATGAAAGTGCAAGTTTCACTGTTATTATCACTTCTATTGGTTAAAAAAACATAAATGATTTTAATAACTGAAACACAGGCTTGTTGTATACCTGTGGCTATATATATGTAATATAGGGTATATGAGCACAGACTTTTACACCACCCACCTCTCTCCACTCCATCTAATAACACTGATACACCTAAACACATATATGCTGAAAAGATAAATAATTACCAATATACGTATTTCATTCTAAACCAGCAATCATCAGTTGGTCCAGACTATCATTCTTACACACATATATAGTATAAGTGCTCAGATATATATTAAGATAGACTATCCTCATAGTTTAATGGACAGGCTTCAATCCACTCCACACTCCAACTCTTCAACCATCCATCCAATTGAAAATCCGATGATGGAATGCTCAAAGGCCACCCTGAGGCCGAGATTATTGTCACACCCATGTTGACATAAGGTCAATCTGAACCCCACATGTACAGGACATAATCCATTTAATACATATGCAAGGATGGGCAGACATCTCTATAATGTAATAACTGAAACACAGGCTTGTTATATACCTGTGGCTATATATATGTAATATAGGGTATATGAGCACAGATTTTCACACCACCCACCTCTCTCCACTCCATCTAATAACACTGATACACCTAAACACATATATGCTGAAAAGATAAATAATCACCAATATACTTATTTCATGCTAAACCAGCAATCATCAGTTGGTCCAGACTATCATCCTTACACACAAATATAGTATAAGTGCTCAGATAAGAGTTGGAGTGTGGAATGGATTGAAGCCTGTCCACTAAACTATGAGGATAGTTTATCTTAATATATATCTGAGCACTTATACTATATATGTGTGTAAGGATGATAGTCTGGACCAACTGATGGTTGCTGGTTTAGCATAAAATACGTATATTGGTGATTATTTATCTTTTCAGCATATATGTGTTTAGGTGTATCAGTGTTATTAGATGGAGTGGAGAGAGGTGGGTGGTGTGAAAGTCTGTGCTCATATACCCTATATTACATATATATAGCCACAGGTATATAACAAGCCTGTGTTTCAGTTATTACATTATAGAGATGTCTGCCCATCCTTGCATATGTATTAAATGGATTATGTCCTGTACATGTGGGGTTCAGATTGACCTTATGTCAACATGGGTGTGACAATAATCTCGGCCTCAGGGTGGCCTTTGAGCATTCCATCATCGGATTTTCAATTGGATGGACGGTTGAAGAGTTGGAGTGTGGAGTGGATTGAAGCCTGTCCATTAAACTATGAGGATAGTCTATCTTAATATATGATCTGAGCACTTATACTATATATGTGTGTAAGGATGATAGTCTAGACCAACTGATGATTGCTGGTTTAGCATGAAATACGTATATTGGTGATTATTTATCTTTTCAGCATATATGTGTTTAGGTGTATCAGTGTTATTAGATGGAGTGGAGAGAGGTGGGTGGTGTGAAAGTCTGTGCTCATAAATGATTTTACTATTTTTAGTTTTGCAAAGTTAATATTCTTTACAACTGAATTATTTAATATTTAAGAATCTGAGTTTACTATTACTATTCCATTATTATTGTTTGTAGAATGTAACCATGAATTACCAATCAAACATTGATCTATCCAGGTCTTATATAATGCATTAATTATTATGTGCTTAATTAATGAAAGGACTTATTCAATTATTGTTCACTTAGCCTGTGATAGGACTTATCTGATGTTATATGCTCATTTAATTCATTAGATATCTTGTATTTAGAACTGTGTTTATGGTTACTTGGTCATGCTCTGAAGAGTCACATTTGTGGATTTTTATGCCCAACATGGGTCTATAATTAATAGCTTAGGGTTAAGATATCATTGTAGATTTTAACACTACAGATGAACCTAAGTAGATGGTTAGAAATTAGGTCTCCAACTTATTTAAAAAAAAACTTCTTTTTTTTCAGATTTAAAAGCATATGATATAATTTATTAATTGCTTGAATAATGATCTTAAGATTGCATTATTTAAATGTGAAATAAATCATGTGACTTGTACTCTATGATAATAATAAAACATTAATTTTTTTCTCTCTGTCAATGTTATGCTTAATTTCAAAATATTTTATATAATGTTTTGGTGACAATGGCAATCATAATATTCTGAGAATATAATATTGTTTCTTTTGTAATTAATGTATAAACACCAATGATATTAGGGGTCTATAAATCATTGTGATGGCAAATAATATAAAATAATTATAGATGTAAAAGCTGTGTATTTTTCTCTTAATTTGTCTTGATGTAGATGTGGAACATCTTATTTGGTGAGAGTTATTATATATATAATAGTAATTTGGAGGTTGGTTTGCTAGGATAGATTATAAATTACAAATATTATAAAATTTTGATAGTGAATGTTTATGAAAATAATTGTGTCATAATTATTTAGAAAATGAGTGATATCAAAGAAATCAAAGGCCCAGATGGGACTCAAAGGATGGCAACTTCTAATTTTCAATACCAGCTTTATGTAAATTTTAGAATCTTTTGAAAAAAGATTTGATCAGTTTAAGGAACTAAAAGAAATGAAGAAGTTTCAAGTATCTTTTGAGAACAGTCTAAAATAAACAATGCCAGATAAGAAACAGTCAGGGAACTTAACCAGAAATTTGATTTGTTACAAATTAATTGACAAAATAACAAAAGGGACTTGAATATAAAATTGGAAAAAATCAAAGGTAGTTTTATGAGTTATAAAATGGAATCAGAAGGCAAATTGGAAAAGAAAATAGAAATTAAAATCCTAGAACCAAACAATCAATTATCAAAGCAGGTTAGTATTATAAACTACAAATTTCAAAATGTAGAAATAAAGTCAAATGAATTTATCAATGGTTTTAATGTGGAATTAGAAATTAAATTTAAGGATATTAGTGAAGGTCATTTATCTATTGAGAGGCATATGCAACCACCCAAAAATTGAATTGGAAAAGACTAGGAAAGGGATGTCTGAGATTATGAATAACTCCAAGGCTGAAGTAAAGGAGTCAGAAAAAACAATGCAAAACTTAGTGATTTAAAA
Source organism: Epiperipatus broadwayi (assembly GCA_028023455.1). Lineage (NCBI taxonomy): Eukaryota > Metazoa > Onychophora > Udeonychophora > Euonychophora > Peripatidae > Epiperipatus > Epiperipatus broadwayi. The sequence continues at coordinate 340,422 of JAQFVV010006644.1, forward strand.
AAAAATTTGAGAAGAAAGTATAGTCAAGTGCCAAGAGCGGCCAGATCAGAACTTGGAGAAAAGATTTGGCATTTTGGATGAAATTAGATAAGTTTAAGAAAGAACAAAAAGGAAGGGTGAAAACTATGGTTGAGCAAATGCAGTTAGAGGCATTATTTCAGGATATTCATCAAAAGTTCTTATAAAATTTACAATGCTCAGAGAAATAGTTATGGGCAAGTTAGCTATGATTCTAGACATTACATAGGTAGAACTGAGATACCTATTAAAGAGGTATTTAAAATAAGTAGTGATGTGCAAGTCCCATTCAAGACCAAATGTTTGTCAAGTCATTGATGAAGCATAGTCCTGCAGCCCAGAATATAATGTGTGAGGATGTATTTGTGAATAGATCAATGGTTCTCAAATTTACAAGAAGTAAGTCCCTTAGGGGAGAACATTTAAAAAATCCCTCAGAGTTTCTTCAAAGCCTTGAAAAGATGTTTGCACCATGTTCTTTCACAGAAAAAGAAAAATTTCCATATCTAGTAATTGACTTAATATTGCTGCAAAGGACTGGTGGCAGTCTCTGTTTGACCACACTCAAACATATGGAGACAAATATATGATACTATTTAGTTACTGGAGTAAAAATAATCAGCATAACATACATGATCAAATCACCTAGGAAAAATATGCTACACATAAGTGTAGTTGTACAGTTTTTCCATAATCAGGCAGTTAAGCAAGATCTTTGACAACCTTTTTCTTGTCAGAGCTTCAGATAGTCAGGATTATTCAGCAGAACTTGTCTTAGCAAATTAAGTATATCTTAATCACTGCTGATGGATATATTATTGAGGCGGTGTCTGAGATCCTAGATGCTCTTAAAACAAGTGAGAATAGCTCTGAAGGTAGATATAAAGGTGTAAGGGATGCTAGATGTAATTATAGCTACACTTTTGCCAATATTAATTTTGCACCTATAGAAACCTAATCATAATAGAATACATTATAGTAGCCATTGTAGCCATAGGCAATTGTCTCCTTATTAAAAAATTAATAATTACCTTAAGGTTGTGTATAAGGAGTCAAGTGATAGTAAGCTGTCAACTAGTGAGGTTCAAACTATTCCCAAAAATATTATTAAAATAGCTAATTAAAAGTGCATTATATTAGAGTTACTTATAATGTATTCAGCTTAAGACCAGTAACTTCTGAAAATTGATCAGCAAACTTATGAACAAATTCTTAATGTTTAACATTTTAGATAAAATTTTGAAATTGATGGAAAGCTATTAGTAGAGATGTAAATTTAAGAGAGATAATGTATTAAAAGAGAGAGGTAGTGAATTAAAAATTATATCTTGTTGTGCACTAAAAGTAAATTTGAAAACCAAATTAATATATATATATAAAATACATATTTTGCGGGTTCATCCGTGTTAAAAACTTTTAATACCAATACATATATATATATATATATATGAATTATTTCTCTGTTGGCACTATAATTAAACCTTGTTTGGAGCTAGTGGTAAGTTCCATCTAGTGAACATTTTAGCATAAGCTTAAAGGCAAGTTGCACAATTTGTGGCATTTTATTAATTATTATAAGTGTACCCTTGAAAGAATTTGCAAGGTAATATTACTTTAGCTATTAATATATGGTGAAACTGAACTGAGTTCAAACTCATATAGCTGTCTAGTTTGTAAGGCTGTATTTGAAGACATTTACGTGTCTGAAAAATTCAAGTTTTCAAACTGATAGTAACATATTAAGTAAGAGCTCTGAATTGGAGTTTTAGATCTAGTTTCTGAAATCCTAACTTTTCACTGAGGTGAGCCATTAAGCACGAAACCAACTGGTTTGGAGATGAGGATTTTTCGATAGAGATTTTGAATTCTTTCTCTGTTGGCACTTATAATTAAACCTTGTTTGGAGCTAGTGGTAAACTCCATCTAGTGAACATTTTAGCACAAGCTTAAAGGCAAGTTGCACAATTTGTCTTGTTATATATATATATATATATATATATATATATATATAACAATATATATATATATATATATATATATATATATATATTAAGGTTGTAGCCTTAATATATGTTACTTTAAAGTAATGAGTATGTACTTTATAAATATAATTATATATATATGTATAAAAGACATTTTGCGGGTTTATCCGTGTTAAAAAAATTTAAGTATTGATATACTGACATTTTGACTTGATCACACAAGTCATCCACTGGGTGATAAAAGGTATAAAGCCAGCTGAAGAGGTGTACAATCACTGATTTGAAAAAAAAAACATTAAAGTTCCACCAATAGCAAAAATGTTAAATTAAGAATGTTTTTTAAAAAATCTTTCCAAATAGAAGGAAGTTTTTATGACCTGAATCTATAGTATGGAGTGAGAGTGCTGAAGATGATAAATCAGCTATTAGGATTTGTGTTCCATATGTAAAAGGAACTACACACGATATTGGACATATATTAAATTGCTATAATATAGATACAACATTTTCTACTCATCAAAAAATCAGCAATACAATAACCAAGCCTAAGGATTCAATCCCTCTTGAATCTCATGGTGTTTATCAAATCTCATGGGAAAATTGTAAAGCTTCTTACATAGGTATGAGTAATTGTCATATCAGTGTTAGGAGAGATGAGCATGCTAATGCAGTTAAACAACACTCCCCACAGATTCATGTCATAAAATTGATTTTTCTAGTACCAGGATCATATCCAGATGTGATAATCTCTACCAGTGCAAAATTAGAGAATCCATTGAGATACTTAAAAGGCCAGATTCTATTAATAAGCGAGATGATACATGCAAACGTCCTTCTATATGGAAAGATTTTTTTACAAAACATTCTTAATTTAACCTTTTTGCTATTGGTGGAACTTTAATGTTTTTTTTTTCAAATCAGTGATTGTAGCACCTCTACAACTGTCTTTCTACTTTTTATCACCCAGTGGATGACTTGTGTGAACAAGTCAAAACATTGGTATATCAATATTTAAATTTTTTAACACGGATGAACCCACAAAATGTCTTTTATATATGCAACCTATGAAAATCTTTGTATCAATATATATATATATATAAACAGATAGATATATATATATATATATATATATATATTATATATATATATATATATATATATATATATGATCTTGTAATTAAATATTAATAAATACACTAACATAAATATATATAAAGTACAACTTTTATCCACCTAGGAATGCATAGTATTTGTCAACTAACACTTTCAAATACACTTTCCAAATCTAATCTTCCCACAATTCATTGAATTTTACATTTGCTGCCTATCTGTTTATTAAGTCATGCTTACATTTATATATTACATACTTTTCTTTATTTTCCTTTTCTTATTGTTTCTTTCAATTTGTAATATTTTCACATTTTTATCCTCCAAATTAAAACCATATATACATAATGTATTATGATCTTAAAAAAAAAAACGATGTTGAAACATTATCATTTCCATTCAAATTTTCTTAAGTTTTTTGAAGTCTTTTTCATAACTTAACTGCAAGTGTTCTTTAGTTTTTTTTATCTATACATATAAACATTAAAAGCCTAAAATTAAACTAGTTCAATAAAATAATCAAAGTTATTTCAAATTCACAACTCAACCAGACTAGCTAAAAATTATAAACTTTTAAACACAACCAATGGTTTCATTACTACAAGCAGACATCTCAAGTGTAAATAACTATAAAATAACATATTTAAGCTAAATATTACCCACAGTTTAGCATACATCCCATACACTCTTAATATTAAAATAACTTTTAAATAAGTTATTTGCTTCAGAATCATAAATTTTTTAATAATAAAGATTATTTAAATCTTTTTATTTTATTTTTTTCTAAGAAGACAACCTTAGCCTCATCAAAATTAATAGTGTGGCTTGTTGCTAATTTTGTCTTCTTTGACAGAAATTAAATAAAAGAAGAATTCAACAATCTTTATTATTAAAAATGCATTATCCTGAAGCAATTAACTTATTTAAAAGTTATTTTAATATTAAAGAAATAATAGGATTTAAGTGGAACTGTGGATAATGTTTAGTTTAAATATATTATTATTGTTTGTAGTTCTTTGCACTTGAGAAGTAACTTGGAGAAAAATTTAGAGGTCAAAATACATTGAAATAATAAAATTAGATTAACAAATTTAGAAATAAAAAAGTTTTTGCAAAAAATAGACACTATCAACATTTAGTAAACTAAAAACTAATTTGTAATATATGAATTTTTTGTGATTCATTATCTTGAAATTTAATCTTCCTTATTTTTTTATCTATTTTGTATGTTTTCGTGTTTAAAATAATTACCCTCATTTATCTGTGTGATATTCATAAAGATGATAAATATTAATATTCACTCTCATACACACACATATATATATATATAGAATTAAATATTTACTCTCATACACACACATATATATATATATAGAATTAAATATTTATATGGATTAGAATTATAAATTATAAATAGGAATGAGGGGATAATATCCATTAAATAAAAACAATCTTTAACTTTTGATATTACTAAGAAATTATCAGTTACTACTAATTGACAATTCCTGAGAAGAAGCAAATTTTCCCATAAAGTTATAATAGCTCTGAGACCCAACACAAAGACTCCCAACAAAAAAAGCTTTTATAGATTTATGAGAAAAACTTGCTTAGCCTCAGAAATTGTTAATTAGTAGTAATTGATAATATCTTAGTAACATCAAAAGTTAAAGTTTCTCTTTATTTAATGGATATTATCTCCTCATCTCTATTCATTATATATTATACCAGTCAAAACTCCTTATTACATCTAACACGAACCGGAATCTACAAAAATGTACTTCAAACCCAGTCCAGCCCATGATTTAAATCAGCGACCAACCAGAATTCGAACCCATTCCATAAGACTCAGATCAAATACCTAAATGAACAACATATAAGGTTGGTACAAGAGAATATGCACCACAAACTAGCTCAATGAATATGATTACTACTGAGACTAATCCCTGATTTCAAGATAATGAATGATATGTGTTTTTACCTATCTTTCTAAATAAGTCAATACACACACACACACACATATATATATATATATATATATGGGTTGCCAAAATACAGTAATTATTAAGATTTACACTAATTAATGAATAATAAATAGTCAACACCAAGTACATTATATACAAAATATTTAATAACAAGTAAATATTATTCAAATGATCATAATGATTAACATAAATTATCTCTAGTCTTAGAAGAAAGAAATTACAATGTTCAATATGATGGCAATTATTATCATATGCCAATAATTAATATGTAAGTATTTAAGAAACATATCTATTATCTATGCTCTGACAAAATATACTGTAACAGTTTATTCCGGTGTAAACACGTATATATGTGGTATACGTTTATTACATATTTTAACTTGTTTTGCTCTTTTATTTAACAAAAATTTATAATATGAACACATATATGTGTGGTTGGTTTTGCGATGCCCTCTAATTACTCGCCCAGCATATTTATGAGCATCAATAATGATCTCAAGTGCCAATCTTACCTACGAATAAATAAGAATTTTGCTGGGAGAGAATGAGTATCTATTTCTGGTGGTTAGAGCTTGTACCTCTGGCTAGCTCACTCAGGGGTAGTAGTCGGTGACCATGGGAAAGAGGTGGAGGGAACATATAAAAATGCGCATGTAGCACATGAATGATTCGGTTGCTTTCCTACTTTTTGCTTTCTAATATTATTCTAAGAAATTAACACTAACACACACAATTAAATTTATAATACTAATTAATATTTATCAATATAAAACAAACAATAAAACAAAGCCTATAGAATCCCACAATTGGATATTGGTTTGTGCCCGAATAATTAAATAACCCACATGTAAATACACTCGCACAAGTTTATAAATGCAATACACAAAAATACAGATCATAGCTTGAAAACAATTTCAATCAGGCATTGTCTATTAAGGTGTATATTTATACAGGGTATTATTTCAACATTTTCTTCATTTACTTTAACCCTTTTACGCAATATTTAATAGGATGTGCTTTCATTCAAAATAGTTATTATCACTTACGAAAATGTTTGGTTTACCTCGTTTATCTCACCCAGCTGTAGATTATTAGCAATTTTCCACTGGCTTTGTGCTGTGCTGTACGATTAAAGGATTTCTTTCTTGGTCAATTTCCATAAGGCAATCAATGGCGCCGGTGAAGGCTGTTCTTTTCATAGTTTGAAGAAGGGCTTTTCTCCTACATTTACAGTGATGGTAGTCTCTCCGCAGGATGGATGGCATAGCCTGGCCCATTCTGCTCTTCTACCCCAGCCTGTTCATGATTTTTCGATTATAAACTTTTTTTTCTTTTTACTAACTTTTTTCTTACGATCTTGCTCGTGGCAGTCACAGCTATAGAAGTCCTTATCAAAGTTCAGCTTTTCGACTCTCTAATTAATCATGCTATTGTTCTTTCTTCTTTAATTAAATGATATGGTTTGCGAAACAAAAATCTTTTCAACACTTTTCTTTTCTTTGTTTCTCTTATCTAAGCTTAGGAATTTCCAATTTACCTTGCAATCTACACTCGACCATTCATTGTCTCTTATTTTAACATTTTATTTTATTAATTAAAATATCTTTGTGTCAAGATAGTGATCTGCAACTTTTCGGGTCCTTTACCTTGCGATCTACCCTCGACCGTTCATTCTCTTATTTTAACATTTTATTTTATTAATTAAAATGTCTTTGTTTCAAGATAGTGATCTGCAACTTTTCGGGTCCTTTCTTTGCAATTAATTTATTTTTTTATAAATTTGTAACAATCTTCTTTTGGTCGACCATCTTGGAATATTTCTTTTTAAATTGAAATAACTTTTATTCTTTTTTACGAAATCATTAAATTTACTCACTCATGCAGCAATATAAACACGCGTATAAATAAATATCAGAGCACAAACCATATAATCCCCCCGTCCCTCATATTTCAATGTTTTTTTTTTTTAATTACTTAAATATATATGTATGTGCTCGCATACAAGACCACAACGAAAAAGAAAAATAACAATTTACTTAACATTACTTTTGATTCAATTAGATATGTATGCTCGGTAATATTAGTCTGACTTAGAACAGGGTTTGAACTCAGCCCTGTTATAATACTCCCTCCCTTTGAAAACCTTTAAATATCGTTTTAGTATTATATGGCTCACTCCTAAAACCCCAAAATAATTATAGTTATTACTCTGATGGGACGGGTTTGAGTGACCGAGCATTATATGATCCCTTTATTTCCTGTCTAGTGTCTACCCAAAATGCGTGATTTCCCCGACATCTCACAATGGTGAACGGACCCTCATACAAATTACAGAATTTTTTACATATGAACTTCCCTGGCTCACTTACATGTGGTGTCTTTATCAACACCCAGTCACCCACCTTGAACCTATGGTATCTCATTGGCATTCTATTCTGCTTCTGTCTTTTTTTATGAGGTCACAATGGTGAACGGACCCTCATACAAATTACAGAATTTTTTACATATGAACTTCCCTGGCTCACTTACATGTGGTGTCTTTATCAACACCCAGTCACCCACCTTGAACCTATTCTGCTTCTTGCTTTTTTTATGTTGAACCTATGGTATCTCATTGGCATTCTATTCTGCTTCTGGCTTTTTTTATGAGGTTACGATATGCGTGTCTTTGATCACTTTCAGTATCTACTGAGTTTTCCTCACTTCTTGACAGATTATCCAGTATTAATTGAGGAGCATCATGGCTGCAGTGCAACCATATAGCAGAGAATCCTGTTGATTCATTTATTGCCCAATTAATGTTGTTGAGTATCTCACTAATTTTTTTGACCCAACATTTATGGTTGGTGGGGATGTAAGTTCTGCACAATAAACCCAGCTTGCGCATCACTCGTTCACATGGGTTTGATTGAGGGTTCCGGATGGACATCAGTATATGTCAGACCCCTGATCTCTGTACCCATCTTCCCCATTCTCCAGATGTATATGGAGTCCCGTGATCAGAGAGGATAATCTGGGGTTTCCCCACTAATGGAAAAATGTTCTTTTTCTAATATGCATATCCTGTTCCTTGTATTTGCTTGAACTATTGGGTATGCTACCATGAATTTGGAAAACAAATTGTATACCACTAACAAATACTTTTTATTGTACACTGGCAATGGACCATAATAGTCCACTGCTATCATCTCCTGTGGTTTCTTTGGTATTATGGATGTCATTGGGGCTGCATAATTTCTGTTTGCTGGTTTGGCTCTCTGACAAATTTCACATTGGCCGATGACAGCAACTGTTTTAGCATGTATGCCAGGCCAATAAAACCATTTTTGAGCCAATGTTCAGTTTTCCACACCCCATAGTGTCCATATGCTTGGTGCACATGAGTCATCACTGCCTCTCATCTGTCTAGGTATGATTGGCCTCCATTCTTCCGGGTGATTCATGACTTTATATTGAAGTATGGATCTCTCTAATTTACATCATCCAATCCTATGTTCATCCCAGCCCACAACCTTGGTCTCCCCATTCTCCATGTACTCAATTACCTGTTTCAATTGAGCGTCTTCTCTCTGGCATTGAGCCAGATGTTTAAGGTCATTTTCAACCCCATCCATTTCCGAGCTCACACCAGCAATATATAAATTTTCTGTCTGCAAATGTTGAGATTTTAAAGGTATAGAGTTCCTGCTGCGAATGTCTGCCACTATATTCTCTGAACCCTTACAATACCTCACTGTATAGTTATATTCTTGGAGGTATAGACTCCAGTGCACTAACCGACTATTGGTTAAGTAGCTATGGTTGATGAATTCCAAACTTTTGTGATCAGTGATCCTAACAAGAGTGTACAAAGTTTTTGGAAAGCCTAAACAATTGCCATAGCTTCTTTTTCAGTTGCCATATAATGGAGTTCAGGTCCCTTGATCAATAGGCTCAGGAAATACAACACCCCTATCTGACCATCCACTTACACTTGTGACACGGTTACTCCCAAACCATACCCACTACTATCTGTCTGCTCCACGAATGGCCTCTCAAAATCAGGAAATTCCAACACTACATGTTCAATAAATCCTGCCTTCACCCTTTTGAAGGCTTGTTCTTGTTCCTGTTTCCACTCCCTGTTTCCACTCCCACCTTACATTGTTCCTCAATAGCCTCACCAAGGGTTCCATTTGTTCTGCAAATCATTCCTGAAACTAGTTGTAAATGTTGCACAAGCCAAGGAAGGACTGTACTTGTTTCCTGGATCTGGGTGGTGGAAAGTCTCTAATGGCTGATACCCCATCAGGGTGGGGCCTAATATCTTGTGCTCCTACCATATAACCTAGGAATGTAACTTCTTCCTGAAGTAAGGTACTTTTTTTAAGTTTATTTTAATCTCCTTTTCCTTGCACTCCTTTAAAAACATTGTTATATGCCCTATATGCTCATCTATGGTGTCTGATGCCACTAACACATCGTCCACATTCATTGTGATCATCTCTTTTACTTCAGGGCATAACACCTGATCCAAACATCGTAGCAATACAGCCCCACTGTTAATTAAGCCAAACGGCATTCAGTTGAACTGATATGAATAACCCTCATATCAAAACACAGTATATTTACAGCCATCTGGGTGTAGCTTGATCTGCCAATAACTAGCAGTCAAGTCAAATGTTGAAAATATTCTTTTTCCCTTGAATCTTCCCAGAAGTTCTTGTATGGGTGGCGGAATATTGCAATCAGGAATGGTTATTTTGGTCAGTTGTCTCGCATCGAGGCACAGCCTGATTGCACCATCTCTCTTCCTCATGACCACCAACAGGTTGCAGTAAGCTGATGAGCATTTTGAAACAATACCCCATTCCACCATTTGGTCTATTTGCTTTTTTGGTTCGATATTTATAAGGAACAGGGTATGACCTGGCTTTAAATGGTTGGTTTTCATTGACTCTAATCCTTTGTTCAAAACCCGGTATTATTCCTGGTTTGTCAGAGAAAACTTGATGGTATTGTTGCAATGTTTGCATCAATGTGCTTCCCCAATTTCCCATGGCCATCTTTGCCTCTCATACCCTTTCTATAATGATGTCACTTGTACGGTCTTCCACCGTGCACAATGCCCTGACTGACCTATATAAACCCTCACTCAGAAATTTAACTACCTTCACTTTACATGTGACTTGCCTGCCTTCATAATCCAAAGTGCATTTATATTTATGCAAAAAATCTGACCCTAACAAAATGTCGCATATCAAGTCTTTCATTATCAAAAAGATGTGTGGACAGCTTTCTCCATAAATTTTAATATCTAGCCATATTTTTTGCACTCAATCTTGGCTTTTTGGTTATTGGCCACTGTTAAATGAACTGCTTTCAATGGTAGTGTAGGTATATTCAATTGTTCTTTCCTAATTCTGTGGTATTGTCTTTCTGTTATCACTGAAAGCTGACTACCCGAATCCAAAAGGGCCTCCATCTCGATTTGATTCACTGTTGCATGAATTTTGGAGCATGTCTGACTTGCATAATCTGGGACTCTGTCTTTCCATGAACACACTAAATTTCCTATTTCCCTTTTCTCTTGTCCATATCCTTTTCTTATTCCATGAATTTCTGTCTGCTCTCCTGACCTCAATCCTTGCTCATAAATTTGCCTTATCTGTTTACTTACCTCCATCTGACTCAATAGTCTATCTACCGCTTTCACTGTTTGCTCCCTCCTTACTTCTACCACCCAGCTGATTTCCTCCGGTACATTTCTGCACACTATTCTTAGAATCTGTTTTTCAGACAGTCTGCATGCTTCCAGTGTTTTTAGCGTGGCCACCTGTCTCCTGAAAAAATGTACATATTCTTCTTCATTATTTTCTTGAAACTTCTCTTTCATTAACTGGACTCTAATGTGCTTCTGCAGCTCTTTCCTCCAGAATGCCTTCTTCAAACTCTTGGTCTGTGGCTGGTGTAAAAGTGAATTCCACCAAGCCTCAGCATATCCTTCAAGGTGGTGGCATGCTATTATTACTTTATCTTTCTCTGGTATTACATGTGTATCAAAATATCTATGTAGGCTTTTAATATGCTCTATTGGCCACTCATCCTTTTCCCCTCTGTATGTTTTTATTTTCACCCCTTCCATCTGACTCCCTTTTTTAAATATTATATTACTATTTCTATATCAGACATACCAGACCTGCTCTCCATCCCCGAAGTACTGTGTCCTCTGTCTAATTTTCTATCTAGCCCTTTTCAACCATATTCCTTAATCTCTTTCATTCTATTTTTCACCGAGACGATTAGTATTTTCTTGTTACTTTGCCTATCAAACCAAAATATTAACATGTTCAAAACGAATTCATAGATTTCTAGCACTAGCAGTGTTTTATAATATGCCCTTTTATGGGTAAAACTGTTCCACAAAAATCAATCTCCTAATCGCATACACATATATGAAACGGATCCAAAAAAAATTTGTATGTATTATTTAGATGTATATATATATATATATGAGTTCGCATAGAACATAGTCAATATACTGCTTTCTAAAATTAATCACTTTCTAAAATTATTCACTTTTGTACATGTCAAAGCAGTTAAATATTTAACACAATAAGAAAACTCCTAAATGGAAAATAAAACTCGCATATATAATGTTATTTCTCTTTGAATCAAACAACAAAATTTCCACAGACTGTTCAATACACACACATATATATATATATATACTAAAATATTAATTCGAATGCGATTTTAACCTAATTAATCTCAATATGGACAAAATAAACTACCAGCAATAATTTGTCTACACAAGCTATATTTTATAGCTCTTATACTGTATTTCTTCCCTTTTTTATATAAAAAAAAACAATATATAAAGCAATTTCATAGTAGACTGTCTTATCTAACTTATATTCTATCTTTCTTCCCTACTTTCCACTCTTCGAAAGCTCCTTCGTTGGTGTGCCATAGTAACAGTTTATTCCGGCATAAACACGTATATATGTGGTATACATTTATTACATATTTTAAACTTAAGTTTTGCTCTATTATTTAACAAAAATTTATAATATGAACACATATATGTGTCATTGGTTTTGTGATGCCCTCTAATTACTCGCACAGCATATTTATGAGCATCAATAATGATCTCAAGCACCAATCTTACCTACGAATAAATAAGAATTTTGCTGGGAGAGAATGAGTATCTATTTCTGGTGGTTAGAGCTTGTACCTCTGGCTAGCTCACTCAGGGGTAGTAGTCGGTGACTTTGGAAAAGAGGTGGAGGGAACATATAAAAATGCGCATGTAGCACATGAACAATTCGTTTGCTTTCCTACTTTTTGCTTTCTAATATTATTCTAAGAAATTAACACTAACACACACAATTAAATTTATAATACTAATTAATATTTATTAATATAAAACAAATGATAAAACAAAACCTATAGAATCCCACAATTGGATATTGGTTTGTGCCCGAATAATTAAATAACCCGCATGTAAATACACTCGCACAAGTTTATAAATGCAATACACAAAAATACAGATCATAGCTTGAAAACAATTTCAATCAGGCATTGTCTATTAAGGCATATATTTATACAGGGTATTATTTCAACATTTTCTTCATTTACTTTAACCCTTTTACACATTATTTAATAGGACATGCTTTCATTCAAAATAGTTATTATCACTTATGAAAATGTTTGGTTTACCTTGTTTTTCTCACCCGGGTGTAGATTATTAGCAATTTTCCACTGGCTCCATGCTGTGCTGTATGATTAAAGAATTTTTTTCTTTGGTCAATTTCCATAAGGCAATCAATGGCATCCGGTGAAGGCTTTCTTTTTATAGTTTGAAGAAGGGCTTCGCTCCTACATTTACAGTGACAGTAGTCTCTCCACAGGATGGATGGCATAGCCTGGCCCATTCTGCTCTTCTACCCCAGCCTGTTCATGATTTTTCGATTATAAACTTTTTTCTTTTTACTAACTTTTTTCTTACGATCCTGCTCGTGGCAGTCACAGCTATAGAAGTCCTTGTCAAAGTTCAGCTTTTCGACTCTCTAATTAATCATGCTATTGTTCTTTCTTCTTTAATTAAACCATGTGGTTTGCAAAATGAAAATCTTTTCAACACTTTTCTTTTTTTTGTTTCTCTTATCTAAGCTTAGGAATTTCCAATTTACCTTGCGATCTACACTCGACCGTTCATTGTCTCTTATTTTTAACATTTTATTTTATTAATTAAAATGTCTTTGTTTCAAGATAGTGATCTGCAACTTTTCAGGTCCTTTCTTTGCAATTAATTTATTTTTTTGTAAATTTGTAACATTTTTCTTTTGGTTGACCATCTTGGAATATTTCTTTTTAAATTGAAATAACTTTTATTCTTTTTTTATGAAATTATTACATTTACTCACTCATACAGCAATATAAACACACATAAATAAATATCAGAGCACAAACCATATAATCCCTCGTCCCTCTTATATTTCAATCTGTTTTTACTTAATTACTTAAATATATATATGTATGCGCTCGCATACAAGACCACAACGAAAAAGAAAAATAACAATTTACTTAACATTACTTTTGATTCAATTAGATACGTATGCTCGGTAATATTACCATCTGACTTAGAACAGGTTTGAACTCAGCCCTGCCATAATACATATGTGATTAAGGGTATGTCTGGCATAGATGCCAAATGACCTATATACATTATTCATTAAGTGATATTTTATTTGTAAAAGAAAATATGCTTTCAATTTCTTATAAGAGTGAGGTGAAATTTATCTTCCACACATCCACAAATTAGTTCTCGGATGGCTTGAGTAAATATAAAGAGTATGACTTCAAATACTTAGCAAAGGAAGTTGTTTTAAATCTATAAATGTAAAAGGATTTTAATTTAACAGAATCAATTCATCACGACTTATAAAGCAAAGAGCGTTCTTTATTTGAACTAAGAAGTGAAATGGTACAACACATTACGAGCATCAAAACGAATCTGAAATAAATGGTTTTGTTGATGATTTATGAAGATTAAGGGTGGCTTGTATTCAGCAAATCCTTTTTGCCCTTCGAAGGATCAAGGGAACACAGGAAAGCCAGGTAGGGACTCAGTCACAAACCTTTGGCTTTCCAATAAAAAAATGAACAAAAAAGGAAGTAATATTTTACTATATTTTAAAATACCAATAACATAACTGGAATGATAAAACCCAAGGAAACGAAAGGATTGCTTGTGTTAGCAACATTATGAATGGTAACGATATAATAATCATGATATTTAATTAAAAGCATAAGTTACATAATATAAGTGCTTAGTGTGATGATCTGATAATATAAGATTAAAACCAAACTTATTGTGAGCAAATTTGCTTAACATAATTATATAATGATAATAATAATACTTTTTATATCATGCCCTCCCTGAACACCAATGTAGAATATGAGATTTGAATTAAAAATATCTATTTTCTTTGTCTTATTAATATTCATAAAACATATATAAAAGTAACTCAATCTAGATAAATAATCTTTGTAAATTAAATAATGGTTGAAAGCATAGTGGCTATAAATTAAACTCATAACACTTATTAGCTCTTGGAAAAATAATATCAAGCAACTAAATAAATATTCCAACCTGATAATTAGTAGAACCATTATAATTTGGTTCTAAAAAGAAAATCATTATGCTATAACATTAATATAATACTATTTTCTTAGGGTAAGTTTAAACAAAGGATATTATTGACTTGGAAGTTTTATTGGCATATAATATCGCAAATATATATTAAAAAAATGAACAAGAATTAATTAAAATAAACCACCATAAAAAGAGAAAGAAAATTACTACGGTATTAGTTTAAGACTAGAGATATGAAGAAATAGAGAATTACTGTAACAAAAGTTTACGGCATTTTAACATGAGTGAAAAAACTTAAGGCAATAGTTACTTTTAAATATGAGTTGATATATTGTTCACGAAGAGACAAGAGAGTTGCGGTTTAAAATAAAAAGGTTACCAGTTCTTTTATGGATCACTCATTGATTCATAACAACAGAGTCCAGTGGGATTTAGGAAACAATGTAGGTGTGCACTTAATTCATGTAGACTTCATTTATGGATTAGTTTCCTTTTTAGATTTTAGGCAGCTTATGATTGGTATTGAAGAGTTTTAATTTAGCAACATTTTGAAGATTTGTTGGAGAACTTTCAGGTCCAGCAATCAGATTCCTGAAGTTAGCCATGTGCCATACTGCAAACACTCTTAAAATTCAAAATTAAAACTGACATAGTTTCCGGTGGCAACTCTTCTTAAATTAATAGTAATCGCTCCTTTTTAGAAACTTTTCCAGGGTTTTTATACTCTTGTCACTGGTTTCCTGCCCATTATGATCTATATACCTTAAGGCCAAAGCTTTTATATTATTGCTAAAAGAAATTTTCTCTAATCGATCTTTGATTCATTATTTCAATAAGACTTTTATTTCCATTATCTGAATTCATTTTCTAATTAGAAAATGAATTTGTAAAATTTAAACAAACAATTTTAATTTAGAACTGTCCTTAAAGTTTTAACTTATCACTTTAACTAATTAATAAAGAATTCACTATTGTCTTTGGGAAAGGACAGTTTAAAAGCTTATCGAAGGAATGTAACTTTTAATCATAAAAATTTGAACAAAATTGTCAAATATAAAATAAAACATTCCGATGTAATGAAACTTTATAATGAACATATATTTAACTATTTACAAATATATATGCCTAATCCAAATAACTAAATACTCTTTAATAGCATTATTTTAATAATTTACCATGCGGTAATTAATAATATTAAAAAAATTAAACATAAAATAATTAGCTTCAATAAATATTTAAATAATAATCTCAGTTTTAACTAAAATTAATGTATATTGAAAATGGTATAAACTCTCATTACAAGATTTGGAAATATTCATTGTTTGTAACTGGGTTTGAACTAGGTTAATAAGTGGAATCTCATGAAGCTCAGATCAAACTTAGATCTGACTGCTTCAATATGTATGTATATAAATATATATATATATATGTGTGTGTGTGTGTGTGCGTGCGCACATGCAACATAATACAAGTGGTGTGTTGAGTAGTTAACTTATAAGTTAATTGTTGGTAAAAAATCTTATGAGTCAATTTATGATTAAGAAAAACATCATAGTAGGAGTAAAACCATTAAGCATCACATGATCACATATCCTATACTAGCACTCTCCATACAGTAACCTGTGCTAAACAGAGTAATCAATGGATGCCTGAAGGCTTGTGCATAAAATCCCTATCTAATGCCTACTCATCCAATATCCCCAGACTAGTTTCTGGCTTTTGGCCTTCGTCAGTGAGAAGCTTTGGATCTGAGAGCACTGCATCTAGATCTTAGGATCTAATGCAACCCTCTAGCAAACATCTTTTATCTCTACTTAACTACAAAACTATGAGAATGAAATTGAAAACACATAAAATATTTTCAATCTAAGCTCAATAGCAGTGCTCTCAGATCCAAAGCTCCTCACTGACGAAAGCCAAAAGCCAGAAACTAGTCTGGGGATATTGGATGAGTAGGCATTAGATAGGGATTTTATGCACAAGCCTTCTGGCATCCATTGATTACTCTGTTTAGCACAGGTTACTGTATGGAGAGTTTTGCTTTGTTTATAGTAGGAGTAATTGGAACAGAATTGCTAATTTATCATCAGCATAACATAAATCATTAGAATTTTAGATAATGGAAAGTTCTGCTAAATTAAATAAAATAATAGATCACAACAATACTATGAATATGCAGGCTATATCAAATAACAATAATGAAGCTAGTTCAGATTATGAATGTGGACATAATGCCTATAATTAATAGTCTACTGTGACATAGAAAACAAGGGAGAAAATTACATTATGTATTATAAAAACTTAAAAGTGAATATCATAAAATATAGCAAAACAGATGTATAAATAAAATCTATCAATATATGTGTGCTCACGTGTGAGGGCAAACATTTTTCTATTACGACACAAACAATGTTGAAATCTCACAAAACCTTATGTATCTAAATTTTAATTAAACATAATTATTCTTGCATTGTTTAAAGTCTCAAATACCTTACATGGGCAGTAAGTTTAGATAATACTAAATGGGAGAATACATTTTACTTACAGATGTAAACAAAGCCTCACATTGAAATAGGTCCAATTTAATACTCTAATGGCAGAATCATTAAGTTTATATTTTAATAACATTGTGAATATTTAAAATCTTTATAACATATAAATTTAATAAAATGTAGGGTGTAAAATATAATGAAAATTGGTTATGAGTGAAGGTATCGTTATTTTCCACAAAACAATGTTTAAAGTCTCATAAAAAATCGTGTTTGTAACTCATTCAATAAAATGAATGTCACTTTGTCTAAAGTTCCAAGAATTTAAACGTGAGACAAGCTTAAAAAGTAATAACTGTTAGAATAATATTTTACTTATTTTTGATATAAACAGTTGAATACATTAGTTTCTATTAGATTTTTAAAAGTGTTTGTGTAGCAGTCAAAGAAATCGTTAATTTTGACCGATGAATATAATATTTCCCACTATATGTTTTTTTTAAATTATACACACACAAACACACACACACACACACACACACATATATATATATATATACTGTAATGGAAAATAAAACTGCGAAGACCTGCCTGTCCACAAATGCCCCATAAATTTGAGTGACCATTCATAAATGTAATTGAAAATTTTGGAGATGAAAAGCAGTTTCTTCAAATTCTCCAGGCATTTGGGCAAGCCAAAAAATTTACTCGATAATAAATGCATTTGGGCAGTCCAAAAATATAACTAGCAAACAGATGACTGAATAAGCTGATCCACAAATAGACTTATAATTATTTAGGTCTATATTATAATAGACGCATGAATTTGTAAGGTGCTAATGAGTCCAAAAATAAGTATTTTTGCTTGGCAAATAAAATAAAATTCAATAAATAAATAGTTTATTTGCTAATGCATGTATAGTATGGAATATATGATTGAATATTTTATTAATAAAATAAATTGGTGTAAAGGAATGATTTATGCAATAGGTAAATCAAATAATTTCTAGTTTGATAATAAAGTGTAAATTTATTATGATAAACATCAACTCATTGAGGTGGTTAAGATAAATGACACAACTTTAATTTTAATAATTGCAATCTAATGTAATTTATTGTACAATTATAATCTATTCCTCCGAGATTAAAATTGCTAGATATGATCCATATTTAAAGATAATTAACATATATGATCCTAAAAGGATTAAATATATAATGTTTCACACTATATCATTTTTTATATTATTGTTTTTTTTTTAATTATCTCCTATTTTTTAAATCAAGTAACTAAATGTTAAATATTAGCCATATTTTAATTTTGATTTGTTTTCTAAAGTTTACATGAATGATCAACTTAAGACTTATTTATTTGATTTATTAGTTAAATATATATTGAGTAATAAACAGACTGCATTAATAATTTAAATTATTAAAAGAAAAAAAAAAAGATAAATATTTATCTGTGTGTTACTGTTTCTTTGATTATTAAAAATAAGTAAAAGTTATTTGATTAGATAATTTTAGAGATTTATTTATTTATTATTGTTCTTACCAAGTTCAGCATTTTACTTCAGATTAGGATTCCATTCTCCCATGGGGGTCTTTCTTTAATATTTCCAGGATGACAAATAAAGATATAATTATATGATGATCTCCAACAATTTCTTTTATAAACATTGTGATCCATAGAAAATTCAATGGTTTGATGGCCTCTGACATTCATCAATGCATTTATTATCTCATTTATTCTTTTGTAGACATTAACTGACAAGAGTTTATATTCTCTCCCATCCACATGATGTCTACTCACAGTACATTATAATTTTATCACAAATCTACAGTCTATTAATGAAAATAGGCAAAATAAAACAAAAGTTTAATTGCAAAGAAACTATAAGTGTTTCTTTGCTGAGCTTTTTCATTATCTAATAATAACAACAACACAGTATTTAAAACATTAATTAGCTCATGGAAGATAAATTTCTTTTTATTTCAAACTTTATTGTTATTATTCATAGTCATAAAAATATTTTATTTTTAATTTTAATAAATGAATCATTCATTCACTCCACACTAACTCAAAATTCAAATATATTTATTAATTAAATATAAGATTTCTAATTGTTTTTTTTTATTTGTTCATTTGTATAATATGCAGAGATAATAAATGGTGACTGTGCATGTCACAATATATATATATATATATATATATATATATATATTCACTATATATATTTATTTATCTATATATATATATATATATATATATATATAGTGTAGATAAATAAATATATATAGTGAAAGATCAAATTACTAATAGATAGTTTTATCTATAATGAAATCATTCATAATTAAAAAAATAATGTAGACTGGATTTGAAATAAGAAAATATTGTCTATAAATGACTGACTGCTATAAGTTAAATTTTATGGATACCCATTTAATGTAGTTACAATTTAAATCTATGCTTCAACAGCTCTTCTAATTAAAGAAAAAATACAATCATGTGAAGAAAAAAATGGTCAAACTTGTGGGTAATACAGATTATTAATAAACTAAAACAAAAATGTCATATTTGATAGTAAATACTGAAAAATCATGATGCTCTATTTGAGCTTTGAAATTTAAAAAAACAGGAGATTGAATAATAGGATTTTGTAAATTCAATACCATTTTTATTATAAATATGATTTTAAGCAGCCAAAGCATCAATTGCAAACATGGACATCACACATAAAATTTATATAAATCAAATTAATTTCCCCTTCATAGCCCAGTTATGGAAATTTCTAGTTTTAATAGCAAATTTTCAACACCAACAGATCATGGAATGATTAATAAATTACTGATACTTGGACTTTGAATAAAATTGGGAAAAAAGCTATAAGATTATCCAAGAACTTAGATGAAATCTAAAGGCCATGTCTATCACTTTAGAAATATTGAACTTTAAAGGTAGATTTGGGGTGAACAAGAATTAAAAAGGATTCTGAAAAAAAAATGAATAAAATGGAATAAAATATAATAGAAAAATCAAACTGCATACTGTTAGGAATTGACTCAAAAGTTTTACAGAATGTACAAAAAAGGCAATGAAAAATATTAAGACAATATTTTCAAAAGCACTAAAACTGAAATCTTTCAATAAATTAAATTTTAACACTTATTTTGAAATACTGTATAATGTTCTATAAATTAATAAAACAATTGAAAAGAGAAAAACTGTTAGAATTACAAAAATTTTTAAAAAATACCAATAAAAAGTTTGTGTATTTTGTTTATTATGACAAAATATTTTATTCATGAAAGAAGCATAAAGAAATGTCGTACCAAAATATTTTATTTTTGATATGAATAATTTTGACATAGGATAAAAGCTGTGGTTTAAAACAGTTTGTGACAATTGTAGCAATCTTAGAAATACTATTCACATCAGACTTAAAACTAAACAGGCAGAATGCCCTAAGATTATCATTTTAAGAATGAATTATGAACAAATCTAAAAAAAGACATATAATGATAAATTCAGCATCTGATTTTAGAGTTGATAACAAATCATAAAAGTCAATCAATAGATTTTAACTTTTCAAATTGTTAATGAATTATAAAACCTCCAAAATCAGATGATTTGTCATAGACTAATGCTGGATGCAATTGTATGACATATCTTTAAAATTGAAACTCGAAATAACCTTTTATGAAGGTAAATGTTTAACACTAAAAGAAAAAAAATGTGCACATGTGCATTTCAATTATAATGCTGATAAACTTTTGAAAATTCCATAGACATAAATAATAATGATCAAAAAATTGATGAGATTACAACTTAACTAATGTTTAAAATAGAAATGATTATGACAAAATTGTCATATTTTGATCTTATCACAGCATAATCAGATTTATTTAAAAGTGAATATATCTTGAAAAGATTTATTAGCCAGGTGGTCAGACAGCTTTACAACAATAATAAATGTGCCTTTTAGCATCCCAATCAAACAAACAACCAGTCTATAAGTATTTTATAGAAATAATATGTACATGATTACCAGGAACTGATGTTAATTTGTTAGTGCATATATATAATAAAAAATGTTATATAATAAATAGGGCATAAAACTTGGACTTCAAATTCTGATGAAGTGTAAAATTTTTTTAGATACCTGACAATATTCCAAGCAAAGTAAAGATTTTTTTCATATGGACAACATATCAACAATTTCTGAATATAGTTTGGTAAATGATTATTAATATAGCTTTACATAAAATGCAAAACAGTAGGTAAAATGTATAAAAAACTTTTACTAACTGGCAATTATCTATCCTGTTAAAATTAAATTGAAAGGCTGCAAACCTTTCATGCTTATTATAATACTTAACTGACAGCCAATCAGATGTTATGATGGCTGTCTGAATAATGATCAAACTGTAAACACAAGACATTTATACAGCCAACATAATATCTGATTGGCTGTCACATAAGTATTATAATAAGCACGGAAGGTTTGCAGTCTTTCAATTTAATTTCCACTAACTATCTGCACTTTATATAAAATAAATATTATTTACATATCCTGTTAAAATGATGCTTCTTTACCATTTCTAAGAAAAGATAGTAAAGAATCTGAAATGCATTGGTTAACCATGTTTTTAACATATATGAGAATATTTTTGTAATAATCTAGATAACATATAAACAATAGCATAACCAGCAATTACTAATTAAAAAGGATAATGCAAACTGAAATCATACCTTCTAGTAATAATAGTATTTGTCTGATTTACATTGAAGCAAATACAGATCACATTTAGCTTAATACACTAGATCTTATAATAAGAGTAAATATGGGAAAAAATTTAAATATAACATCTCTTAATGTTTCAAAGTAAGGAATCATCTCTTGTGAAGAGTTGTATGCATTAAATTAAAATTGTCATGAAATATTTAAATATCATAATTTAATGTAAATTTTCCAATAAAATAATTTAGATAAAGTTTAACCAAAGTGTAATTAAGTAATAATTGAATAAAACTGGCAATACAAAATGAAATCACTTGATTTAGTTACAATTACTAATTATTTGACTTGCATTGAAACAAAAGTTAGATCATTTTTGCTAATACTATAGCAAGAAAAAATAATAAATCTGACATATATATATATATTATATGTATGAAAATTTGAAGTATAACAACTTTTCTGAAGCATTTGCAAGGAGTTGTTTAATTTATGATATTAAGACTCTTAGAGAAGTTTGATTGTTATTAAAAAAGTCAGAGAAGTTGTTATACTTCAAAATTTCAAACATAAATTATATCCTGTAAGAGCTAGAGCATTACATAAGAGTAGTTTGCATTTGGTTTAAGCTAAGTCAACAAAATACTGTTACTATTATTAGATCACATAGTTGCTGTTTTCATTATTAGTTTAAATAGCTGCTGCCTGGTTATTGATTAATCTATACCTAACCTATTACACAGAAACAAAAATCTTTAATTTACTATATACAAACTAAATAAGATGTTCATTATAGATAAATAATTGTACATGAAATTGTAAAGTATTAACAATTTTAATAAATATTCATAATAATGCAATTTGAAAAAAATGAAGTTTACATTTAGTCTGTATAAATTTTTTATAATGCTTCCGCCATTCTTTAACTAATCAATGCATTTTAAAATCACTGAAATCCATTATTTAAAGTATAATAAAATATCCAAATTTGTTAAGCTGTAATGCATATTTTATTTGGTTTACATATATACTTCGATGAGATGGATTGAAAAACATTTAAAAGACGTTAGTTAAGAAATGGCAGAAGCAATATAAAAGATGTGGACTAAATATAAAATTCGATTTTTCAAACTACGCTTTTATAACAGTTATTATAAATATTTATTATTAGTGCTAATACTTTATAATTTTATTTATTATCATTATTTTTGCAGACAAACGGTGAATTATATTTCGTGGAAGCTTTCTGTATTTATACAATTTGATTATATATTCTAGTATTCTGAATAGTAGTCTCCAAAATTATCAAACATTGTAAAATATATTATAGCAGATGAACTAAGTTAAAGCCTAATGCTAAATAATCAACGTTAATGCTGATGATATGTAGATGTAAACAATAATATTTATAATACACAGGAACAATTTATGCATCATTATATATCTGATGGATGCTGATTAAAAGCTGTGTTGACATCTGATCCTTTAAGCACTATAATGGAATTGAAGTTCACCCAGTGCAATATTGATCAGTAACTAGATCATTTACAGAACCAATCATTACCATCCATTTTATATAATTTGATTATTCAAATAATGATTTCAATAAAGTAATACTGAAGAATTGATCATATTTTTCTAGTAATAATGACTTTTACTTATTCATCTGGATTTGCCACAAAATACTATTTTTTAGAAACAATCAGATTTGTTTGTTTAAAAGTAAGACTGTTTCTACACCTTCTGATATCAACTTTTGGTTTCAGGAGATTGATTTAGCTATACATATTACTATTCAAATATTTGTTTTATCTTAATTAGTTAATCATAGTCTAGCCCACTTTGGAATTATTCTGAACTCTTTTCACAACATTAAATGATCTCTAATCACATGTATAAGTAAATTATATACTATGCAATCATATTGAGAATTGAATGTACTATTTAATTTTAAATAATAGTTTAATGAATAAATAAATCCTGAGAATAAAATTTGAAGCATATCTAAAATCATATTTTATTTTCATATGAATAGTTAAATTATATGTATGTCATTGATACATCTATAAACTTAAAAATTATCTTTGCATGGTATGACTATTTACATATAATTCTAATAAGGTTTAATATATTTTTCAGTTGCTTTTAACCTTTTTAAAATAAAAAAATACATTGCTTAATATTTCATAATAAAAAAAATATTACATAAAATTATATTATATAAATGGTATTATAATTTTCATAAAATCCTTTTAAAAAAAATATGGGTGGGTGAGAGAATAATAATTATAAAGATTTGTAAATTAATTCATCTATTATAAATTAAATATTATGTTGAAATATTTGAGTTAATTATGACATACTTGAAATTAATGTCTCAACAATTTTATTGTTCATTAGCTCTCTAACATTTTCCTTAGAATTTCATTATTTTCTTTTTTCTATTAAGCATAATAATAATTTTTATAAAATTTGCTTTTGATAATATTCAAAATAATTAGTTTCTGCAGATTCATCTTAGGTTTTTTTTTACAGCTCAATTTTTATATCTGTAGTTTTGCTGAATTTTTTATTTGAGTTCTTTTCAGATATTATTTTATATTAGTCTGATGGCTGACATTCTATTTCCATAATTTTTTGGTTGGGTTTCAGTTATTAACTTAGGGACACATTTTATTTTGCAGGGTAAATACTGGCAAATTGTAACATATTTAAGGGTTCTATTCCATTATTCATCAATGACTATATTGTCACAAAGTGGTGATTACTTAACTAAAATTGCAATTAGCAAAATATTTTTAAATTAAAGCCAGTGATAATAAATTTCTTATGGCTGCAAGTGAAAAATGATGATGGTGACTTACAGATTTATAATGCTGGTTTAACTCCTTTTCTCCAATAAACCGAATGCTAACTTTTTTCCCCTGAAGGAACTTTTTCTAGTTGTTGGGTAAATTCTATTTCTAAAGTCTTCAAACATTGGGGACATTTGATTGAATTCCACTTTTAACTGGTTCATCTGCAAGTGAAAAAAACTAAAGAATTACCTGGTTTATACTTTATTGTTTTATAAACATTTGATTAATGACTCAGTTAATTAAATAGAATATAAAAAAACAAAAACTTAATTATAAATGTATTAGCTTTATATCTTTAAACAAGAATTTTCACTTTATAACATTTGAAGTTGTAAAAGTGTCTCCAAAATTTCAAAACTGTCTTATCACAAATTTATTATTAAAATAAATTAAAAAATATTTACTTTACGAGCAAACAAAAATTCACTTCAAAGTATCCAATATTAATTTTGTTGATTACATAAAACTGTAATTGAAATCCTTGTGAATTTTTATAATAGTAAAGCTTTATTTCATCTGACAATATTAGTTCATCAAAAAAAAAAAATCAATACGTGTAACACAATAACAATTAATTTTAAATGATATTGGTTTAGACATTTTCATTACTTTGATGTAACTTTAACTATAACAAAAAATAGGTTTAAATTCTCAAAACTGTCCAAATATTAATACATTTAACTTTACCATATATAAATGATTTTTCTTATATATACATACACTGTTTTTGAATACTATATGTTTACTAATATTATAATATTAATTTTACAATAACACATTTCATAACTTATATTATTATACAAAATCAACAATAACTTCTGAAGTGTCTATACCTTTATTGTGAAAAGGAGGTTGCCTTGACAACAGTTTAAAATTGTTGACTGTTATTGATATTGAGATTGTTTAAGTGTTGACTGGCTTTTAATGATAACATCTAATAATGTATTTTTCCCTTTTATTTCATAAGTGATTTATTAAAACTTCAATATTTATGGCTTTTTTCATTTTGCTAAATTGAATAACTTTACTGTTCTATTCCATCTTATAATTTGTAGTTCATATAATACTACCATTGTAATATATGAATAAGTGTGGTTTTAGAATCTTCCCACATTCTGGAGAATGTAAAAATATGATCTGGTGAAAGATTCAGTTTAACTATGATTGTAAAAAAAAATTAAATCCATGGATAATATATATATATGAAGAATGCTCCACATGAAATTGTTGGTCACAATTATTAAAAGTAAAAATTTTCCTAAATAACACAAAAGTTTTAAAATTTATTAATAAATGATAAAATCACTGCAGAATAATCTGTCCATAAATGATTAAATTAAAAAGAGAAAAATATCTCATTTGAAAATAAATAAATTTATAGAAGTCTGAAGAGTTTTTTTTTATTGTTATTAGTTTAAAACAAAATACAGACTGCTAAAAGTCAATTAATTTATAGATTTATGTATTAAAGAGTAATTGAAAGGGGGAGAGAAGTTAACTTAGAAAAGTTAAAGGTAGCTGAATTCCAAGCAATTAAAAGTTAAAGTTATTTGTTTAAAAGTTAAAGTTTTAGCAGTTTAAAATCTTGTACATAAAATTAATAATAGCTCTTTTTATTTAATTTAAAAAAAATGTAAATATATATGTGCTTAACAGCGAGCTGTAAAACATAAAAAATAATAATAATAAAATGTGTGCATGTTAATAAAACGGAATATAAAAATTAAATATTAAAAAACAAATGAAAGCATATAATTAGAATGTCTTTCAAGGATCATATGCAATCATAAGCTATATAAAAACACAATTATCAAAGGCTACTAATTAAAAACAGGATAATTAATTAATTAAAATCGTATCAAAAATTTAATCAAAAGCAGTGGATAAATTTCAAGAATGGATATAGCTGGCAGGTATAGAAAATAATTTTAAAAAATGACAACAGGTCATCACCTAAATAGTCAGTTTTTCATGATTCAAACAGTTTTTACATTGAGTTCAGTCAGTCTGTCACATATCCAGAATCAGTGTTTTTTCATGACAATGCAGAGTTAGCAGTCATCGGAAGCATGCGACCAGACTCCAATCTCAGTCCGATGGAACATCAGCAATCTACCTGATAAAAGTGATGCCTGCCTAATAATTTGAAACTGCCAGAGATACCTAACTATCTTGAATAAGAGTATTATGAATAGAAATCATAGAAACCTCCACAGAAGCCTAAAATTCAATCAATTGGTAAAAACTCACATCAAGCAGCAAACAGCAAGATGTCAATGATATGCATGTTTTAAATGTTTTGTGTTTATTTAATGCTCTTTGTTATATTCTATTCTATTGTGTGATTTATTAAGAGTGCATGTAGTTATATAAAAAATCATTGTTTAACTTAATCAAGAATTTATGATAGTAGTTTCCAAATTATAATTGTAAACATTTCATTAAAATATATTATCTTTAAAACTTAATATTTTGTCGGTCAATTCTTTTACCATTAATTAAAGTAAGTACCAATGTATATATTATTCTTTTCATTGATCTAGTTTGGATTTCTTGGGCACTGAATTAGTTTATCATTATTCAGAGCACATTAACTGCTGTAGTTAACTGGCACCTGGAGTTTCTCCAAAACAAAAAAGTACTTTGAATGATAGGTGTTGAATTCTGCAGCCGAGAAGATCTATGTCCTTCAAATGTGGTCGCACTTTTATATTTTATAGATAGCACTGGCATGGACATAGGTACCATCTGGGTATTATGCTTCTCTGCCTAATGGGAGTGGTGTGGAACAATTTTTAAATTGCGTTGGTGTAGATCGAATTAAGAATAAATAACTGTATCATATTTTGTATGTATAAAATAAGTCTTACAATATTGTTTCACAAGTTTATATTTTATAAGTGCTATTTTATTAAATAGTAAATTTCCATGCAGATTGAGTTCCCCAAGAGATCTATAACCCCATCGGTTCAATATATATATATATATATATATAAGCTCATTGAATGTATTAATATATATATTTCTAGTACCAGAATCTTATCTAGATGTTATAATCTCTATCAGTGCAAAATTAGCAAGCCATTGAGATACTTAAAATGTCAGATTGTATCAATAAGTGAGATGATACATGAAAACTTTCTCCTATTTGGAAAGTTTTTTTAAAAAAACATTATTAATTTAACATTTTTGTTATTGGTGGAACTTTAATGTTTTTTTAAAATCAATGACTATAATGCCTCCACAACCATCTTTCTACCTTTTATCACCCAGTAGATGACTTGTGTGATCAAGTTGATATATATATATATATATATATATATATATATATATAAAAATATATAATCAGTATATATATATATATATATATATATATATATATGTTAAAACAAAGATTTGCACGGGTTAAATATATAAAATACATATTTTGCGGGTTCATCCGTGTTAAAAACTTTTAATATCAATTTACTGACGTTTCGACTTGATCACACAAGCCATCCACAGAGTTATAAAAAGGTAGAAAGACGGTTGTAGAGGCGCTACAATCACTGGTTTGAATAAAACATTAAAAATCCCACCAATAGCAAAAATGTTAAATTTAAGAAAATTGTCTGTAGTGTTGAATCAGCTCTTGATAAAATTGATTCTACATCGGCTGATTTAGCTAGAGCTGAGATTTGTAATATTTTAAAAAAAGCTAAGCTTCCTAAAAATAATTTTTCAAAGAAAGAAAGACAAGCATTAAATAATATAAAATCGGACAAATCAATTGTTGTACTTCCAGCTGATAAAGGTAATGCCACAGTTGTAATGGATCGTGACATTTACCATAATAAAATTTTAGATCTGCTTAGTGATAAAACTTATAAACTATCAAAAAGAGATCATACTACATATTTGGAAAAAACAACAAAAGCTATTATTAATAAATCACCTATTGAAACAGAGATAAAAAATAAAATAATCCCTCGTGAAAAATCTTGTGTCTGTCCAAAATTTTATGGACTTCCAAAAATTCACAAACCAGATACCCCTCTTCGTCCAATAGTAAGTGCAATAGGTTCTCCAACTCATATTTTAGCTAGATACTTATCGGATTTCATTAAACCTACAATCCCATCTATTAAATCATATATTAAAAACTCTCTTCATTTTATTTCTGTTTTAAAAAGTTTAAAAATTAATGCTAGTGACATTCTGGTCAGTTTTGATGTCGTGTCTTTATTTACAAACATTCCAATTGATGAAGCTTTAAATATAATCTCACAACGTTGCAATTTACCAGACCATATTATTGCTTTGATTAAACATTGTCTCTTAAATACATATTTTGTATACAATGGACAGCATTACAGACAAGTTTTTGGTACTCCTATGGGCTCACCTATCTCAGGAGTAATAGCTGATTTATTCATGGAATATATAGAAACTCGTGCTTTAGAATCATCATCTTTAAAACCTCTCATTTGGCTCAGATACATAGATGACACTTTTGTCATATGGCAACATGGAAAAAATACATTAGATGATTTTTTCTTACATTTAAATAATATGCATCCTCATATTAAATTTACAATGGAGACAGAGTCTGATGGAAAACTCCCTTTTCTTGATGTTCTAGTCACCAGAACACCAAATAGTTTATCTTTTTCTATTTACAGAAAGGATACACACACAGACAGATATTTACATTTCCATTCTCATCATCACCCAACTCAGATAGTCTCTGTAGCCAAAACTCTTTTAAATAGAGCAATTAACCTTTCAGATGACACACATCTGAAAGAAGAAATAAATCATATTAATAGTGTTTTATTAGCAAATAGTTATAATTACAAATTTATAAAAAAAGCCTTATTTCAAGCCCAAAATAGACAAAATAGGAAACAAAAAGATGATAAGTCAGCTATTAGGATTTGTGTTCCATATGTAAAAGGAACTACAGACAGTATCGGACGTATATTAAAACGCTATAATATAGATACAGCATTTTCTGCTCATCAAAAGATCAGCAATATAATAACCAAGCCTAAGGATTCAATCCCTCTTGAATCTCATGGTGTCTATCAAATCTCATGTAAAAATTGTAAAGCTTCTTACATAGGTATGAGTAATCGTCGCATCAGTGTTAGGAGAGATGAGCATGCTAATGCAGTTAAACAACACTCATCATCATCAGCACTCTCACTCCATACTATAGATTCAGGTCATAAAATAGATTTTTCTAGTACCAGGATCATATCCAGATGTGATAATCTCTACCAATGCAAAATCAGAGAAGCCATTGAGATACTTAAAAGGCCAGATTGTATCAATAAGCGAGATGATACGTGCAAACTTCCTCCTATTTGGAAAGATTTCTTTAAAAAACATTCTTAAATTTAACATTTTTGCTATTGGTGGGATTTTTAATGTTTTATTCAAACCAGTGATTGTAGCGCCTCTACAACCGTCTTTCTACCTTTTTATAACTCTGTGGATGGCTTGTGTGATCAAGTCGAAACGTCAGTAAATTGATATTAAAAGTTTTTAACACGGATGAACCCGCAAAATATGTATTTTATATATATATATATATATATATATATATATATTAAGACCAGTGAATGTATTCAGAGACTCTGTAGTAAACATTCATCATTAAGCTAGTCAATTTTGATTTGCAAAATCATAGTCAAGTTCTGTGTGAAGTTAGATTTTTTTTCAAAAGAGATTTTTTTAGTAACTGAATGACAAAATAAGTTGAAACGTTTTGCACTAATCATTGCTTAATAGCTCCAGTGCCATCAAACAAACATACACACGCATGTTCAATTCTATGTTTTCATGGATTATTATATTGATAAAAAAATGGAAATTAAGAGATTATATTCATGTAAATGAAGATTATCTAACTTTTTCATGTTGCCCAGATCCATCAATTATTAATTAATAATCCTCCTGAATCAAATAAATTTTCTTCATTATCCTATAATAGTGTTTTTGTTTAGTAAAGTAAAGTGGGTTCTCATTATTCCAAACCCTTTTTATAAGGATTTAAACCAAGAAAGCTATTTTTATAGGTGTGAGAATGTAGAAGATTAGTATCTTAATATTCTCAAACAATATTTAATCTTCTCTAGAGATATGTGTAGATCAAATTATATATTTTGAAAGATTTTGATATTGATTAAAATGGATATTAAAAGATTATATTCATGTAAAGAAAGATAACATTACCTTATGATGTTGTCAAGAATCTATCATTTAATTATTATTTTCAGATAATTTGCAAAGATTCTAGCCTTTTGCATTATCACACTATAAAAACAGTGTTTGAGTTTAAATCCTTATAAGAATTTGGGTTTGAAATAAAAAAGGACTCTTTTTCCTTCATTAAACCCCAAGAAAAAGTGATATTATAAGTTAATGAAGAAAATTTGTTTAGCCTCAAGAGGCTTATCAATTACTAATTGATTGTTTCCTAGCAATATTAAAAGATAAAATTATTTCACTAGTTGGTTATAAATTCTTAATTTTCTTTTTTTTCAATATATAAATTTGTGATATATATATATATATATATATCACAAATTTATTTCATAGTTGCTTTTGGAAAGTGTTTATTTACAATAATTTATTTTCAATGATAACATAAATGACTATTAACCATTCTTTATTTGTATAAAAAATATTAAGTTTTAGCTAACTTGATATATCTGTTCAATTTAATAAAAGATCACATATATTTATGATATCATTATATATGAACAAGATAATATTTTGAATTGTGCTGCTGGTAAAGATTTTGTAAAATTTCATGATCATTTAAAAAATACCATCAAATGGAAAAGTGATCATATTGGACAATGACAGTTGCTTGAAGAACAAGTGATAAAATTGTCTTACTTTTATGCTGTTAAAAACCAATATAATTTGTCTGAAATGTTAGTAGTGCTTGAATAGTTTGTTTAAACTATAAGAAAAGAATAAATGGCAATCAATTGTTTTAGACTTTACAAAAATAATCAATATGTTTTTTACTTCTTTTTAATCACATCATGTCCATATTATTGAAATATAACTAATGTTCATTCTTTAATTAAAAATAAGCAATGTAGAAATTGTGAGAAAAAAATTAATAACTTTTAAAGAGCATTTTAACAAACCAGATTTCAATTAAGTTAAGCCCCACATAGCTCATTCAATGTCAGAAACAAAAAATATCATTGTTTTGTATATAGTGATGTACATGAAAAAAATTTATATCAAAAACATTTTTAACAATTTATTTTTCATATAAATTACATTTTAATATACACATAAATGATTATTAATGTGCACCATGTTAGAGGTTATATTTTATTGAACCTTAGATATATATTTCAAATTCAAATAAAATATAATAATGTTTAATAAAGAATAATTAATAATCATTTATGTAGGATTTGCACGATGCTTATTGTAAATAATTTTTTTTCTTAAGAGATGTACACTCCTAAAGTGAATGTGAGTACTGTTCATTAATGAATACAAAATACTAGTGTGTTCCTTTTAAAGAGTTATATGGTTCTTGGCCTAACTGAAAAGATCTGACGATTAAAATATATCTTAAGAATTGTTACATTTCCCCCCATTGTCTGCAGCTATTTGTTTAGATGTGAAAGTATTATAATTCTTATAAATATAAGATTTTATAATAAGAATTGATTTAACAAAAAAAAATGATTTAGTCGAAATGCACTTTAGGTCTCATTATCTGGTATAAATTATCATATAACTTTTTTTCATATTATATATTTTGATTAAATATTGCTTTGTTTGATGTACAAGAGGTTTGAACATCTGCCAGTTTTGCTACATTATCATCCTGAATTTTACATATAAATATTTTTAAAATATTTACTTTTCAAAGCTGTAACACATTGACAAAAAAGTGCACAATTATATTATGTTTAGATGAGTATTGAAATATTGAACAAAGATTACTCAAAACAAAAACAATTATAGACTTATTTGCAGTCATCCATAAATTGTTAAATATTAAATATGGCAAGGCTAAATATGTAATAAATAGAAATATGTAACTAAACAATAGATACTCTGTTACAGATGTTTTATGAACATCAACTGCTAGCTAAACAATATAAATCAATATATTAGTTCTTTTATATAATATAAATTTATTATATACACTATCTTAAAAATGATTTGCGGTAGTTCAAATTATTATAAAAAAATATTTTATATTATTATCAGCCAAAATCACAAAAACAATAGCCACAAAAGGTGCCATATTTTTCAAATCAAACACAGTCTCTATCCTACTTCAGTAAAGACTGTGTTGGATTGTTTTTATAAACGATTTAATTAACACTAAATTTTTTGAGCTGCAAAATTCTTTTGAAGTAGCAAAATTATTAAAATTGTCTATAAGAAAGTAAGTTGTGTTTAACACAGAAAATAATAATAATTATTATATCCTGCATTATTGGTAGTGTGGTGTATTCAAAAACTAAAGTTGTCTAAATTGAAACTTAATGTCTCATGATTGGAGTTTAAAGAAGTCATGAAAGATTCAAATTATTAATATTATTGAAATATTATATTAAATCAAACAATTAATTTATGAAATACAATAAATATTGTAAAATACTGGAATTTATCCAACTAGTTTTCCATTATAACTTTATTACCAATATGATTATAAAAAAATAAAATTGCTCTACATAAATTATTTTATGCATCATTTTATATTGAAAAATACCTGATCTCTTTTTTTTGTTGTTGATAAATGCTTCAGAGAAGTGTATATGCATATAGTATTTTCTATAAAAAAAATTTAATTTCTACTGAATAAATTACATTAATTAAATATTCACTACTTTTTTTCAAAAAAATATTTTGCTGCTGATAAAACTAATATAGATTAAGTATGTTTAAACAATTGCGTTTATATGATTTTTTTAAATATATAAATATTTTAAAAATAAATTTAAAATTTATGAATGTATTAAAATACTTGCCAATTTTTTATTTGTTCTTGCTGTGAAAGCAATTGCTATATTTTTCGTAAAAACTATTTATACAATAATAAATAATTTTTAATGATTATGTGTTCTTTGCTATTTATTTACATTAGTGATATAACTATCAACAATTAGTAAAATAATAAAAATAATAGTTTGTTTTTAGTGCAATTACAAAAACCGTGTGCATCAGTAATATCTATTTTAGCTCTTTTGTTATTATGAAAGTTCAATCATATTATTTAAAAAAAAGCAGACGAGTAATTTTTAACATTTTTTTAATCAAAGGGTGTTAAATGAAGTGTGTGTGTGTGTGTATATATGAAAATATACCAAGGACACATTAAAACTTATGATAATGATCTTGCAGCTCTATTTTTAAAAGATAAACAATTATATAATCAGAAGCACAAGATTTACAATAACTGAATATCAGACATTCACACGACCCTCAACCATCCATGCTATCTCATACCGCCGAAACACTTTAGCACAAAATACGAATATTGATGATTGTTTATCTTTTCAACATTTGTGTGATCAAGTATTTCAGCAGTATGAGATAGCATGGATGTTTGAGGGTCATGTGAAAGTCCGAGTTCAAACCCCCTTTATATTACATATATAAGTGCAGGTATGAATAAGCCTGTACTGTAGAAAAAAAATTCATATTTCAAAATAACTGAATATCATAAATAAAAAAAAAATTCAAACTTATGTAATGCTCTTTCAAAATTTTACAATGCAATACTTGAATTGTAACCTAAGTTATTAGTGTTTATTTTACTGCTATAGTTAGTTCTAATCTATGATTCTATAAATTACATCTATACAAAGTTAATGTTTTTATTATTGGTATAAAACTATTAATTAAATATTAACATATTATTGAAAGAAAAGAAGAAATATTAAAATATTTTAAAAATGATAAACTATTAAAAAGAATTGAACATCTAAAAATTTGTCCTAAAAAGAATTAATAATGATATAAAAAAATATAATTGTGAATTAGCAAGGAAAGCTATAGAAGAGAATAAAAGTCTCAAATGTGTAAAATAACATCTTGGCAGTGAAAGAATAGTTATTTCTTTAATAAGAAGAAAA
The DNA here is from genome assembly GCA_028023455.1 of Epiperipatus broadwayi. NCBI lineage: Eukaryota > Metazoa > Onychophora > Udeonychophora > Euonychophora > Peripatidae > Epiperipatus > Epiperipatus broadwayi. Next base: position 375,346 of record JAQFVV010006644.1, read on the forward strand.
GATAAAATTATAACTAAAAAGTGAGAGGTCTATAAAAATTATATAACAACAAAAACTAGAAAACATAGAAAGCCCTTCAATTATTGTATTTTCGGAACTACAAACCATTTTAAGTGAAGAAATGAGGCATATAATTAAATCAGTGAGTAAAGAAAATACTCTAGGAAATGATGAAAAAATATAATTTTTTTCAGCAAAATCATATACCAAATATCTAAATGTAAAGTTTATCAGATGAGTAGAAGAATGCAGAAAATTGAAAGAAAAGATATTAGAAATTATAGATATATCTATCACAGTTATAATACAAATTCTTTACCAATGTAATTACACCTCGTCTACATATAACATTGGATTTCAACTTACCAAAAGAACAAGCTCTATTTAAAGTGGTTTTAGCATACTAGATCATATCCAAGTATTGACAAAAGTTATAAAAAGAACAAATGAATATAACTTGCCATGTTGCTTTGAATTTTTAGATTATGAAAAGACATAAGATTCTACCATCATTTCTACAGAGAGTAAAGCATTAAATCAATAAGATATTAATGCTTCTGAGAACTATTTATCAAAGTATAAAACAGTGGTTAAATTCTTTTGTAATTATAAGAAGATTAACATGGAGAAGGTATTTGATAAAGTAATTCTATACAGCAATTTTATAAGTATTTTGTGAAATAACATGGAAAGCTAAAAAAATAAAAGTAAATGGAAATTATTTAATATATCTAAATATTACAGATATTGCAATTGTTTTTCAAATAATACTTTAGAACTTCAGGCAATATTGCATTACCTGATGTAACTAAGAAAATAGGTTTAAAAATAAATGTTGTATAGACTAGAGTAATGTCCATTGCCTTTTCTCGAAAGAAAAAAAACAAAGACTGATAATTATGAATTATAAAAATAAATACAAATACTCCAATTAGGTTATTAATACAAATGGAAACATAATGAATACAATTAATCATTGAATAAAACAAACATAAAGTTAATATGCATATATTTTAGAAATTTTTTAATAGATGTGTTTTACCAGTTCTTGGACACCTTAACAGGGGAGTAATCAGTCACTTCCACAATGAAGTATGACCTGATATACATTATAGAATAATAAAACTATATCAGCAATAAAACACATGGGTGAAAAACTAGTAAGTAGCACTGACATTATTGAAACAATGAAACTGAACTGGAGTTTCAGCTGGACATATTGCTAGAGGGGAATATAATAAATGCCCCACAAATGAAGTTATGGATTGCATTCTTAAAAATTGTAAAATATAAAAAAGAACTAATATGTGATGGATAAATGAAATAAAAAAGTTCATTGATGTGTTGTGAATATAAAAAAAAAGGTTAGAGATAGAAGAAACTACATTAAACTTGGAATTTTATATATTTTACAATGGATTGATAATAGTTAAAATAATGAAGATGATAATGCCATATATATATATTGTAACGGAATATAATATGCCGTCACATTATTTTACAATTAAAATGAAAGATCACAAATAAAAAATTGATTTATTAA
>JAQFVV010006644.1:377388-566352 GCA_028023455.1 Epiperipatus broadwayi
TGTACTTCGTTCAGTGATTGACTTGTGCTTAAGTATGTTTAAACAATTGCGTTTATATTATTTTTTTAAATATATAAATATTTTAAAAATAAATTTAAAATTTATGAATGTATTAAAATACTTGCCAATTTTTTATTTGTTCTTGCTGTGAAAGCAATTGCTATATTTTTCGTAAAAACTATTTATACAAATTTAATTCATAATAAATAATTTTTAATGATTATGTGTTCTTTGCTATTTATTTACATTAGTGATATAACTATCAACAATTAGTAAAATAATAAAAATAATAGTTTGTTTTTAGTCCAATTACAAAAACCGTGTGCATCAGTAATATCTATTTTAGCTCTTTTGTTATTATGAAAGTTCAATCATATTATTTAAAAAAAAACCAGATGAGTAATTTTTAACATTTTTTTTAATCAAAGGGTGTTAAATGAAGTGTGTGTATATATATATATGAAATTATACCATAAACTTGGAAAAGCACACATTAAAACTTATGATAATGATCTTGCAGCTCTATTTTTAAAAGATAAACAATTATATAATCAGAAGCACAAGATTTACAATAACTGAATATCAGACATTCACACGACCCTCAACCATCCATGCTATCTTATACCGCCAAAACACTTTAGCACAAAATACGAATATTGGTGATTGTTTATCTTTTCAACATTTGTGTGATCAAGTATATCAGCGGTATGAGATAGCATGGATGTTTGAGGGTCATATGAAAGTCCGAGTTCAAACCCCCTTTATATTACATATATAAGTGCAGGTATGAAAAAGCCTGTACTGTAGAAAAAAATTCATATTTCAAAATAACTGAATATCATAAATAAAAAAAATATTCAAGCTTATGTAATGCCCTTTCAACATTTTACAATGCATTACTTGAATTGTAACCTAAGTTATTAGTGTTTATTTTACTGCTATAGTTAGTTCTAATCTATGATTCTATAAATTACATCTATACAAAGTTAATGTTTTTATTATTGGTATAAAACTATTAATTAAATATTAACATATTATTGAAAGAAAAGAATATATGAAGAAAAGAAGAAATATTAAAATATTTTAAAAATGATAAACTATTAAAAAGAATTGAACATCTAAAAATTTGTCCTAAAAAGAATTAATAATTATATAAGAAAATATAATTGTGAATTAGCAAGGAAAGCTATAGAAGAGAATAAAAGTCTCAAACGTGTAAAATAACATCTTGGCAGTGAAAGAATAGTTATTTCTTTAATAAGAAAAAAAGATAAAATTATAACTAAAAAGTGAGAGGTCTATAAAAAGACTATAGCAACAAAAACTAGAAAATATAGAAAGCCCTTCAATTATTGTATTTTCTGAACTACAAACCATTTTAAGTGAAGAAATGAGGCATATAATTAAATCAATGAGTAAAGAAAATACTCTAGGAAATGATGAAAAAATATAATTTTTTTCAGCAAAATTATATACCAATTATCTAAATGTAAAGTTTATCAGATGAGTAGAAGAATGCAGAAAATTGAAAGAAAAGATATTAGAAATTATAGATATATCTATCACAGTTATAATACAAATTCTTTACCAATGTAATTACACCTCGTCTACATATAACATTGGATTTCAACTTACCAAAAGAACAAGCTCTATTTAAAAGTGGTTTTAGCATACTAGATCATATCCAAGTATTGACAAAAGTTATAAAAAGAACAAATGAATATAAATTGCCATGTTGCTTTGAATTTTTAGATTATGAAAAGACATAAGATTCTACCATCATTTCTACAGTGATTAAAGCATTAAATCAATAAGATATTAATGCTTCTGAAAACTATTTATCAAAGTATAAAACAGTGGTTAAATTTTTTTGTAATTATATGGAGATTAACATGGAGAAGGTATTTGATAAAGTAATTCTATACAGCAATTTTATAAGTATTTTGTGAATTAACACAGAAAGCTAAAAAAGTAAAAGTAAATGGAAATTATTTAATATATCTAAATATTACAGATATTGCAATTGTTTTTCAAATAATACTTTAGAACTTCAGGCAATATTGCATTACATGATGTAACTAAGAAAATTGGTTTAAAAATAAATGTTATATAGACTAGAGTAATGTCCATTGCCTTTTCTCGAAAGAAAAAAAAAACAAAGACTGATAATTATGAATTATAAAAATAAATACAAATACTCCAATCAGGTTATTAATACAATTGGAAACATAATGAATACAATTAATCATTGAATAAAACAAACATAACTTTAATATGCTTATATTTTAGAAATTTTTTAATAGATGTGTTTTACCAGTTCTTGGACAGCTTAACAGGGGAGTAATCAGTCACTTCCACAATGAAGTATGACCTGATATACATTATAGAATAATAGAACTATATCAACAATAACACACATGGGTGAAAAACTAGTAAGTAGCACTGACATTATTGAAACAATGAAACTGAACCGGAGTTCAGCTGGACATATTGCTAGAGGGAAAAATAATAGATGCCCCACAAATGAAGTTATGGATTGCATTCTTAAAAATTGTAAAATATAAAAAAGAACTAATATGTGATGGATAAATGAAATAAGAAAGTTCATTGATGTGTTGTGAATATAAAAAAAGGTTAGAGATAGAAGAAACTACATTAAACTTGGAATTTTATATATTTTACAATGGATTGATAATAGTTAAAATAATGAAGATGATAATGCCATATATATATATGTGGAATATAATATCCATTATTTTACAATTAAAATGAAAGATACAAATAAAATGATTTATTAAAAGAAAAAACTAACTTAAAAACGAAATTTAAAAACGTTTAACGACATATAGTGCATGATGGACACTTTAAAAACTATTTTAAAAAGTTTTATTTGAAAGATTTTTTGTAAAAAAGTAAAGATATAAATATTTGATATTTTTGAAATAGAAATAATGTTGATTTCTATAATCTTAGAAAATGGAAATGATTGTTTATTAATTAAATGATTGTTGAAAACAAGCTAGCCCTTGAGGCATTTAAAATAAATTAAAGGGTCAGGTAAGAGAGTACAAAGAAATTAAATGACCAATGCAAACACCAGAAATTCAGCACGGACCGTAACTGAAACACCAGAGGATTAGTGACGTATTGCCGATTGAATCCTAAGATCAAATGATAAGAGGCTAAGAAAAATATAAAAGCCAAATGATTATTATAATTGTTATCTGAGAGCTGACTATGAATATGTCGTTATAACTAGCTATATTGTAGATTTTCATGATGTGGAAGTCTGCAATAAAATTAGATTTCCAGACAACCAGCTGAGACCTCCCTATGCCAGTTAGGGACCAAAAAGGAATGGCAAGTGGCGCTTCGTTTTAAAAGGAAGAACAAACAATCTATATAAGTGATCATGAAGATGGACCTCAGAATCTGTAAAGTATAAACTTTTGCCAATTGAACTTTCTTTTAAATAATTACCGTATAACATCAATAAGTAATCAATCCAAAAAAAAGTAATATAAATGAATGTACTCTTATCTGACCAAGAATAGAACTCTAAATCAATTATAAATATTTGTTTTATATACGTTTGCTATTTCAATCATTTCCATTTTTTTTAATTTAATTATTTATGTTTGTATTTAACTAGGTTATTTATTTCTATCTGTTAAATAAAATGTATTAAATTAAAGTTGGGTGTAGATAGCTGCATGGATAAAGAGTAATAACTGTTTAAATTCATTTATGTTTAATTTAAAGGATTTTAGTGTCAGGCTATTTGTTTCATAGTAAGGGCAATGCTTGTGGAAGGATATATGGGTGTTTATATTAATGTAATGTGAAGCGTGTTTAGCATACTGGGCAACGTGCCCAACTGAATGCATGACCCCAAAGAGGCAGTCATATCATTGAAATGGTGGCAGATGTATTTCCTGTGCCATTGACCCCTTCTAGCTCTATGGACAGGGATTTATAAGAAGGCAGAAAGACCGCTTTCCCCCATACGTAGCACTCTTTAAAATAAAAAAAATTATATACATGATTCCTTAGTCTAACAGATGCCCTTTCCTGATCTAGACACGGATCATTTCCTTCAAATAATATCACGCCGTCAGATGCCCATTCCTGTCGGTGTGGTTTTATGCTAGCATGGTTGGCTACGAACTTTTAGTCTGAGACTGAATGAAAGTTTTGATAAGTTTTAAGTGAAAAAAAATCTATGTAGACTATCTATGCTCGTCATGCTAAAGTAAAATATAATTTAAATATCCATCTGTGCGATCTATTGAAAATAGTAATTTAAATTTAAAAAAAAAAAAAATTAATGTTAAAACCTAAAAAATAAATTTATTCCTAAATTTTAAATGTGCGTTAATAAAAATCTATTTGTGTGTTAATTACTGGCAGTGGCTTATTTTATTTTATTGTTATAAATGTTTAATATATATACTTTGAGAATAGAAATCTATTGAAACTTATAAATGTTTAAAATCTCTGCTACTCTATGAGCTAGTGACTAGGGCTGACGGCCGTGATCTTAACAGCACGTATCTGTCAACTTTATAAATTTTCTAGGTTCAAAGTAGCCTAGTGGCGCTCTGTCGGCAGATGCGGTAAGACTGGAAACACCATCATCATCCCCGACCATTAAAGTGGCTGCCCAGCATGTGGCCTGACGTTTAATAAACCATGAGTACCTTGAAAATTAAGCCAGTAATATTTTTTTCTGAAATCAGAATATATTTTTTGTATTATATAGTTATAAACTTGAATTTTGTGTAAAAAGTACTGCCAGTAAGAAAATTGCGCATATGTAGAAATAAATGCGAGGAATAAAACGTAATAATTTATAAATCATAATTTAATTTAAAAAAAAAAAAAAAGTCTAAAATCACGTAACATCTTTGACTTGCCTAAGTTAATAATGAAATGTAGGGGAAAGGGAACTATTGAGAGAGGAGGTGTAATCTCAGCTGGGGTGAAAAGGAAAGAATAGTCAGCATTTTTTCTTGTAATTACTAACCAAAGTTATGTCTTTTCATTAATAACCAAAGTTTTGTCTTTTAAAAAAAAAATTAGTTAATCAATTTGTGTAACGTCATTACTAACACTAAGTAAATTCTTTTTTTTTTTAATGTTTTGTTTTTTGAGGAAGTTTACTGATATGTAACGGAATATAATATGCCGTCACATTATTTTAAAATTAAAATAAAAGATCATAAATAAAAATTGATTTATTAAAAAGAAAAAAAACTTAACTTAAAAACTGAAATTTAAAAACTGTTTAACGTATATATAGATCGCATGATGGACAACTTTAAAAACTTTTTTAAAAATAGTTTTATTTGAAAGTAATTTTTTTCTAAAAAAGTAAAGATATAAAGATTTGATATTTTTAAAAATAGAAATAATGTTGATTTCTATAGTCTTAGAAAATGGAAATGATTGTCTTATTAATTAAATGATTGTTCGAAAACAAGCTAGCCCTTGAGGCATTTAAAATAAATTAAAGGGTCAGGTAAGAGAGTACAAAGAAATTAAATGACCAATGCAAACACCAGAAATTCAGCATGGACCGTAACTGAAACACCAGAGGATTAGTGATGTATTGCCGATTGAATCCTAAGATCAAATGATAAGAGGCTAAGAAAAATATAAAAGCCAAATGATTATTATAATTGTTATCTGAGATCTGACTATGAATATGTCGTTATAACTAGCTATATTGCAGATTTTCACAATGTGGAAGTCTGCAATAAAATTAGATTTTCCGGACAACCAGCTGAGACCTCCCTATGCCAGTTAGGGACCAAAAAGGAATGGCGAGTGGCGGCTTCATTTTTAAAAAGAAAGAACAAACAATCTATATAAGTGATCACGAAGATGGACCTCAGAATCTGTAAAGTATAAACTTTTGCCAATTGAACTTTCTTTTAAATAATTACCGTATAACGTCAATAAGTAATCAATCCAAAAAAAAAAAGTAATATAAATGAATGTACTCTTATCTGACCAAGAATAGAACTCTAAATCAATTATAAATATTTGTTTTATATACGTTTGCTATTTCAATCATTTCCATTTTTTTTTATTTAATTATTTATGTTTGTGTTTAACTAGGTTATTTATTTCTATCTGTTAAATAAAATGTATTAAATTAAAGTTGGGTGTAGATAGCTGCATGGATAAAGATAATAGCTGTTTAAATTCGTTTATGTTTAATTTAAAGGATTTTAGTGTCAGGCTATTTGTTTCGTAGTTAGGGCAATGCTTGTGGAAGGATATATGGGTGTTTATATTAATGTAATGTGAAGCGTGTTTAGCATACAGGGCAACGTGCCCAACTGAATGCATGACCCCAAAGAGGCAGTCATATCGTTGAAATGGTGGCAGATGTATTTCCTGCGCCATTGACCCCTTCTAGCTCTATGGACAGGGATTTATAAGATGGCAGAAAGACCGCTTTCCCCCATACGTAGCACTCTTTAAAATAAAAAAAATTATATACATGATTCCTTAGTCTAACAGATGCCCTTTCCTGATCTAGACACGGATCATTTCCTTCAAATAATATCACGCCGTCAGATGCCCATTCCTGTCGGTGTGGTTTTATGCTAGCATCTTCATATTGCATTAGTTGCAAATATATATCTGGAAGCTGACATTGGGTTGTCTACGAACTTTTAGTCTGAGACTGAATGAAAGTTTTGATAAGTTTTAAGTGAAAAAAAATCTATGTAGACTATCTATGCTCGTCATGCTAAAGTAAAATATAATTTAAATATCCATCTGTGTGATCTATTGAAAATAGTAATTTAAATTTTAAAAAAAAAATATTAATGTTAAAGCCTAAAAAATAAATTTATTACTAAATTTTAAATGTGCGTTAATAAAAATCTATTTGTGTGTTAATTACTGGCAGTGGCTTATTTTATTTTATTGTTATAAATATTTAATATATATACTTTGAGAATAGAAATCTATTGAAACTTATAAATGTTTAAAATCTCTGCTACTCTATGAGCTAGTGACTAGGGCTGATGGCCGTGATCTTAACAGCACGTATCTGTCGACTTTATAAATTTTCTAGGTTCAAAGTAGCCTAGTGGTGCTCTGTCAGAAGATGCGGTAAGACTGGAAACGTCATCATCATCCCCGACCGTTAAAATATATATATATATTGTTTTATATGTGAGGGATCAGAGTGAGTTTATGTCAACATGGGTATGACAGTAGTATTGGAATAAACAAAGGCTTTGAATATTTCCATCCTCAGATTTTTAATGACATGGATGGCTGAAGAGTTGGAGAGTAGAGAAGATTGAAGCTTGTCCATTAAAGCAGGAAGATTTTCTATCTGAATATAAACTAAGCACTGATTGTATACATGTGTGAGAGATGGTGATCTGGACCAAGCAGTGAGTGCTAGTTCAGGAAGAAATATGTATATTGTAGAGCATTTATCTTTATCATGTGTATGTGAAGCAGAATATATTCTATAGGTTACTACAATATTGGTAAATTTAAATCACTCACAACCATTCAAATAATTTTTATTGAAAATCATAAATGGAAAAACCTATTCTCTTATTTGCACATTTAAAAAAATTTCACTTTATTTTATTCTGTTTTAGCAGTAGCTGCACCTTTCATCAGAGATATGTAAATTCTTTACATTTTATTATATTACACTGCATAATAATACATCAAATAACAATTTCAAAAATGCTTTATGTTTTCATTACACTTGATTATAATCATTCATAAACACATATTTTGTAATAAATTAGCTTATTTTGAAATGAAAAAGTAAATTCAGCTGAAACAGAAAAAGAAAGTAAAATTACATTAGAAAGAATATATATATATATATATATTGTACCAGTCGAAAAACCCACTAAAAGAACTGCAAGTCAGATCCAAACTCAGCTGAACCAAAACTGAATTTAAACCCAACTCACCAGCTCAGATTAGCATAAATTGACGGCACAGTGCTATGCACCAAGAAACTAGCTCAATGGTTGGTGAGGATCAGAGACCCCTGAACTGACATTAATATCTGATAATAAACTGACTAAAAAGGATTTTAAATCGAATCATATGTATATGTTCAGGTTGCCAACACAGACAGCGAGCATTAACATTTAAAATAATTATTGAATAAAAGATATAGAACTAAGAAACCAAGTGTGTTTAGAAAATATTTAATAATCATAATTTGTTTTGTTTGAATTGTAAATAATGATTATATTAATCACCTCTAGCCTTTAACAAAATTTATAATTATAATAAGAGTGGCGGTCCTTATTATATGCCAATGAATATTACGCAATATTTGAAAGTCTATGTCTATGCCCCCAACAAGAAAATAAAGGCAGATAAAGGTATTCATTAGTAAAGGAAATTATTACTCTAATTTTATTACGAAAGAATGTGATATTTATTTTCACATTCGCAAATCCATTCATGAAGAGCAAGATACGTATTTTAGGGCATAACTTTAATCTTTATTGGAAAACTTATTTAATTAAATATAACTGATAATTTGTTCGACTTTAATTGAAATCACTTCATCACGAATTACGAGCATCAGAGCGGGCTTTACTGGAACAGAGAGGTAACGGTGCTGACGAATTATGAGCTATAAAGTGAAATTGAAAGACGATAGCTAGTCGATGATCGAAGTCCTATGGCGGCTTGCATCTGACAAGTCTTATGCCCTTTGACTAATATGAACAGGAGAGGAAGTGCTTTCTTCCTCGATAATTTAAAATAACAGAAATATTATCACCGACCAGCCTAACGGAGCGGAAGATTGCCCTACGTCAGCAACGTTCGAAGATGATGACTTGATAGTCATCGTTTGAATACTAAAACCCATATAGAATGCTCTACATGATGACTTGATCAATTAATTAAAGTCAAATGAGCTTTTAATGAAAACTATTTTAAAGTATTTGTAAATCATATTAATTATGCCCCAATCATCGTGCCCTTCCTGAATCTTAATAGCGAGTAACAGAAATTTGAATTAGAATATATTTGATTCCTTTATCGGCCCTTTTGCAATAAAAACATTTTAAGATTATATATGAATAAATAAATATTAGTGAAACGAGAAAATAGCAGTGGCATAGATTAGAAATGGAGCTAATAATTTATTATTAGCCAATTATAAAAATAACACACATTTAATAATTTCTTTCGACTCGATGATTGATAGAACTGTATAAATCTAGTTCTAATGGGCGAGAATTATTATCAGATTTAATATTATATTTTCTATGTAAGGCAAATAGAACAAAGGAGTTTATCGAGTCGAAAGATTATTGGCATATAATTAAAATAACAACATTAATAAATTACACAAATATATATATATAATATAATAAATGAACCGCCAAGTAAGAAAAGAGAAAGTTTAAAGACTAGAGGTTGAGAGAACTACGATATAAATTTACAGTAGCATGAATAAAAGGTTTTATAAAGATTGTTACATTAAAGAATAAAAGAGTTCTAAAAGGGAGTGTAAAGTAAAGTTCGAAACTGGCCAGAAAGTTTAAGGTTCATTATGGAAACATATTACCCATTTCTTCTGGGGCTGGTTCTTAGTTTACACATCCGGGTTGGTAAAAACATAGGCATGCATTTAGTCGATTACTGGAACAGCATTTTAGTGGCTTTTCATAATTTTAGCAGCATGATTGGTCTGGAAAAGATTCAGCAGCTCCATTGAAGATTTTCAGGGGACTTCAGGAACCGATAGCCAGATTCCTGATGTTTAGCCCCTTACCATGATCGAAACACTATTTAAAACACACAGAGTTTACTGCACTTCTCTACAACAAAGATGGCTTTTCTCCAAACTTTTCAGAGCTATATATCTGTCCTCTGATGCCTTCAGGCTAGCGCTTCTTTCATTATCAATGTTTTTAGATTTACTGGTTGTTTTTAGATACATTCCTTCGATAAGGCTTTCAAACTCATTAACTTGAATTCATTTTCTAATTAGAAAATGAATTCTTAAAATCAGAAAATGATTTTAATTAGGAAATCCTTATCTTTTTTTCTAATTAATAAAACTTTAACTATTGTTTTTGGAAAGGGAAAATCTGAAAGCTTATCGAAAGAATGTAGCTTTTAATCAATAAAACTTTAACAAATTATTTAAAAATAAAATCAAACATTCCCGATGCAATGAAACTTTCAAACAATTATATATATTTAAATATTTACAAATATATATATGCACAATTCATGCAGTTATAATATATATAAATTCATGAATAATTCTATCATGAATTTATTAATAGAATTGATCAATTTAAATCTGAAACTAATTAATTTTAATACGCATTTATGAAATAAGTTATTCTTTATGGAAATTAGCATGGATTGAACGTATAAAGCCCCATTGCATCGGAAATTTAAGGTTAGTACTAGGGTTTGAAGTGGGCTTATGGCTAGATGTCATGAAGCTAGGATCGAACTCAGATCCGACTGCTTCATTTCTTTTCACTTCAAAAAAAAACAATGAAAAAAAATCTCTTTACTTATACGTGATACAGTCACATAAGTGTACTCGACTAGTTGGTAGACTCTGGGAGAACAGCATGAGTGTGAATAATATCATCTGTACAAACTACAAAATTATACATGTCTCATTGCGATCATTTTTTTTAATATTATCTAGCTTATAATAAGCTTATAATAAATCGGTCCGATAATCAAGTCTCATTTTCCCTATGGTCATGTCAGTTGGTCATCTGCATATATATCTGTCTCTTCATTTAATGGTTGTCTTATTGTTTCCCTGGATCAGGTGGCACATATGGTTTTAACTTTTGATAATGGTCGTAGTCTTGGTCTTTTCTGGTTGGTGTCAAGTTCCCATAGTCTATTGCAGTCAAAAAGTCTATGGTCTTTTCTATTGACATAGGGCACATCCCAAGCATGATTCTTTGGATCCATGGGGGTAAATGATGTCTGATCATCCGGATGATGTGTTGGTCCTCATATTTGAAGGCTGTGAGGGATTTGAATGTGGTCACTTGCTGGATGAAGTAGGCTGCATATCCCTGTCTGTAGTTTTCTTGATACTTCTGTGTGTTCAGTCTATGCAAAATGCCCTCCTGCCTTTCTTCACTCCAATATTTTTTTAAAATGGCATTTTCATATCCTTGGATCATGGTAGGTGGTTTTTTAATAGCTTCCACCATGCCTTGGCAGCTTCTCTTAAGTAGTGGCTGGCTAGGATAACCTTTTCCTTTTCTGCTACAGAGTGCAGACAGAAAAATTCTTTAATGCTGTCTAGATGATCTATGGGCTTTTCTCCTGGGTTACCCCTAAAAATTTGAATTTCTACAGAAGATATAAGGGATGGTCTCTGCAAGTTCCTTAGACTCATTTCGGGGTTTATTGTCTGTTCCATTTCTACTTTTGGTTTTATTTCACTAGTGGTCTGAACATCTTCTTTTTCCCTTTCTGTATTTATATCAGCTTCTTCCACCATTTCTTGATTTGACTCATCTTCTCCACTGTCATCTTCTTTGTGGTCCACAACTTTTTTTGGTGTGGTCTGACCATCATCTTCTCTTGGAGCTTTGTAAGTGTCTATTGCTTGAGGATGCTTTACAATCTCTGGGTTGGTTTGGGTGCCTCATGTTTCCTCAAGCTTTAAAATCCTTTCCATCATCATCAACATTATCTTCCTGTCTTCTCTCATTTCTCTGAGGATTGTATGAAAAGTCTCTCGATCATCTTTAGCCTTTCTGTTTTGATGGTTGCGCTTTTTCCTATTGATCTGATTTTTAAAAGTGATCTCTCGTTCACTGGAGGTGGTTGAAGGTGCATCACTATCATCAGTCAATCCTTTATCTAATTGTTCTTCCATCTTTGAAAGTGAATAAATAATATAATAAACAATGTGAATCAAACTTATGGCACTCTCTGTATACTTAAATAATAATTTTTTTCTTCAGTACATTTAATTAGGTCTCTGACTACTGGTCCCATTGTCCCTATCTTCATTAGCTGCTGCATATTATTTCCCCAATCTATGTAATCTGCCTTTTTTAGTTTAGTTTTAGTTTGCCTACATTTTCTTGGTTAGCTCTTTCTATTAATTCTTTGAATGAGACATGTATTTTATTTAGAAAAAACTATTAAAGATAAGAAACAAACATTACTCACTTTCCCTCTGTTCAACTGTTCTCCCATGTCTGAAAAAAGAAAACTATACAAATGATTAGTGATATACAAATATTTATTATATATATATATATTAGCAGGTAGTACAAGTAATTCTCTGTATTGGACACATTTGGTTTTTTTATTATTTAGACAACTGACCCACTACTGTGCTGACAATCAAATTTGCTGACAAATTTATTTATATGGGCACCAGTGAGCAAAATGAGATCAATAGGGCATGTGAAATAACCCATTGACCCCCAAACCACATATGATTGACTTAATTTTTGATAAAACAATTTAATTGATGATGAGTATTTATTATTTATTAACAACTGATGTGTTCCTGACCTGAGTTTAAATATAGGAGTTCACTACTTCATTTTTACTAAGCATGAGGCTTTCACACACAAAAAAAAATGTCAAAATTAATATTACACAAGAACTTTTATTTGTTGATATCATTTTTAATCTTGCTAGCATGAAAGCGTGTAAACCATTTAAGCATTTTGCCAACTGCATCTGGCTGCTTGGTGTACACAAAAGGTCTTCACCTGCTTTGAGGTTACTCTAGAAATTATTGTCATTAAAGCATATTGTCACACTGCATCGGACCGCTTGACAGATAATTCCCAGTTTGAAGGTCTTCGCCTACTTTGAGGCTACTAAGAATACGGAGCGAACATTTAATATATGTGCTAGCAAGCAATACTTTGAAATTTAAAACTTTTAACATGATATCATATTGGATATTTTTAATTATAAGACTGAGATACATATAATTAATTTTGACACAGACAAAATATTTCATTTATTTTACCCCTTGCTTTAATCTATAGACTCTTACTACTTTTCTAACAATAATTTTCTTACTGTCACGAACGCGTATAAACACAAATGTATAATATATATATATATATATTGATATAGTACACGTATAATTAATTATACATATATTTAAATAATTATTCTAACTAACGAATCTTTTGCTGAAGAACATTTAAAAAATAATCTTGAAAACATTTAATTATAAGAAAGAAGATTACAAAATGACATTTTAATTTATTAAATCATTTCAGTTATGCATTATAAATCGCATAACTTTTCTTCAAATATATATAACATTCTACAAAAATATCACTTTCTACTGAAACATTTAATTTATTGAGATCTCAATTGACTGAGTAACTAAGATCATAATTACTATCTACAGGGTGTGTGGGGTTTATTAAATCGAAGCCACAACAGTTGGGCAGCCAAAAACATAACCATGTACCAGTCGAAAAACCCACCAAAAGAACTGCAAGTCGGATCCAAACTCAGCTGAACCAAAACTGAATTCAAACCCAACTCACCAGCTCAGATTAGTAAATAAATCGATGGCACAGTGCTATGCACCAAGAAACTAGCTCAATGGTTGGTGAGGATCAGAGACCCCTGAACTGACATTAATATCTGATAATAAACTGACTAAAAATAATTTTAAATCGAATCATATGTATATGTTCGGGTTGCCAACACAGACAGCGAGCATTAACATTTAAAATAATTATTGAATAAAAGAATTAAGAACTAAGAAACCAAGTGTGTTTAGAAAATATTTAATAATAATAATTTGTTTTGTTTGAATTTTAAATAATGATTATATTAATCACCTCTAGCCTTTAACAAAATTTATAATTATAATAAGAGTGGCGGTCCTTATTATATGCCAATGAATATTACGCAATATTTGAAAGTCTATGTCTATGCCCCCAACAAGAAAATAAAGGCAGATAAAGGTATTCATTAGTAAAGGAAATTATTACTCTAATTTTTTTACGAAAGAATGTGATATTTATTTTCACATTCGCAAATCCATTCATGAAGAGCAAGATACGTATTTTAGGGCATAACTTTAATCTTTATTGGAAAACTTATTTAATTAAATATAACTGAGAATTTGTTCGACTTTAATTGAAATCACTTCATCACGAATTACGAGCATCAGAGCGGGCTTTACTGGAACAGAGAGGTAACGGTGCTGATGAATTATGAGCTATAAAGTGAAATTGAAAGACGATAGCTAGTCGATGATCGAAGTCCTATGGCGGCTTGCATCTGACAAGTCTTATGCCCTTTGACTAATATGAACAGGAGAGGAAGTGCTTTCTTCCTCGATAATTTAAAATAACAGAAATATTATCACCGACCAGCCTAACGGAGCGGAAGATTGCCCTACGTCAGCAATGTTCGAAGATGATGACTTGATAGTCATCGTTTGAATACTAAAACCCATATAGAATGCTCTACATGATGACTTGATCAATTAATTAAAGTCAAACGAGCTTTTAATGAAAACTATTTTAAAGTATTTGTAAATCATATTAATTATGCCCCAATCATCGTGCCCTTCCTGAATCTTAATAGCGAGTAACAGAAATTTGAATTAGAATATATTTGATTCCTTTATCAGCCCTTTTGCAATAAAAACATTTTAAGATTATATATGAATAAATAAATATTAGTGAAATGAGAAAATAGCGGTGGCATAGATTAGAAATGGAGCTAATAATTTATTATTAGCCAATTATAAAAATAACACACATTTAATAATTTCTTTCGACTCGATGATTGATAGAACTGTATAAATCTAGTTCTAATGGGTGAGAATTATTATCAGATTTAATATTATATTTTCTATGTAAGGCAAATAGAACAAAGGAGTTTATCGAGTCGAAAGATTATTGGCATATAATTAAAATAACAACATTAATAAATTACACAAATATATATATATATATAATATATATATATATATATATATATATATATATATATAATATAATAAATGAACTGCCAAGTAAGAAAAGAGAAAGTTTAAAGACTAGAGGTTGAGAGAACTACGATATAAATTTACAGTAGCATGAATAAAAGGTTTTATAAAGATTGTTACATTAAAGAATAAAAGAGCTCTAAAAGGGAGTGTAAAGTAAAGTTCGAAACTGGCCAGAAAGTTTAAGGTTCATTATGGAAACATATTACCCATTTCTTCCGGGGCTGGTTCTTAGTTTACATGTCCGGGTTGGTAAAAAACGTAGGCATGCATTTAGTCGATTACTGGAACAGCATTTTAGTGGCTTTTCATAATTTTAGCAGCATGATTGGTCCGGAAAAGATTCAGCAGCTCCATTGAAGATTTTCAGGGGACTTCAGGAACCGATAGCCAGATTCCTGATGTTTAGCCCCTTACCATGATCGAAACACTATTTAAAATGCACAGAGTTTACTGCACTTCTCTACAACAAAGATGGCTTCTCCAAACTTTTCAGAGCTATATATACTGTCCTCTGATGCCTTCAGGCTAGCGCTTCTTTCATTATCAATGTTTTTAGATTTACTGGTTGTTTTTAGATACATTCCTTCGATAAGGCTTTCAAACTCATTAACTTGAATTCATTTTCTAATTAGAAAATGAATTCTTAAAATCAGAAAATGATTTTAATTAGGAAATCCTTATCTTTTTTTCTAATTAATAAAACTTTAACTGTTGTTTTTGGAAAGGGAAAATCTGAAAGCTTATCGAAAGAATGTAGCTTTTAATCAATAAAACTTTAACAAATTATTTAAAAATAAAATCAAACATTCCCGACGCAATGAAACTTTCAAACAATTATATATATTTAAATATTTACAAATATATATGCACAATCCACGCAGTTATAATACATATAAATTCATGAATAATTCTATCATGAATTTATTAATAGAATTAATCAATTTAAATCTGAAACTAGTTATTTGAATACACATTTATGAAATATGTTATTTTTTTTATGGAAATTAGTGTGGATTGAACATATAAAGCCCCATTGCATCGGAAATTTAAGGTTAATACTACGGTTTGAAGTGGGCTTATGGCTAGATGTCATGAAGCTAGGATCAAACTCAGATCCGACTGCTTCAATATATATATAATACTAAATTGTGTAAAAAAGAGACAGTAAGGACATGGAATTATATAAAAAATTTAACTAATGGCTTTGTTAAATATTTCAATATATCAAATAGGTTGCTTGAGGTTTATATGTGTGGGTGTGTCAAATATTAGATGACAATATTACTTTTCTTTGTGGTAAAAGTAATATAATAAAGTCAACTTTTTTGGAGTTTTATAGACTCATATTTGTTCATCATGTACTATATATATATATATATATATATATATATATATAAACTGTAGCTCTTCTATTTTGAAACATTATACTATGGATGTGAATTATAGTCAATTTTTACAGATATTTTAAATTTTATGCTATAGTTATTTATAGCTTATTATTTAATATATGAAATAGGTTAAACTATATTAAATTTCAGTTAGTTTATTTTAAAGCAATATGATTAATTTAAGTTATAAAGTTGAGATTTAAAATGCTATTTGTTTTAAGATAAAAGTGTATAATTATTAAAGTCATATATTATAATGTTAAATCAATAGTCTTAAGTGATTAAAGCTAATATTTTGTAGTTATTAACAGTCTAATTTTCAAATTACTATTTAATTATTTTTTTAATTATGTAACACTGAAGAAATAAATGAAAATGAAATGTGTGTTAATAGGTGTGCAAGCACATTTATGTAACAATTTATTGAATTTATGTAAATTTATTACTTGTGTAAATTAAATGTTGGATTTTTTAAATTTTATTGCATCAATTTAATAACAGATTTAAAAATAATTATTATAGTCACATAAATAATAAATTTTAAGTACTAAAAATTTATGTTGTAATCCAAAGTGTTTTTTATTAAAAGATTTATTTAACTACTGTATTAAAATAAAATTTAAAAAATGTACTATTTAATAATATTTATTATTATATTATTTTAAAAATCTAGACAAATAATTGGTATATAAATTTTAGAAAGTGTCTGAATTTAATTGCAAACCATGTAGGGGTAGATTATTCATATAAATACAAGTGAGCAGAGGTGAAGGAGGGGATAGTGAAAAAAAATTTGAGGAGAAAATCGAGGAATGGAACTGCATTAAATTTAAGTTTAAATTTATTTTGAATTTTATTATTTTGCATTTTAAAACTAGTAACAGTAACTGATAAAATTATGGAAAATATTTTTAAAAAGTTTAAATATATATTATAATATGGAATAAAAAAACAAAATCTTCTTCATCTGTACTTCACAAATCAACTAAGAAGCTATGACAATTGAAGGAAAAAATTTTTTCAGAAGGCTTCAAAAAGTGCCTCTAGTTAAAAAACTGCCAAATATCAAATTATTTTGCCCACAGAACAATGGGAAGGATATTAAGGAATTTATATTTATTCATGTTTGTATGTTGAGTGATAGAGAACATTTTTTTATTAATTTTATCAAGTAGCAGTAAGAAAAATATACATTTATTCAGAAAAAAAATATATTTCCTATTTTAAATTTATGAGAAACTAGCAGAAAATTTTAAAAAGGAGAAAATGCTGATTAATAATTTTTTTGTGTGAAAATGTATTTATTAACTACATTTTCTATCCTGGATATAATTATTTATTTTTTCCTATGAATTTATTTGTTGATTCATTTGACATACGATGCTGCTTTATTTTTAGAAGTCTCACAAAGTGTGGAACTTTAATTATTATTCTTTTTTTTTCCTTATTTAAATTTAAATTTTTACTTCACTTTAATTGGTTTCTAGTTTCAAAGTCTGAGGTTGAGATTTTTTTTTAATCACATGAGAATCCATCCAAATTGTTCTAAGCCATTTATTTTGTGTCAGGCAGTTATTTTTGATTTTTTGTGTATCCACTTGGGCCACGGAATTGCTATCTATCCCTGGACCTAGTCTGATATCCCAGGCATCTGTCTATTTTGGTGTGGCTTGGACTGCCCAGCAACATATGCCTTGTTTTTTTTCCCAGGAATTTCTATGAGGATTGACATTTATGGCATTTGTATTTATCTCCCTTTGCTGGGATTTGATGCCCCTTTTCCTTTGCTCATACCTTGACCTGGTAATGTCCAACATGGCTAATAACTCTGCCACTTGCTTGACAGTATTCTACTCCATGCCTATAAGCATTCTTTCTACATCTCAAGTTTTCTACTTGTTGATAAAAAATAGAGTAAAATGATCACCAGAATGCCACATGACTTGCATCACCTGGTATGTTCTGGTATTCATTGCCCCAATAACTATTATGCAGTGCAATTTTTATATTCATCAAACATAGATGGTTTTAAAAAACAGTGATTCCCACCAAGGGGATACCTTTTGCAAATAGCTGCACAATCACTAGCTTAGCTTCCTCATTCATTGTGTTTAATGTGAAATACTGCTCCAAGTTTCCCATCTGTTCCATTGGGTATTCTCTCACATGACTAGGAAACATGGACTTTTTAAAAATGGTTCACAATCTCCAGATTACTTTGGCATAATATGCTTACATCTGTGCCACCACACTCACAGCTTGACAGAATAATCTCTCTACTCCCCAAATTTGTATTCTCTTTGCTCTATCCTCTCTACTATATCATTAGTTTCTACTTTCAGAATTTCTATGACTTAATTATTTTCTAATTTATTGTTTATTATCTCTTCATAATACCTCTCCTGTACTATTTTGATGTCTTCTATTTCTTTATTTGTTACTTGTAACTGGCTCTCTACTCAATCCATATTTTGATGATTTTTAGTAACCTCATTTTTTAGTGTAGTTTATCTGGACTGAATCTTTTTCTCTAACTATTTGACTGCCCTTGCCTGGCTTTCAATTTGTCCCTTTTGTCAAATATTATTTTCTTCTACTACTTCATCTAATCTGTCATTTAATTTTTTTTCATTTTGTGCCTGGCTTTTCATTAGTCCCTTTTGTTAAATATTATTTTCTTCTACTTGATATAATCTGTTATTTAATTATTTCTTATTTTGCTCCATTTGTTCCATTTAATTTTTTTAATATAATCATTATATCATTATTTTCTACCTTTATTTTTTCAAGCGTACTTTCAACTTCCTGTTCTTCAATTTCACTTTTTGATTTTTCTACCTCCATTTTTATTTTAGATCATGTCTGCATTTATTTCATTATCTTTTTTCTATTAAAGTTTTGTGCTTGTTTATTTCTCTGCTTTATTTGAACTGAAATGGATAGTCCATATCCTTTCAAACCCCTCAGTCCTCTCTACTTCTGCCTAATTTATCTAAATTCCCTACCATAATAAACAAATAAAACAAAAATATATTTATTTATTTGCCTGCACTGCTCTGCTCTCTTTTTTTATTTACATCTCAATCTTATTGTTATTCATTATTTTATTATTATTATTATTATTATTATTATTATTATTATTATTATTATTATTATTATTATTATTATTATTATTATTATTATTATTATTATTATTATTATTATTATTATTATTATTATTATTATTATTATTATTATTATTATTATTATTATTATTATTATTATTATTATTATTATTATTATTATTATTATTATTATTATTATTATTATTATTATTATTATTATTATTATATGATGTTTATTTTTTGGTGTTAAATATCTGTGTAATGGAAATATTAATATACTTGTGTACATATGTATAGAAATAAAAGATATTTTCTAAAGATTACTTAGTCTGCTCCTCTTTTTTACCTGCATGTCCATGCTAAAAAAACTGGGCAAATTTGATGTGTTCTTGATTTGTGCACTGAGTTCCATTATGTCTTTTCTCAGGGGCATTTCAGTTATATAAAGTTTATATGACCAGATGGCACTTGAGATTTATCTTGAAAATAATAAAATTACCTTTGGAAGATTGCATAGTCCCAGCAGTTATGGAGGGTGCTGTGAATAAAAAAAATGATCAAGATTTGTACATTTGTGCAGTCTTGGTTTGATTTTAGTATGTTTAATCTATCAGTAACATTCTAACCTTCTGCTTGAGTATATTATCAAAGTGTTGTGAATTAAGTTTAAAAAAAAATATGATTATAAGTATGTGAGAATACATTGATTAATCAAATGAATTAAATGAATTCAGTGCTTTATTTAGTGAAAGTTATTAAGTTCAGAAAAGTAAGCATCAGATTTATGAGTTTCAAAGATATATATTATAACGATTGAAATGAAAGTGAAGATCAAATCTAACTGCAAACTACAATATCCATTCTATGGGGCACCATCTAGGCATTTAAACCTAAAAAAATTTATAGAGTAGGCAGATACGCGCTGTTAAGATTCCCCTTTATTTAAATATTCAGATTGTTAGCCCAAGTCACTAGCTCAGTGGAGTAGCAGAGATAATAAAATATAAATTTTATATCTTAAATATAAAAGAATAAAAGCCACTGCCAGAAATTAACACATAAAAATATTTATTTACGCACATATAAAATAACATTTAAATTTTGAGGAATAAATTCAACATTTTAGATTTTTCTATTAATCTTTAGTTTTACATTTAAGTAAATTACAACCATGAGTTTAATATTTATTTAGTGAGTCGAGTATGAATAGACTACACAGATCTGCATTTGAAAAGAAAATATTCTTCCCTGATTAAACCTTAGGCAACAAATTTCGCAATCAAACCGGTGCCAATCCATCTGATACATTTATGTATTCAATGTAGCATGAAAATACGACAACACAAAATACTATACTGCCAGGAATGTACATCTGATCAGTAAGTAGAATTAGAGAAGACATTGTCTCTCCACCAACAGGAATGTTACATCTGTTGGCGAGTAGAACAATAAACATAAAACTCCATACGAATGGACTGCGGTCCTTTGCTGTCTTACAAACCCATCCATAGGCAAACAGAAGGTGTGTGGCATATATATATAATCCTGCCTGTAGCAGATCTCATACTACATCTACAATTACACAAATATATCCAATCCATTGAACCAATTCAGCTATGAAATCAACAACCTTAGATTACCCTCCCTTAATATAACTTTACAAAACTATATAGCCATTCATGCCCGACTTAAATTTAACATTTAAATACATTTGCACAGATTATTTTTATACAATTTGTTTTATAATGTCGAGTATAGATCGGCTGCACAGATTCCACGGTCAAAAACATTCCAAATTAAACACAACCGATCAAAATACAAAGTCAATCGATAATGTCAATTGCTGAGGGAGTACAGGAGACCCTTTGGTGTTCATCATAAGACACCACAGTGACATTGTTGACTTAAATGTTCTAATCGCCTGTGAAAACCACAACATAATCAACTGCTAACGAATCTATGCAACGTCTATACCCAACTTAAATGGAATGCATTTAATAATTTCTACAATAAATATTATTACAAATAAAAATAATAAAATGGAAATGATTTTAGCAAAACTTAACTATATAAACTTAAACAATCAATTATTAATTTGAAAATCAAATAAGAGTTCATTTTAAAATTTAAATTAGCTGAATCTTTAAAAAAAAACAATGACGAAAGTTCTTAATTATTTTTTTTGTTGTTGTTAATTTGTAAAGTTCATAGCTCATGGTAGAAGAGTCCAGGTTTCTGCTTTTGATTCCCGCAATGCCTCTATTGGAAGATAATGTTCTGGAGATGGCAATAGCTGGTTCAAGGTATCACAGTCTTTTCATTTTTTTTAAAATAGAGAGTGTGGTATGTGCATCCTACCACATCTCTCAAACACAAAATACTGGAACTGTCAGAAAAAAACTGTATTTCCTTTTTTATATTATCCACATGGATTCAATCAACAAAATGTCACTAATCTATCACTTTCGTTAGGATCTGAGCCAAGGCTTAGTGCTTCCATTGGTCAAGCTAATTTCTCTTTATTTTCTTATCTATCTTTTATCAGATCATTTTAATTATACAAGAGCCCAAGGCTAGCTTGCTTTTCAAACAATTTATAAACAATCATTTCCATTTACAGATTACAAGAATTAATTAATACCTGTTTTTATTTTTAAATCTTGTACTTTTTTTTATAAAAAAGTACGTTCAAATACTTATTTATTTGTTTTTTTTTTAAAAATATTTTTAAAGTTTGGCATCTGTGCGAATGTATATACGTTTAACAAACATTTTAATTTTAGCGTTTAGTTTTTTACTTTTATTTGTGAACTTTTAAGTTTTTCTTTTAAATTAATGTAACGACATATTTATATATTGTTACAATATATATATATATATTTAAAACAGGGCAAACATAGGAAACCTCTTCACCATATAAATATATTTTAAAATTATATATATATATATAAAGTTAACCAAAAAAATTAAATACTTTTAAAAACATCTTTATTAACTCTTTTACGATTATTATTGAATTGGCTAAAGAATCAGCTAAAAATAACTGTAATTTTTATATTATTGTAGCAAATTTATGCTCATTTTAAAGCTTAAACTATACTGTAAGATTTTGCCCTCTCTAGAATTATTCTACAAGTAAAAAAATCAATAATATTTAAATTTAATATTTTAACAATGGAAGAATGTAGACTTTAAAAGATGCTGATTAGTTGTTTCTCATTTTGAAAAAAAGGTAGCACTTGTCAACAATTTTCACTGCTCCAAGTTCTTTGCTTTGATTTTCAAAATGAAAATAAATGTTTTACAGTATTTTTTTTCATATTATAAATTATTTTAATAAAATATGCTGAAAATATAATTATTTTAGAAAAATAGTTAAGATTTTAGTAAAAAAAAATTACTTTTACATGAATGTAAATTGAAAAAGAAATCAATGATATATGGAGCATTTTCTAATAAGTTACAAACATTCTTTTTAGGTTCTCCAATATAGAATATTTTTATAAATATAAATAAAAAATTATTTTTGAAAAAACTTTCGGTCACTTTCATAATCTGACAAATTATTAATTTGTTTTTTACAAATAAAATTAAAATGAATCTAATATTAAAAGACAAATATATTTTTACTGCTGATTCTGTAACTGACCAATCAAAAGTTTGGAACTTTAAATCACTTGACCAATAGGTATTTTGAACTATGAAAAGATTAATACTAATCTTGACTTTTATATAACATTTTAAAGTATGTTTTGTTTGTTTCATTGTTTTTATATAGATTTGCAAAGTAATCAATAAAAATATATTTTTTATTATTAGTAAAATAATAAAGAAATTAATCTAAGAACAAATTTGCAACTTCAAATGCATCTTTTAAAACATAATTTGAATAAAAAATATATATTTTAACTATTTATTGAAATAATTATATATAAAAATAATTTTTAAAATATGTATAATTGAAAATTGTTTTAATATTATAAACAAAAGTGCACACATATCTGTATACTTACATAAAATAATAATTTACTATTTGTTTATTTATGTTTATGAATTACTTGTTAAATGTACACAGTTAAGTAAAATATTAGTAAATAAATTATTAATAAATGAATTTATTGTTTATATATTTTAATCTATTCAATCTTTTTAATAATGAAATATTAACTTCAGTGATATTCAATTTAATATACTACCTGTTTATCAAATAAAAAAAATATGATGGGATATATATATATATATATGGGTGTGTGTGTGTATTAAAAGCATAAAGCTAAACTATTCAATAAATAATCAAAGTTTTTCCAAATCCAAACTCAAACAGACTAGCCAAGAAAGTAATATCTAAAACACAACTAATATTTTTATTGCTACAACCAGACTTCTCAAGTGTAAAGAATTACAAATACAAAACAACAGCATATTTATATTAAACATTACCAACAATTCCATTCACTTCCCATCCACTCTTAATATTAAAAGAACTTTTAAATAAGTTAATTTCTTCAGAATCATAAATTTGTAATAATAAAGATTTTTTAATTCTTCTTTTTATTTCATTTCTTTCAAAAAGACAACCTTAGCTTCCTCAAAATTAATAGTGTGGCCTGTATCTTTTTCATAGACATACAAAGCAGAACTAAGATATTTATTTCTAACCTACTTTTATGTACCTTTATTCTTCTGTTTAAGCTCAAACTACTCTGACCTATATAAACCTTCTTACAAAACAAGGGAAAAATACACTATAGCAGGAATAGTTTTCCTATCAAAAGTTTTCTTTGTATTATTTAATAAATTATTCAATGTAATATCTCTTTTCCAAAAAAAATTAATAAATATTTTATTTCTTTGCCATTTAATTTTTTTTATTAAATTGTATGTAAAAATAGTAATTTGTTGAAAATAAAATTACTTAGAAAAGGGGTATTACATTGAATAATTTATTAAATAATACAAAGGAAAATTTTGATAGGAAAACTATTCCTGGTGTAATGTATATTATCCTCTGTTTTGTAAGAAAGTTTATATTGGTCAGAGTAGTTTCAGCTTAAATGGAAGAATAAAGATACATAAAAGTAGGGTTAGAAATAAATATCTTAGTTCTGCTTTGTATGTCCATGAAAACCATACAGGTCATATTATCAATTTTGAGGATGCTAAGGTTGTCTTTTTTGAGATAAGTGAAATAAAAAGTAGAATTAAGTAATCTTTATTATTAAAAATTTATGATTCTGAAGCAATTAACGTATTTAAAAGTTCTTTTAATATTAAGGTAGATGGCAAGTAAATGGAATTGTAGGTAATGTTTAATGTAAATATGCTATTGTTTTGTAGTTCTTTACACTTGAGAAGACTGCTTATAGCAGCAAAACCATTGATTATGTTTTAGATTTTACTTTTTCAGCTAGGCTGGTTGAGTTTTGGATTTGGGATAATTTTATTATCTATCTATCTATCTGTTCATCATCTGTCTATCTATCTATCTATCTATCTATCTATCTATCTATCTATCTATCTATCTATCTATCTATCTATCTATCTATCTATCTATCTATCTATCTATCTATCTATCTATCTATCTATCTATCTATCTATCTATCTATCTATCTATCTATCTATCTATCTATCTATCTATCTATCTATCTATCTATCTATCTATCTATCTATCTATCTATCTATCTATCTATCTATCTATCTATCTATCTATCTATCTATCTATCTATCTATCTATCTATCTATCTATCTATCTATCTATCTATCTATCTATCTATCTATCTATCTATCTATCTATCTATCTATCTATCTATCTATCTATCTATCTATCTATCTATCTATCTATCTATCTATCTATCTATCTATCTATCTATCTATCTATCTATCTATCTATCTATCTATCTATCTATCTATCTACATGAGGAATAAATATATTAGTATATATTTTATTAATCTAGTGTACAGATATTATTTGCCTCTAAAATATTTACAATTTACTATGAGATATTAAATAGTGATTAAAAAATATTAAGCCATTCCTTAGAAAATAATCCATCAAATATATTTATAAAAATTTAGGCTTTAATACACTAATTAAGAATGATACACAAAATTCCAATGGTATTCAAGTTGTTTGAATGGATTTTTCGTAAGAGATATTATCACTACACTTTTTACGCAAACCAATGATTTACATTATTCTATTGGAAACATTATTATTTAGAAACAATGTTTGCATTTTAGAATGAGTCTACTTACTTAAATTGTTCAAAATGTAAAAGTTTTGTGTTCATCAAAGATAAAAATCAATTTAAATGATTATCACATCATAATAATTTTATCACCAATATTTTAGATTTAAAAAAAAAAATCTATCCGAATAGATTTAAAGGATGATAATCAAATATAAAATTTGTTTGAAAAAAATAAATAATGATAAACCTGTTTATACGTTATTCATTCAGTCAACCATTATTTACATCTTATATGCTCAAGACACCAACATTTTTGCATTGTTTTAATCATTAGCCAGTAACTTTTAAATGGCAACTCCATTATAAATTACTCATTTGTTAAAAGTCATCATTTATTGTTTTGTGATTACTTATCATATGTTCCACAAACTTTATTTTTGCATATTAATATTCACAGTTACATCATAAATTTTACTAAAAAAATAGCATCATATTATCATCAATGTTAGGTTACTATTACTTTTAACCACATAATCAAACTGTAGAAGTGTGTTGACCTCTGCAGTTATCTGCTTTGATGTACTTTTATTTATCATGTCTGATATTTTTGAACAGATTTTAATTATGATACCTAAATCTTATTTCCTTCAGTTTTGGTTGATACATTTATAACACCTATGAAAATTGCTCTTAGACATCAAAAAATCTGCAGTTTTACACTTTAAAAATTCAGCTAATTGGATATCAACATCATGACATATTTTCAATGAAATAAATATTTTTGTCTCAAACATACAACTGTATGCCAAATTTTTGTTAAATACTCATGATGCATTGGTATAAAGTATTATATAAGGTCAAACAATAGATCTTTTCATTATTTTGCACAATCTTATGTAAAGGATTTTCTTTATTTACTTCCTTGATATCTATCTAAACAATTATTGTAGTGTTTTAATAATAATATTGAATTATAAACTTAGACTTTGTTATTTACAATTTGGGTTTTATGAATAACTTACTACATGAGGGTTTTAAATTTTGTTTTGTGAGTGTCATAGTTTGAAATATTCCAAATTTTAGAAATGATGAAGTTTATTCTATATAAAATATCCGAATTAGCATTAACAAGTTTATTCAAACTATTAACAACTTTGTAGATTACAATGGTTTCACTTACACAAATAAGATTTTTCAAGTGTAAATACAATAAACACACTTATTGTTATATATAAATATATTTACAAACTATATACAATCAAAAACTTTCTCCTCTTATTTTTTATGTTAAAGGAAGCTTTTCTTATATTGATATCATCAAAACCATACTTTTATATTAAAAAAGTTTCTTTAACTTTTTTTATCTTATTATCTTCATAGAATACAATCTTTACTTATCAAATGATATTTTATAATTTGTGTAATGCTCATGAATTTACAAAGGTAAATAAAATAAAATTATTATTAACTCTCCTTTTATAAGTTATAATCTCTTTATTTAATTATTTAAATTTGATTTACTTTCTTCAAAGTAAACATTCATAAAACTACATGAAATTTTGTAGACAATTTCAATATTACTCTTACTACCATATTAAACCTTACTTCTATGCATTTTTTCTGCCTATATAATAATTATTTCAGTTTAAAACTTGAAAAATAATTGTCACAAAAGATAACGTAATAAATTCATGATCTACTTTAGTTTTATCACTTGAATTAACATTAAAATAGATTTTATTAAATAAAAAAAAGCTAATGTATCAGAGAAATCTTTATCAATATAAACTTTATAAAACTGACTTTTTTAAAACATGCAGTATTATTAAATTATTAAACGTTTCATTTCAATAACAAGAAGTCTTCAATATTGACTTTTTATGAACTAAAGATTAATAAATATCAGACCTATTTATAATTCTTAAATCTTTTTCTTTAAAAATTGCTTATATATATATATTTCATTTTGCAATCAATAAATGTAAAAATATCATCTATAAAATTCCAAATAATTCTCTTCCATTGTAAATTTAGTAGAAGAAGCAAAACCATTCAAATAATTAAAAAAAATCCAACTTATTTTTCTATATTACACACATATAATTATCAATAGATCTAGAAAAATGACTTCAAAAATTCACAAACTTTATAAATAATATAACTTTTTAAACCCATAACCTAATTCTGTTTTATATTACAAAACTTGCTATTTAATATTTGAATTAATACACTGTATAGGCTTACACACACCTGCACATATAAAAGGGATTCGAACTCAGACTTTCACACGAACCTCAACTCTCCATGCCATATTTTCATGTTGCTGACCCACCTGATCACACACATGTTGAAAAGATAAATAATCACCAATATACCTATTTCATGCTAAAACAGTAATCAACAGTTGGTCCAGATCACTATCTCCACACATATATAAAATCAGTGCTCAGCTTTATGTTAAGATAGTTAATCTTTAAACTTTAATGGACAGGCTTCAAACTCCTCCAACCGACAACTTTTCAGCTATCCATTTCATTGAAAATCTGATGATGGATCATTCAAAGCACATCATCAGACTTTCAGTGGAGTGGATGGCTGAAGAGTTGTGGGTTGGAGTAGTTTGAAGCCTGTCCATTGAAGTATGAAGTTGGCTATCTTAATATAAAGCTAAGCACTGATTGTATATATGTGTGGAGATAGTAATCTGGACCAACTGATGATTGCTGATTTAGCATGAAATATGTATATTGGTGATTATTTATCTTTTCAACATGTGTATGATCAGTTGGATCAGCAATAGGAGAAGGGATGGAGAGTTGAGGGTCATGTGAATGTCTGTGTTCGAATCCCTTATATATTTAATATTTGATAAATTTTACAAGCTCTGTGTTTTAGATTGTAATAACTATAGAAAGTAACCATATTTTACTCATAAGTGCCATTAAACAGAGATGTTTAATCTGCATGTATTCTCTCAACCCAGACATAAGATAGAGATTTAGTGGCCTCTTAATTCCCAAACTCAAGTGTAATTATATGAATCAATCTCAAGTGTCTAGAAGGGAGAGTGTGAATTTATAAATCACTGAGTTAAAATCCATTTCTCATTTTTAATATTCTTATTAGCATTTCTGAAATTTTAAATTTACTTTTGTTCCAATATTAAAAATAAGAAATGGATTTAAAGTGAATGATTTATAAATTCATGCTCTCTTGACTAAACATTTAAGATTAGCTCATACAATTACATTCCACTTTGGAATTAAAATAGCAGCTCTTATTTCTTTAAAGTCTCTATTTTGTGTCTCAGTTGATAATATTTTTGCAGATTGAACATCTCTTTTTAATGGAACTTGTGAGGAAAGGATGACTACTTTCTATAGTTTATTACAATCTAAACACAGTGCTTGTAAAATTCATCAAATATTACATAAACATTATTTAATATTGATACAAAGTAAATTTAAAATTTCAATAGTGCTAATAAGAATATTAAAAATCAGAAATGGATTTAAAGTGAATGATTAATAAATTCATGCTTTTATTTCTAGACACTTAAGATTGGTCCTTATAACATATTTGAGTTTGGAAATTAAGATTGTGGCTTTTACTTCCTTAAAGTCTCTATTTTGTATCTGGGGCAAGAGTATCCTTGCAAATTTATTATCTCTATTTAAGGGTGCTTTTGAGGAAAGGATGGTTACATTTTACAGTTTATTACAAAGCTTACTACTATAAATAAGAAAAATTAATTTTTTCAATAACTAAAGCAAATCACAAAAGACACTCTATCATTGGAGTTTTCCAAATGATAGTGTTAGATCTTGACAGAGAGAACATGTAAGATAAATAGATTAGAGAAGAGATTTTTGGAACACTGTAGACAACAAAAGCTGTTTATTAAAATGGATTAACATTAAAAAGATTATCCTGCAGTGGATTTATATATATATATATATATATATATATATATATATATATATAATCATTATTTTCAACTATTATCAGTATACTGCAGGATGAAGATCTTTCCAAGTTTAAGCCATCTTCTCTGTCTCTAGCTTCTCTTCTCTACATCATCCCAGCATACTTTTTTATTTCATCCATCCATCTCACATGCAGTGAGATATATCAAGAAGTCTTTGCTGTCCAATTTTCTACTGAAACAAATTTTATTTAAGAATGAGTTTTAATTAAATCTCAATTTTATTAAATTTAAACAAATAAAAAAGTGGCATTAATTAAATTACCATTAATTTTTTTTTTCAAATTGAACATTACTGCTGTGTTTAAATGAAAATTGTGTTGTTATGTGTTGATTCTATACTTATTTTTAGGCTGATGATGACATTGATTATGACACAAATACATCCATAAGGATAAACAATTACAATGTCAAATATGTGTAATATTTGTGATAATTCACTTGATGTATCTGTTGCTATAAATAATTGATCTGTTCTCTAAGTACAGCGTTCAAAATTATTACAATAAAATAGAATAATCTAGGAAGAAATATGACAGTTCACTATTTTATTGCACATATTGTTAAATGCTGTAGCTAGGGAACTGATCAATTATTCATAGCAACAATCACTTCAAGAGAATAAATCTAAGACAATTACATATACTGTATAACATGGTGGACAAAATTTTAGACATTGGGGGTGACATTTTGGCGAAAGTGTACCTGAGGGCAACTACATTTTTTTAGGGCTTTGAATCAGAAACCAGAAAAAAAAGGTTATTTTTGCCAGAACAAAAACAAATAATGGTTCGAAGTCCTGTTTTTTTACAATGTACTTATGAATTGGTGTTCTTTTTTATAATGACTTTTTAAACACTCATAAATATAGATGATATTTTTAGAAGATATTTACAAACTGATGAATTTTTTTCTCTCAAAGATATGAACTGTTGGAAGACATTTTACTATGATTACTAACTTTTAAGTGATTATTACAAAAAAGAAACATAATTTCTACAATTTGCACCATTTCTCACTCACTTTTGGTCACATTTTTGCTATTTTATGCTTATTTTATTGTAAATTTGTAGCTTTATTGGTATTTAAAATTTTAATTTCAAACAAATCCACTATTAGCAGTATTTATTACAAAAAATTAATTTCTGATTGTGGCCTTTTGTAAGTGGTTCTGCCTCTTTCTCTTATAAGATGCCCAAAGCACTGACTTCCAACTTCAGCTATTGTTCTCCAGGTCATTTCGAACTATCAAAGTCAGAAATCAATCACAATAGATTTTGAACATAAATAAACATATTTCTTGTCATTTTTTACATTTATAATTAAGTTTTTACATTAATTTATCTAAATATAAACTTTGATTTAAAAATTTTAAAATTTATAAGAAAAATAATCAAGGCAAAATAAATAATTCTTGACCACTATTAAAGACAAGAGAATAATGACCATGATTTGCAAAACACAACTATTTTAAATAAATATTTATGGATTTTATGATTACTTTTAACACTATAATCAGCGCTCATCATTTCTAAGACACAAGAAATCACTGGTGTTTTCACATTATGATTGGTTGAAACATAATTCCTTTGTTTTACTGCAGGCTATTTTTCATATGTTTTTTTTTTATATTTTTCTTCAATTATTAACATTACTTTAAAATTTTCATTACATTTAACCAATTTGATTGTAAAATAATTGAATTTTTAGAAACTAAATTAAAACAATTCTGATTATTGTACATTCTGAAAGGAAACAGGCTAGATCCATATTTAAAGAATCAAATCACTCAAATTTTTACTCAATCTGGCCAATAAAAAATTTCATCAGACAAAAGGTTAAATTACCTCAGCTCTTTCTAGTATTACAATTTGTCCATATTGCTTTATAAAATATTTATTAAATTATAATTATTAAATTACCTATTAATAATTATTTTCTAGAGCTGATCCTGAATTTTAAAAAAAATCCAAGAGAAAAAAAGAAAATTATTGTTTTAGAATTGTATTAAAATAAATTAGATGCAAATTTTACAAAAAAAAAAAAAAAGAAATTACATGGGCGACTTCCAGAGGCCTTGCAATCAATTGTGTTTGATGTATTGGCCATGCCTGCTGTATATATATATATATATATATATATCAGCAGGCATGGCGTCTTTATATGACTAACTTGTTTTTATTTTATATATATATATAAATGAATCATTCACCAAATAATATTTAAAGTACCCATCCAAATTCTAAATGCATCATCAAAGCTAATTAAAATGTGATAAATAATCAAATTCCATCTTCTAGTTTCTTTTGTCTCTTATTTTAAATTGGATTTAATAATACATGATAAGATTTGGTTGAATGCATTAAACATTGATTGGTTAGTGATTTGTTATAAAATTTACAGTTTAGAATTAGCATATTTGTTTTAATATACACAATATGACTACATATGTTTAATGTCAATATACTGGACTTAATATAACTGAAATGAAAGTAACTACCTTCCACTGATTTTCGTGATATCAAAAAGCATAAACAGATAGAATCATACCACTCTTTTGCTAAGCTCTGTTGTTATATAAGCTCTCTTTTTGATATAGTTGTGAAATTATAGAACAAATATTGGTATTGTTTTAATTTGTATGTAGGTTAAATGGTCTGAAATCACCATTACTTTATTCAGAGAATGAACAATGAATCTGCTTCCATTTTAATTACAAATATTTAAAAGTTATGATTATTTATTATTAAATTAGTGTATATATGTAATTTAAATAAACAAAAATATAAAGTAAAACAATATATTATTAATGCATGTAATTTTGATATATTTGTATTATATTCATAGTTAATTTAAAACCACATAAAAGTACAGACTTTTACATTATTAAAAATTTAAAAGGGATTTGCACTCAGACTTTCAAACTTCCTAAAGTCATCTATTCTATCCAATATAATCCAAAACACACGACAACAAACATGCAAAATAAATAAATGATTTTCAGTATATACAGTTCATGCTGAACCAAAACTTATCAGTTGTTCTGGATCATCATCTTCTACACACATATATAATCAGTGGTTGTTTTTTTATTATTAAAATAGCAAATCTATACACTTTAAGAGACAGACTTCAATCCTCTTCACTTGCCAACACTTCAGCCATCCATATCCCTGAAAATCTGATAATGAAATGATCAAAGCCTTTAATAATGCAAATATTATAGTCATACCGAATTTGTCCTTAAGTCCACCTGATTCCTCATATGTAGGACCTTAATATACCCACTTAAATACACAAAAGAGAGATGGGCAGACTGCAGGCTGAATATGTAATATTGAAATATAAGTATAATATATATAATAACCTATATGTAATTAAAGAGGATTTGAACCCACACTTTCAAATTCATCCACTTTATCCAATATAGCCAATACATATAACCACACACACACATGTAAAAAAATAAATGATCCCCACTATATACATTTCATGCTGAACCAGCATTCATCCATTGATCCAGATCATTATTTCCCCCACACACATATAATCAGTGCTCAGTTTTATATTAAGGTATCAAATTTACACACTTTAATGAAGAGGCTTCAACCTTCTCCTTTTTTCAACTCTTCAGCTATCCATATTATTGAAAATCTGATGATGAAATATTCAAAGCCATTAATGAAGCCAATATTATAGATATATCTGATTCCTCATATGTAGGATCTTAATATGTCCATTCAAATAACCAGAAGAAGGATGGGCAGAATGCAGGCTATGTAATATTGAAATACAAGCTTATATATATATATATATATATATATATATATATATATATATATATATATATATATATATATATATATATATATATATATATATATATTTAACCTAGATGTAATTAAAGGAGATTTGAACCCAGACTGTCAAACTACCTATAGTGATCCATTATATCCAATATAACCAATACACATAATCACATACATGTGAAAAAAATAAATGACCTCCAATATACATATTTCATGCTGAACCAGTACTCATCAGTTGATCTGCATCATCATCTTCCACACACACATATATATATATAATCAATGCTCAGTTTTTTGTGTATTGGTTATTATGGGTAGAGTGAATAATTGTAGAAAGCTTGAAAGGCTGGGTTCAAATTCCCTTTTATTATATTTAAAATAAGTATATACATTTACTAGTATTTCAATATTATTAAATATTTTAATAGCAGTATTTACTTAGCTGTACACTATTAGACAATTACACCCATCAGATCATATATATGCATTTTGAACCACTTTTTAAATTATTTTTCACTCACAATTTTCTTATTTTTCATAGTTAATTTTTATAATCCTTGGTTTAAATTCATGACTAATTATATTTTATATTCTGGAAAATAGAATTGTAAACAGGATTAATTCTAATTTGAATAATTTGATGCCTATTTTGTATTATTTTAGCATTTAATATCCTTTTGTTTTCTGATATTATATAAATAGGCAATGGACTACAGTGAATCTAATGAAATAAACTATGTTAGAGTATCTCATAATGTTGACTATATGTTTAAAATTATTTACCAACCTAATAAAATAAATAAAAATTGTGAAGTCAACTTTGAAATCTTTATCACATATTTCTTTAATATATTTATATCTAAATACATTAAACAACATAAAAATCAAATTCTATTATTTTCCATCCTATTCATATTCCTAATGTGATTATTAAACATTTTACATAAATATTATTTCTCTTATAAGTGAAATTTGTTAAATCAGTAGCATGTATCTCAATACTCTACTTCCTATCATAGTCTGTACTTATACCAATGAAAGTCCCTATAGAAAAATTCTCACAATCCTGCATATCTATATGCTTCCCGAACTATTGGATTTTGGATAAATATTATGGTAAACTATGTAGATCAATATAATTAAATTAAGGGTAAAATTGTTTACAATTATATTTTTTTGAATTATAATTTAAGACAAATTCTGAATAAGCATTTAACAAAAAAAAAGAACTGGTTAAATTAGCTCGACATATATTTGCTATGGCACAGACTAAATATTACTAAATATATTGTGGTGTGGGTAGATAGTTATTCATGGGATTTTACATCAAGATGTGTGGTACTCTAAGACTGAACGGCTTGCTACTAATAATAAATATGAACATTTAAAGTTTTGGAACTCAGAATGGCTTAATAAAAAAAGTATAGATCCTCGTGCTTAAGTTCTATATAAAATAGCCTTACCTGAAATATATATATATATATATATATATATATATATATATATATATATTTTTTTAGCTATATGTATGGGGATGATCTCCATCTTGAACCCATAAAAGGATAGCAAGACATTATGTATGAAAAATACTTTGTAAGAACACAACACTTAAGGCAAAATAAAAAAATATATATAAATTAAATTAACATTGCCTTAAAACAGATAGCTACTATCTATGTAACTAATAGAATCCTGTTCATAAAATAAGCACAATTATTATGCTATAATCAAGGGACTGAATTACTAAATTATTAATCTAGTTTAATAGATACTTAAGCTGCATCTGAAGTCATAGTTTACTAAGGAGAAAAGGTATATTTGAGGAAAGGTATATTTAGAGAGGACAAATATACTTCATTGTGTATCTCTGTTTCCAGTCTGTAACTTTGATAAGATGAATTTTTCAAAACCTTAGTTTGTAATTCTCATTTTGCAAACCATAATAAATATTTAATTAATACAAACCTAAACCAAAAATATCATAATAATGAGCACAGAGTGGTCAGTTATTATTCTTAATACAATAGGATTTGAAAGCAGTGGGCTACAGCAAGCTAAAAAAGCATTATTAAAATATTAAGTTGAAGACATAAATTATAGTATCTTCGCTAAAAAATTATTAAATTTAAATACATTCACTGTTTAGAGATATTTGGCATATTATCACATACAATACAATGAAATTTTGATAAAGTTGATAAAATGTTGGCATAACCACAGTATAAAATAGATTTTAACAAACAGTTGTTATAATTGATCTATTTTAGAATGTATAATTTTACAAAAGTAATAGTATTGAGAATTTAAGTAAGATCAATCAGAGATTTTACATTTAATTTAAATAAGAGTTAATTTGAATGTTCATTTACTTAGATAAACTATAGCTTTAAAGAAAGTTTAAAATTCATTTTAGAGTTCTTTGTAGTGTTCTGAATGAAACTTCTTAGTCACAATTTGTTTGTTGTCATATCAGATGGCAGGCATGGTAGCACTCTTGGTCCCAGATAGGCGTCTAATTTCAGTTGTATTCTCCTTGCAGTAGAGCATTTTCAGGAATGTCTCCCATCTCTATGATGATGGTACACCAGTACAGCATGTAAGATGGGAATAAAGACTACATCTCCTGAGCTTGTGAGACAGAAATTCTCACCCTTCTACTCCATCATAACAAAATTTAAACCGGCATGGAGTATAGTGACTGATGCTTCTTAAAATTATACAGAGTATATATTTATATAATAAAATCCAGGCTATTTATTCTGTCTTGGGATCAAACTATAATTTTAATACACAAATTATTTTCTGTAAGTAAATCTCTTAGCACCTTTTTTAAATTTTGATATTTTAAAATAATAAAATAATTTTAATCCTTTATTTTATCCTTTGAACAGGATGTTTTTTTTTAGATTCAATCGTTTTTGTTCCCTCAAGATTTTGTAATAATTATAATTGACTAAATCTTATTTACAAAAAAAAAATATAATTTAAAAAAAAAAAAATTATTGTCTAAACTAAAATTTGGATTTCTTCCTCATGCTATAATAAAACAGGTGTGCATGATTGATTTTTGTTTACAACTTATTTTAACTCAAGCTTATAAATTATGTGAAATGATCGAACAACATGACACTATTATGTATCATGGTGGTATGTGGACTGCACATATATACATGTAATAAAAATACAAATTGACTTTTAAATTTAACTAAATGATAAATTAAAACACATTACTTTGGAATAAATATCTGCTGCAATAGAGTTATACTAATTATATTACTGACATTAATATATATATATATATATATATATATATATATATATATATATATATATATATATGCAGCTACACTTATATAACTGTGTAAGCATCTTTAGATAGGTATTCTTTAAGGGTTTAAACCTGGCATGATAGAAGTGTAGGGGTAAATTGGTGAAATTTATATAATAAAGGAAATATACCATTTCAGTATATGTTTGGTTTACTTGTCAAGTGTTCTTTTTATTCTCCACTGTAATTCTGCTGCTTCTCCTAAAGGCAATTTATGAGTGACTTTGTCAGTAGGGCATTACATATAATAAAAAGAGATTAGACAGTGTTGTGGCAGATTTTTAACTGATAAAGCTGGTACATTATGATTTTTGGTATGCCCATGTAGGTTAGCAAGTTTCTTCTTTTGATATTCTTTTATTTTTATATATAATATAGAATATGATTTTCTTACTGCTTGAAAAACACTTGTGAAGTCTTCATCAGTAAATTTATTTTTTCAAAAACATTTTACATTATTAATGGAATGCAAGATTTGATACTTAGATAACCTTTGAGCATTTATTCTTTCTCTTAACAGAGCTTCACTTCCTCTCTGAGTAATTTCTTCAGCTCTCTGGGAGTAAATTGGAGATTTTAGTTGCAAACATTCAGAAATTATCCCTTCAGATTTACATTTACATAAAAAAATTAAATGATTTTCTACTTTGGTCATCTTTAGATATAATTTTTCATAATATCTAAAGTTTGTTATAATATTGGGTCCATACTGAATACTTAGTAACATTCTAAAATGTTATTGTGACAAGACTCCATCATGGCAAAATCAAAACTACAGTTTACTGCAAACCCACACATACAGAAAAATATTTAGCCTATACATCAAATCACATGAGAACCACAAAACAAGGAGTAATTCTATCACTATGGAACAGAGCAAAGAAGTTCCTTCAGAACTCAGTGATTTAAAAAAAAGATCTATATAGAACAAATTCTTATGAAAAATGGTTATTTATCAGACATTATTAAGAAGACCTTAAATAGACAACAAAAAGAACCATCAAAATAAAAAAAACAATTATTTATACTGTAGTGTGTCCAAACATACCAAAAACAGCAGACAAATTAAGACAAATCTACAATCAGTACAGCATCAGAACAGCTTTCTAGACCCATATAACACTATGAGGAATTCTAACATTTACAAAACCTAAACTTGAAATGCTCAAAAGAAAATAATGCATCTATGAAATACCAAGCGAATGTGAAAGAACATATATTGGTGAGACTAGTCATTCATTAAAAGGGTTTGCAAGAACACAAACTGATGATTAGAAGTGAAAAAAAAACAGATGTGTTTAAGATGACAGACTATTTATGTACCAATAAACTTATGTTCAATTGGTAAAATACAAAAAATATTGGATAGAAAAGAAAAGGTACAAAGAAAAAAACTTAAAGCTGTTCACATGATAATGGCAAATAAGTCAACTTAGTGTGCCTATAAAATAATGTATGGAAACTACTAATCAACTTTGCTCTTAGAAAAATGTGAGGAAATCAGGATCTCATAGATAAGGATATGAAATGTCTACTGACTGTTGTCTTTGGTAGGATGGCTCAGTTGGTTAGAACTTTACCTTAAAATTTAATACTCATGAATATAAGGGTACATGTTTGATTCCCATTCTAGTACTGCCACTTGTCAGGCTAGCAACACCTGAAGAAGAGGGGAGATCAATGCTTTTCGAAATGTTGTGTATATACTAACCTGTGTGTTATTACTAATAGTTAAATGTATTTAGAATATTTAAATAAAGTTACATTTTTTTAAAGACCTTCACTACTCGGATAATAGAAATAGCCCAACATATAAATACAACACACACATGTATGGACATAAATATGAACTATATTATTAAATAAAATAACCGTTTTCTCTTTATCATTTGAAATAAACTTATTTAAATAATCTTA
This sequence comes from Epiperipatus broadwayi, assembly GCA_028023455.1. Classification (NCBI taxonomy): domain Eukaryota; kingdom Metazoa; phylum Onychophora; class Udeonychophora; order Euonychophora; family Peripatidae; genus Epiperipatus; species Epiperipatus broadwayi. The sequence goes on from JAQFVV010006644.1 coordinate 416,124, forward strand.
CTATCAGTGACTGTTATTATTCAACGCTTTTTCATTACTAAATATATCAGAGAATGATTCCCTATTCTATAGATTACAAGATATTTCTCAAATTTATAAACTATTATTCCTTTAAACTTTTTTCTTGATCAAAAAAAAATCATTCTGGCGTAAAGTCACTCAAATTTCATGATTAATAAATTAAAATGATGTAAATCTAGTCATTGGTTTTAAAAAATAATGGAATGCAGTTTGTTTAAAGCATCTCTATCTTTCTACTTTAATGATAAAATCTCTATTGAAACTTCTGGTCAAATAACATATAAACATTTAGCATATCTCTACATATAAATACTCAAAAAGAAAGTCATTTCTTTCCAAACCTACCAATTCAAAATAATAAGTTCCTTTCTGGTTTTAAATTGTTAAGTTGAAATAGTAGGGAGGATATCCATTTATGGTTCAATTATTACAACTTTTCTTCTTTTTGGAGAAAACGTAATATCTGGTAAAATGAAAATACTTACAAAAAAGGTATATATTTTTAATAATTAGCTTTATTACTGCCTAGTAAGTTTTTAATATATTTTCACTATATCATATTTATTTACTTAATATATATATATCAAAACAAAGATTTTTAAAACCAGTAGAGATGGTTTAGATTTGATTTCATTTGAATATTATTTATTTGTATCAATAAATATGTTTAGAAAGTGGCATGACAAAACATTATGTTTTAATTAAAATGCTTTATTTGAATTTATTTTATACGTTTTGATTTATTTATTTTAAAACAAATTTTTATTGTGATAAACAAATTTTTCATCTTCATTTGGGAAAAAGTTGGTTTGAATTCAATTAGCAACATGGAATAGACTAGTATAACGTTTATAGATTACAAATAATACATTATTTACATACACACGATTTGACATAAAAACAAAATTAATAATAGAAAAAGAGAAAATAAAATAAAAATAGAAAAATAAAAAATATTATAATGGTATTCGGGGAATAATCAGTCTCATATAGCATTAACGATGTTTGGTGGAGGAAGTGCCTGATCTCTGTTTTTAATTTTTGAAATTTTATTGAAAAACATTGATTGTAATTTCTTAGATGTAGGGTTGAAGCAAATATGGCATCTTATGAACTAAAGTGAAAAGGAAAATAGTGATTCTAATTAAAGGAATGAAACCTCTTTTTATACTATCAATAAGAGTAACACTAAAAGAAATATGAGGTTTAGAAATAGACTCTATGATGTTTTTTATATATGAGAAGAGTAGGACACTGGATTAGAAAATGGTGATAAGAGTAGCAATAGAAGAAATATGAGATTTAGTAATTGACTCTATGATGTTTCTATATATGAGAAGAGGAGGACACTGGATTAGAAAATGGTGTATTGTTTCTTCAGACAGGTGACAAAGGGAGCAAGCTGGATCAATATTAGTAAAAGACCTTTTCTGTTATAAGAAATGACTAATAGGTAGAGGCTCCAAATTAATTTTTATAATGAAATCAAGATATTTTGGCATTAAGTACCAGAATTTGAATTTTTTGATTATTTGTTCATTAATGATGTTAAATTGATGGAGAAGTATGAGATTGGCTAGTCCTATGCATCATGTTGTAAGCCTTCAAAACGATTATTTTCCTGGAGAATGTCTGAACATCAATGTCAATATTAGAAGCTATGTGTTTGATTAAGATGAAAAAATAAATTCACAGGATGGAGGTGTATTTGGTAGGATTGACTAGAATAAATTTCATAGTGTTTGGATAAACAGATATAAATTTATAAATAATATTAAATGATCTCTGAAAATAACAGGTGTGAAGTGAGTGGAGGGAAATACCATTATTTTTGGCATACTTTTGCAAGGTTCTAATATTGATCACAAGCAGTCTTCATTAAAAATAGTTTTGAACAAATCGAGTTAATCTTCTTGAAAGCATTTGTATAGTTGACAAAGCTCGTGCATGATTGATGGACTTTCTAGAACAAGTCGCTCTAACAAAAACTGCCCTGAACTAGTTTAGGTTAATAACACTCGTATACATATTTTTTAATTTTATTTAAACTTCTAATTATACATTATATTACATATTTTATATGTGAGATAATAATATTTAAAAAAAATGATGTTAAGATATAAATATATATTTTTAAAAAAATGGAACATAGATAAAACGAAACTAAAATTTTGGTTATATTATTCTGTATCATAATAAAATTTGTTTTATGAAAAAAAAAAAAGGGTCTTTTATAAACGTATATACGTTTGATATATTAACACTTAACTGAAATAAAATAAATCTTCAAAAATAAATTATATACTATTATATTACGATATGTTTTAATTAATTTTATATTTTATTTCCACGTTATAAACATTATTTTTAAATAGTTTATCAAAAAATTTTTTTAAATGTTTTACGTGTGGATATATAATTACAGTCTTTTATTTAATTTGCGTTCCAGAAAGCCCATTAAATCTTAATCAAGACTGAAGAACTATTTTAATTAAACTTATTTAATTGCTATATCATCATTTTGGACTATGTCTTGAACAAACAGAACCACCATTATTCTAATTCATTGCATCTTCATAAGCCTCAAGGAAAAATAAAAATTTTTACGATTATAAATAATTGCTCGCTGAAGCCAAGATGTAATTAGACCCAACTGATGTTTTTTATAATAATTCTTAACCAATTTATTTATTTTTCTATTTTAAAAAAAATGCATATAAAAGTTTCAATTCAGAAGGGGGAATGATTCGACTTAATGTAGTCGCTAATAAAAATGGAGGGGGGGGGGTAAAATTACCTCTATAATGTATATATTAAAACAAAGATTTTAAGAAATATGAAAATATATTTCAAAGTTGTTCATAAGTACATATGCACGTTGATAATATTATCATTTTATACATATCGTTTTAGGTGGATCCCATCAGCCAACTTATTTTATAATGTATTTGGATAATTCTTGAACGACATCTAATATTCAGATGTTGACTTATAGCATCTATCCTAAACATTAATACAATGCTGATATTAGCAATAGGAAAATATAGTCATGAACAAATCTAAAATATAGTTCACACATACATGTATATAAATGGATTACTTCTAATAAAATTTAAAAAGCCAACTAATCAATTTGTCTTGTCTGTATGTTACTGACAAATTAATTGGATGGCTTATTTAAATTTATTAGAAGTAATTAATTTTTAGTATTTCCAATTAAGCACGAAACATTTGATTTATAATATAGAGTTACTAATTTATATTTATTTATATTTAAGGCATTATAGTCTTGAATTATTTCAACTGTATTTTAGATTAATTGCTGTGAGATTGAAATAATATCTGAAGACTATGACAACATTATTTAACACTTTAAAATATAATGACTTTTATATATTTTTTAATGAAACAGTTTTTTGGTATTAACTTGAGAGTCTCTGTCCAGTATTTATTCTGTGAAATACATTTAGTGAATTAGCTGATCGGCCAGTTAGTTCTTTTAGCATGAAACCACAGTTTGTAAATTCCAATTATCATCAAAATTTCTGTATAACTTATTTAAATTAATTACAAGTAGATAGCTTACATCATTTCCAGATTTAGCATTATGCAGGTTCAATTTATATATACATATATGTAAAGATTAAAACGTTTAATGAGGTTTTCTAAGTATTTTTTATATAGAATTTAGCATGATATAACTAAGTAAATAAATAATAACATTGACACGCATACTTAAAGGCGATCTCCTATAAAGCAAAAGTTAATCCCACTCTTAATTTCTGACACGCATACTTAAAGGCGATAGATAAACTATCAATATTTTATACACGTGAAACTTTTATGCATACAACTTCTCAAATATTTTTAAAAGTAAATCTAATTTTCCTATAAAGAAATATAATAATTAGATTTTTATAAACTTATAGTTATAAGTAGTTAATTCCATGAAAATATTATAATCTGTTGAGAAAATATGAAACAGCATAAACTAAGAGCTATCTGTAATACAAAAGATAATATTAAAATCAACAATGCTACTTTTTAATTCAATACCAACATTTGTTTCTATTATAGAGTCAAAGGGGCCAACTCGCTATGTGTAGAAAGTTTTTATTAGCATGGCATGTAATACAATATTCCAAAAATTTAATCATACATGCACTAATCTTGTATTTAATACACTGCTATTTAATATGTGTTTGTAGTAATCACTATACATAAAATTAGTCTTGTAATATTATAAACTCTATAAAATAGTTTTGTTTTTATGCAATCCAATTATAAATATTAACTTTAACATTAATATGTTAATATGAAATGAAACATAATTTATGGGCAGATTATAATCTACTATCGTTACTAGCACTTTCTAATATTGCAATTGAAACAAAATAATATTTCTATTGTTTTTAAAAAAATATAAATTATAATTAACAATTCTTGAAAATAATATTATAGCAGTAATTTAGATTTTATCTAATCCATATCATTTATGTATAATGACTGTATACTTTAATTTCGCAGCATAAAATATAAATGTGACAACTAAGTTAAGTTTTTACTTTTATTACCAATTTTAACAATGTTGCTTCATATTAGTTGTGATTTATTAGTTGACTAAAATATGAATTAAGCTTATGAAAAAACCATAGCACTTTATTTCACATGATTATAAAATCATTCAAGCCAACACTAGAATATTGCTTTAAGTAATAAAGTATTATTATAATTTTGAATTTTTTTTTTGTTCAATAGTTTATATCTAGTGCAGTAAATTTAGTGTCATAATTTTTTATCTTGTGTTTCTTATAGTCTTGATTGTTCTTATAAAAGTGACCAAGTCTTGGCACATAAATCGAGTCACATGATAGTTCTATCTCTAACTTTGATTTTTATTAGTTTATTTGTGAAGGTGGCTAGATGATGCAGATTATTTCTCTCCATTATAAAGCTGCATCTGGAACACCAAAATGAATATAGCACAAATGTAGCTGCCCTGATGCTCGGCACTGATTGAGTCTGATAAACATCAATAATTTGCCTCATAGTAGTGTTTGGACATCTATATAATTATGTTGCATGATATTTGCCTTACTTTTGTTAAATCACCACAGTTGTAAATTAGGTGTTGAATTGTCTCTTCTGCCCTATGGCATAGTGCACAGAATGAATCTATTTCCATATACATTCTTTTAGAGTGAAAAATAAATGTTGTGGGTATAGGTGAAATTCATTTTGATTGTAAAATTGGAGTACTTAGGTCCCAATGCCCATCACTTGTATTTAAAGGAATAGTAAACTGGAACTGTAATCTTTGCTTGATCAAATTGTAAATGTAATATAATAGAAACTATGTAAACCAAAGGAAATAATAAAGTACCTTTGAAATATATATATATATATACATATATATATATATATATATATATTGTACCAACATTGTGTTGGCACATAATAATTTTGTTTAAAAAATTATTAAAATAAAAATCATTCATCAAAGAAAACATAAGATTAAAAGACTAAAGGTTTCATAAAAGAAGTTAAAGAGTTTTTTTTTTTTATTATTACTAGTTAAAATGAAATGTAAAGTTTAAAAATATAAATCTCTTTTTATTTAAGTTAAAGAAAGGGAAAAAAATGTCATCTTAAAACTGAATAGTGAATGGATCTTAAATTATATATGTGCTTGTGATTGTAAATATAATGTATGCATATTAAATATTGAAAAATAAATGAAAGTTAAAAAATTAAAAAAACACTCAGCAGTGGCTACTAATAAAAACATAAAACAACATGTTTGCATGACTACTAATTAAACAAACTTCAAAAATACATAATTAAAAGATTATCAAAGGAATTTTGACAACAGATATAGCTGGAGGATATCAAAATGAGAACACATTGTATGTATAAATAGACAATTTTTTATCAGACAGTTAGTCAAGTTTGAGTCGAGTTTGAGTTGAGTTCGTGTTGAGTTTGAGTTGCATTTGAGTTGCACTCAAAATAACAGTTGAGTACCATCTATCAGTGAGTTATATCAGTCAGTTTATTCTGTGTCCAGAGTCAAGAATGCAGTGTTAAAACCTCAGAAAACATACAACTTTCTCCAGCCTGAAGTCCGATGAAAACAGCCAATCTACCTGATAAAAGTGATGCCTGCATAACAACTTGAAGCTGCTCAATATCTAATTGTCTTAAAGAAAATGCCTTGGAATAATCAGCATCAAATCTTAACAAGAATTCTTCAAATCTAACCAGTTAGAAATACTTCATTAGAAGCAGCAAACAGCAAGATGTATCCATGTTCAAAATCCTAGGTAAAACATTTTCTTATATTCATTTCTAAAGTAGCCATCATATTCGTAAAGCTCCAAGAGCCAAGTTTAAAAATTCTATAGCATACATATATGAACTATTAATATGTGTATTTAAAATGTTGTGTGTGTTCATGCGTTAGTATATTTATGCCATTGTATTTTAAATTTCAAATATTATTTAATGCTTTCTCCTAAGATATTATAGTGTGTTAATTAAAAACATGCATGTGTTATATTAGTAAATAAGATTTATAAAATATTTAAAATTAGTTTAATAAATGTTAATTAAAATAAATTGTCTTTAAACTTAAAACTTTATTTGTTGGTCAATTCTTTTCACCACTAATTGAAACTATATTTTGTTATTGATTACAAGTAGTTGATCTAGTCATGGGTGTATCTTGGGCATTGAATTAGTGGCCATTGTTTAGTGCATTATTTATCTTCTGTATAAGTAACTGGTGCCCGTGTTATACAAAACAAAAAAGTGCTTTGAACATGGTGTTGAATTCAACAGTTGAGAAGAAGTTATGTCCTGGAAATGTAATACTAGTTATATATTTTATAGCTATCATTTGGACATACATACTCTCCGAGTATGTTCTTCTCTGCCTAAGGGACCGGTTTGTTCACATAATATTTATAATATGAGATTATAAATGTATTATAATTAAGGTTGAAACCCAGTTAAATCATTTGCAGATGAAATGTGAGTGACAACAGATTGAACCCTGTACAAATGGCCTAACCAACATGGGCTGAACCTGTCATAAATGACAGTTAACTAAATGTTTTGTTATTGTTTGAAAAAAAATTTTTTAAAGAAAGCTAAATTACATAATGTAAAGCGGTTTAATTTTTTAAAAAAAGAATTAACAGAAAACTGTTTTTTTCTTTAAATAAAACGAGATTTTGACATTTATGCTAATTAAAATAATTCATTCTGTTAAATCAGAGACAGTTAGATATTTTGGGCAGAGTTAAGGCATTAAAAATGGGTAGAGAGAAAAGAACAAGGGGTGGAGTTAGTCGTGTGTTCCATTTTAAAAAGAAATAAATAAACAGTAGTATTTAAATTTAGTTTAATGTAAGTGCTAGTTTAATAGAAAAAAAAAATTGAAATTTTCAAAAATGGAGCCAAAAGAAAGCCCAGTATGTTTTAAAAATCCCCAGTTAGTGGAGAAAGAGAAAGAAGAAATATCTGAGATGCAGATGCTGATGAAAATGATGATGAATATGATGCAAGTATTCAAAGAAGAATTGTGTCAGAAATTTAAACAAGAAATCAAGCAGAGTCAGAACTCAAAGCTGAACTAGAGGAAGAAATTAATCAGGTCAAAGTAGAAATGATTAGAGAAATGAAGGCAGTGAGGAGTGAAAGGATAGCTGGAAAGGTAGAGAAGAACCAAGAAATTATAGAGTTAGATTTAATTCAAGAAAGTCAGGAAGATGAAAAGGAAGTTGAGGTGATAAAAGACATGAAAATTGAATTAGAATCAGATAGTATTGCAACAGATAAAGTAGAAACAAATGTAGATCAAGAAATAGGAGAGAGACATAAGTTTAAGGTAGAAGATAGCATAGAAAATTTTCCACAAAAATTTAAAAAGGTCAAAGTAAATGTTTGTCTTCATGTTAAATGTAGATTTAAAACAAAAAGAAAGCATAGAAAGAAAATATTTATAGTTTGAAGTAATTCAGAGTTTGTTTAAATATAAAAGTTTTCTGATTTATGAGGCAGAAAATAGGATGGAGTGTGAAAGAGATAAAGTAATAAATTATAAGCGAGGAATAGACAAGAGGGAAAAGTTACTTTATATTATAGAGGTAGTAGGTAGAAAGAAAGAACCGCCTGACAAAGTTTAGGAGTTAGTTAAGGGATGGAATATTAAAGTAAACAAAAACAAAAAGGACCGGAAATGGACTATGAGTTGAATATAATTATTAGACGTAGATAATAAATCTGAATCAGAATTTCACTATTTAAAAAGATGAATTGTTTTGTAAATAATAACAAGGAGGCTTCATTGAATAAAATATTTTTTTTCTCCATGCACATATTAATTAAGAAGAGATGCTCATAAATAAACAGTTCAAATAAAAAAAAAAAAATCAATAAAATCAAGTTAAATAAATAGGTCAAATTAATGATTTAAAAGTAAAGTTTGTAGGATTAAATAAATGAATAAGATAACGGAAATATGCAGAATAGAAGTGAGTTAAGTAAATAAGTAATATATCTGTAAAAAATAATAAATAAAGTAGCATAATAAAATAAAAGTTTGTTTTGAATACACACAGGCTAATAAAAGAAAGTTAAATAAATGGTTTAATTAAAGTAATCAAGTTAAATAAATAAATAAAATATCCATAGTGAAATAATAAAGAAAAAATCATAATACAATAAAATAGTTTTTGGAATATATGCAAATTAATAAAAGAAAATAAATAAATGGTTTAAAGTAATCAGAATAAATAAAAATATCTGTATAATAATGAATCGTAATAAAGTAAACGTTTTTTTTTTTAATACACGCACGTTACATAAAGAAGTTAAATAAATGGTTTAAAAATAATATCGTAAGACTAATATAAATAAATATGTAAAATAATGTTCATAATGGTTTAAATATAATATTATAAGATTAATATAAATAAATGTTAAAGTAATGTTTATGTTTATTTAAAAATAATATTGTAATGTTAATAAATAAAAGACAAAGTCAATCTAAGCTATATTAGGAATGTATGAGGGTTGGAAATTAAAGGGAATGAGGGTAGTATTGAAATAAGTTTTAGATAAGAATAAGTGAAAGCTGTTGACTGGATAAAATTTAGCACCCATAACGGACTTGTCAGAGATCATTCTTCTTTTAAAATGCGCACTGGGGATAACCAGCATAAGCTGCAAGTCACTTCTTCAGAAAAGAATCCCCATATCTTGTACCTCGTTTCCAAAGTGTAAGACAGAATAGACAGTTGATGAATCCTGCTATTTTGCAGTGTCCTTTTCTTTGTTAAAGTCCCGTCAAAAGAGCCGGCACCCAAAGCTTCGGTTTTCATACACGTAAGTCAGTATAAGCCAGCGAATCTGCATCCACCTCATTTCCAAAAGATCCATGTATCACAAAAGGATGCTGTCCTCATGGTTGTTATCCAGGACTAAGACCATTGTAAGCAATGTTACCATCATCGAAAGAGTAAAGTATAATAGAAGATTGCCCTTAGCATTTAAAGTAAAAGATACTAAAAAGCAAACTTAGAAAATAATAATTATTTAGAATTAAGAATTAAAGTTATCAGAGATAAAATGTTCAAAAATGATGCATTTTACTCTCAAAGGAGGGTAGTGTAATGTACCAACATTGTGTTGAAACATAATAATTTTGTTTAAAAAAATTATTAAAATAAAAATATTTCATCAAAGAAAATGTAAGATTAAAAGTCTACAGGTTTCATAAAAGAAGTTAAAGAGTTTTTTTTTATTATTATTATTATTATTATTATTATTATTATTATTATTATTATTATTATTATTTTATTATTATTATTATTATTATTTTATTATTATTATTATTATTATTATTATTATTATTATTATTATTATTATTATTATTATTATTATTATTATTATTATTATTATTATTATTATTATTATTATTATTATTATTATTATTATTATTATTATTATTAGTTATTTTATTATTATTATTATTATTATTATTATTATTATTATTATAAATATTATTAAATCTCTTATTATTATTAAAGTTAAAAGAAAATAAGGTAAAAATAAAAAGGTCATCTTAAAACTGAATAGCCGAATGGATCTTAAATTATATATGTGTGTGCAACTGTAACTATAATGTATGCGTATTAAATATTGAAAAATAAATGAAAGTTAAAAAATTAAACAAATACTCAGTGATGGCTGCTAATAAAATTATAAAACAACATGTTGCATGGCTACTAATTAAACGATCTTCAAAAACATGTAATTAAAAGATTATCAAAGGAATTTCGACAACAGATATAGCTGGAGGATATCAAAATGACAACACGTCATATGTATAAATAGTAATTTTTTTATCGGACAGTTAGTCAAGTTTGAGTCAAGTTTGAGTTGAGTTCATGTTGAGTTTGAGTTGCATTTGAGTTGCACTCAAGATAACAGTTCAGTACAATCTACCAGTGAGTTATATCAGTCAGTTTATTGTGTGTCCAGAGTCAAGAATGCAGTGTTAAAACCTCGGAAAACATATGACTCTCCAGCCTGAAGTCCCATGAAAACAGCCAATCTACCCAATAAAAGTGATGCCTGCATAACAACCTGAAGCTGCTGAATATCTAATTGTCTTAAAGAAAATGCCTCAGAATAATCAGCATCAAATCTCCACAAGAAAACTTCAAATCTAATCAATTAGAAATACTTCATTAGAAGCAGCAAACAGCAATATGTATCCGTGTTCAAAATTCTAGGTAAAACATTTTTTATATCATTTCTAAAGTAGCCATTGCATCTGTAAAGCTCCAAGAGTCAAGTTTAAGAACTCTATAGCATACATATATGAACGATTAATATGTGTAATTAAAATGTTGTGTGTGTTCCTGCATTAGTATATTAATGTCATTGTATTTTAAATTTCAAATATTATTTAATACTTTCTCCTAAGATATTATAGTGTGTTAATTAAAAAGGTGCATGTGTTAAATTAGTAAATAAGATTTATAAAATATTTAAAATTAGTTTAATAAATGTTAATTAAAATAAATTGTCTTTAAACTTAAAACTTTATTTGTTGGTCAATTCTTTTCACCACTAATTGTACCTATATTTTGTTATTGATTACAAGTAGCTGAGCTAGTCATGGGTGTATCTTGGGTAATGAATTAGTGGTCATAGTTTAAAATGCCTTATTTATCTTTTGGATACTGGTGCCTATGTTATACAAAACAAAAAAAGAGCTTTGAACGTGGTGTTGAATTCAACAATCGAGAAGAAGTTATGTTCTGGAAATGTAACACTAGTTATATATTTTATAGCTATCATTTGGACATACATACTCTCTGAGTATGTTCTTTGCCTAAGGGACTGGTTCATTCATGTAATATTTATAATATGAGATTATAAATGTATTATAATTAAAGTTGAAACCCAGTTAAACCATTTGCAGATGTGAAGTGTGAGTGACAACAGATCGAACCCAGTACAATATATATATATATATATATATATATATATATATATATATATATATATATATATATATATATTCTCCACTTTATATGAGCAAATGCCCAGGGTACCAATTCTATTAATAAATAGAATAAATTAAAAACTTTATTTTGCTTTGAATTAGTATTGAGACTCTTCTACTTGTGCCTGACTTATAGCTTAGCTCAGTGGAGGGTTATAGAAAGTTAAGAATATATAGAATATAAATAAATGAAGAAAGAAATACTATTAGTCATTAAAATAAGATATATGCCTTATTTGTTAATCAACCAAATGATAGAAATAAATAAAGTTTCCTTTATTCAAGCCAATAAATTATTATTTACATTTGATCTCTTCCATCATCTAAAGACACTCATATATTAACTACAATATAACTTCAACAGAAAAACAAGATATTGAATAACCCCACTATCTAACATGTCTTAATAGCTAAATTAATATTAATTTGGAACTATGAAATCAGATTTCAGGAAATCTTTAATACAATTTGATTAAAGAAATTTTATTATACAATAACTTATAACTATTGTAATAAAAAATAATGGAATGAATTAAATGATGTTTCACTGGACTAGCAATTAAATAATAAAAAAAATATGGTACCTTTTAATCTCACATCATTGTCTAAATAATAAACTGAGTATACAACCTTTTTTATAAGTTTACCAAATGATAAAGTATTTCACATAATGTTTGGATTAAGAAAACAATATTATAAGTCTTAAGTATGTTCATTATTAAATTTATAAAGTAGTGCATTTATGTTGTAATAGATATGTGGAATGTGGAAATTAGAATATGAATGCATATAAGAACAACTTGAGACAAAGTTTTAAATAAACAAATAAAACATTTATTTACATTTTGCAATTTAAATAAATATAGTTGGTTCACATTGAGAATGTTTGCCCTAATTAATAAATTTACAAATACATTTACTAATGTGAATTTGATATCTCTTTTATTACATGCTTCATCATTTTTGATTATACATTTATAAGACGTGAACAAACAAATAAAATAATGCCCTCATATTCTAACTTCGAATATATTTAGGCGGTTAATTAACTCTAACATCTTTTATTAGCAAGCAACATTGGATAAATAAATATCTTATTATGGGCACAAATAAAAAAAGTTGGAGCGATCACACTATCAATTATTGGGATAAAACAAAATAATAACTTTGGCGGTCAAGAGAGTAACCTTAAATAACTCAATCAAACAATCCCTTTAAATATCTATACTTTTCATACATTCAAAATAAAAGTAATCATTTTGATGATTTGATGATTTAAAGCTTGCAGTAAATTAACATGATATAATTCAAAATATTAGTTCCTGATGTATAAATTTAATAGTATTATACTCTCATATCTGCAAGATTATTTGCATTATGTGTGTGTCACATCTTATGTTATAATTAAGACAAAATCAATATATTTACAACTTGTCAGTTTACTTATGAGTTACTAAATAAGTGTCATAATATGGATAATGCCATAGACCAACCAACAATATAACACTACTTCAGCTTTAATATTCCATAGAGAATTTAATCTTACCATTTATTTATCCACCAACTACATTACATATAGCTATGATTCTATGATAACACAAAAATAAACATTCAAGAAAAATTTAAGCACATGAGGAATAAACGAGTTTCTCAGCTAATAAATCTAATGACAAATAATGAATCCCCAACTAACCTAGAGGTATACTATTGGTGTAGAACTCAGTCTCACCACCAAAATAAAGGGGACATTTACTACACAACTTCATAAATATCATTTTTATAATGCATACGTATGCAATCTAGGAATATATTTCACTCATGGCAAATACTTAGATATATTAAGAGAGAGAGTTCTCAATCCCAATCAACATAGAACATATCACAAATACATCTTTTTCTCACAGCTACTTAATACCCTTCATTCTACATTGGGAAATAAATACACATACAGATAGGTCACTAATTCTTTCAATTCTTTTAGCATACAACATTATCTGAAATTAAGAGAGAGAGAAACAGTCATAAAATGAATATTTACTAATTATATGAAATAACTGCATAAGACAGACACACATACATATGGATAAGAGTGTGAAAATAACTTCAAATTATATAATATGAAAATGTTACAGTAAAGTAAATGATAAACTGAAAATAAAACTTTTAGTTTGTGGCAAATTATTAGCTGTTTTAAAATTTTAAATGACATTAGTTATTGTCAATGAATTTGACCATTTCTGATAACAATATTTATCTTTCACACACTTATTACTTTCTAAGCCAAATGCTCACTTTGAGGCATTAAATAAATTTAAAAAAAAATCTTTCTTTAATAAAGCACACAAAAACGTACATATAACCTACATAAGAAACTCTATTTAAATTATAATTATTTATCAGCATATTGCAACTTGCAATGGCTATCCAAGATGTTCTATAAATAAGCAAATACATAAATAATAAATAAACCTATCTATCTGTATATGATATACCAATAACAAAATAAAACAAAACAAAACAAATAGTTCCTATTTTTTAACTTAAAAAAAATACACTTGCAAAGTTTTTTTTTTCTTAACAAAATGTTTCCTGAATGACATGAAGACAAGGATGATGATTTCAGATGAGTATGTGTTAGTAAACATGAAGACAAATTCCTATAGGGTAAGCATTCAGTAATATCAAATGTTCTTAGCAATATCTAATTGAATTCACCAATACAATGCACAAGTAATAAATTTTTATAATAACAGACATAATGGATAGATAATTTCAGCTATGTATTTGTTTAGTGTTGACTATTGAATTAATTCTGGAAAATTTACAATTTAGCAGTAACTTTAGCAGATTTCCAAAAAGGACATTAGTACAAATACACTTATTTTGGTCCATTGCTAATTAATTATTCACATAAAGTCTACAATTTCTAAAGCAATAATATTTTTTCTTTTTATAGTTAGTCCACATACTGAGGAGAACAAGAAATATATAATATTAAAGTCCTTCTACTCGACTTAAATCAAATAGCATTAAATAAATACTAGTAATTAGTTAATTATTTGCAAGTCACACATTCACTTTTTTAATAAAATATTTTATAAGCATGAATAATTAGCATAGTTATTATCATGTAGTTCAAAATATAGCACAATAAATTATATTTGCTTCCTTCCATTTTAACTTAACTTTTATATAATCAGAAGAGAATTTAAATTTAGAGTCTATGGTAGGTTTTGTTAAGCAGTCCTGCAAAAATTTCCTTAAAAGATTATAAAGTTCACACAATTTCATTTTTTCCTTAATAATAATAGAAGACATAGGCAAATAAAGTAGATTTAAGTTGTAAGCATATAAATACATTTCAAACGATTGTGTTAATCTAAAGTTTAACTGAGTGGAGAAATGAAGAAAATATACCTTATGAATAAATTAGCCTGACATCCTTTCTTAAAGCTGTCTGGTAGCTAGAATTCCCACACTGAATTTTATAAAATAATAATGTTTAAAAATTTACACTTTGGAGTTTAACTGACTTGATTTCTGGAAGAAAATAAAAAAACCATGTATGTAGAAGAAGTGGCAGAATCAGAATGATAAAACAATGGATAAAAATGAATGAATGAATAACTTCTATTACTGACTATTACTTAAATACATCTCATTTCCATCAATCAAGAGGTCACCTTATCCTCCAAAGGTTAGCTCCAGCCTTTGCACTCAGTTAATTAAGCAATAAATGTTCAAGAAATCTTTTCTTGAGAAAAAAAATCATTTTGATTTTCTAAATTAAATCAAATTAAATAAAATAAATAAAAAAGTTTTAAATTTTTGAAATAAATGAATATTAATTAGCTAGTAAATAAAATAGTTGATAATACAATTTAATTTGATTAATAATTTACTAATCCAGATATCCATTAATCATTCAAAATATATTTACACCTGTTATCACAGATATTTGCTGTAATTTTAAATGTTTTATTGTAAAATGTAAAATTCTATTCTGTAATTAAATATGACAAATGAAATTGGAATATGATACTGACATCCATCCATACACATATACTCCTATATAAATACTAAATTAACCTGACAAAAATATGACATATGGCTATGGGTTAAAAACATATTTAACTGATTTTACTACCTATACCTGGATGGGTGTGCCAATGAATAAACAGATCAGAAAGTCATCTAAACAATTACCAACCACTATTCTACAAATAAATAATGATTGTTATTGATATTGTGTAAAATTTATTTACTCTTCCAATAGCTTCTTCCAAATGTTGTTAATCTTTTTAATTCACATTTGGAAGAAACTATTGGAAGAGAAAATAAATTTTAAAACTTCTCAACCAAGAGAATTTAAATATGAGGAGAAAGAAAACGATAAAAATGATTTTAAATCTCACACGCATACTTATGAATTGAGAAAGAGGACACCCTGAGGAAGGTACTTGATATTGTACTGAAATATCAGCATTTTGCTTTTTCACCACACGGAATATCCTGCAAATAGTAATAATAATATGACATCTTTTATCCATGAAAATATTAGAATTAACACACATATATATATATGTTAATTCTTATAAAAAGAAGAAAAATGTGTCCAAAAATGTTTTTAAGTAACCATCAATTAAAATTTGACATTGTCAAAATGAACCATTTAATCTAATAGTTAACAATTGCTTTTTGAGTTTATATAAAAAGAAATAGAGGTTTATTTCTGAGTATATTTATTAGAATCACACAATAACTATTATTGGCCATTAGAATCAGTAGTTCAGCAAGAGGCTGCTGATGTTTAAATGATGATTATATATTTCTGGAAATGATTCTCTACTTATTACATGAAAATTCCTACATCCTAGCATAAATTTAATTTTATGCATGTCCAATCTTGTATAATATATTTAGTAGGATTGATTGCAATCCTGAGATAGCTATAAACATAACAGTGAATAAAGTGTCCATGCATGGACAGTTATATACTTTTTAAAAAAAATATTTTATATTGTATAAGTGGTTACCTTTAAAGTCCATAAAATTTATTTAACTATTTTATGGTGATAACAACTGGTTTGTTGATGATCCATAGCCATAAGCATTGATGATAATCAGCATTGATATAATTATCGCCAAAATTATAGATATATTATTAGACTCATAATTCATATTAGCATTTTTGTGCATGCATGCAGCAAGAAATATTGAATATTGCCTCATAAATGTCATTGGAATGCTGATGATTTTTTCAAGATTTTATAGTATGTCTTATTGCTATTTTTATTTAATTATAGCTACTTTAGATTCTTTGCTTATCTTTTTTGATTATACTTAGTCTATTCATTATTTACTACCCATTTACATTCACAAACCCATTCTACTACAAATGGTACCATATTCATTCGTCTCTCTCTGTCATTCTGAAATAATCCATAAAAATATTTAACATATATTTATTAATAGACTTTATATTATGATAGTATTTGCAATGCATTATTGAATTCAATTTGTTTTGCTATACTATTTTAATATAATCTATTAATATATGCTTTTTTTGCTTTCTATTATATATATATATTCCATCTTTATTGTTAAAAGGAGGTTGCCTTGACAACATAAGAATGTTGATTGTTATTGATATTGTGTAAGTGTTGACTGATTTTAATGATTACATATATATATATATATATATATATATATATATATATATATATATATATATATATATATATATATATATATATTGTAACTTAATTAATGAGTTCAAAAGATATTACTATACCTGAGTAGTCTACAATATATAAGATCATAATATTTAAAATAACGTTGGATTTCTCAAGTAAACACTATCTCAATAATTATAAGCAAATTATTAATAACAAGTATTATAACTCAGGTATATGATCACGTATTATAACTCAGGTATACAGGCAGTAGATCTTATCCACTTTCATTTCTTGGTTTGATGTTAAGTGCATGTTTAAACAAATACTAAGTGAATATGGTCTAGCAGGGCGCCACTAGATTATCTGAATCTAGACACGGTTATATCTAATAACCTTTCACATGTACCGGGTTTGAATCCCCTTTTTGGTACTTTATTTCTAATAAAAATGGAAGATTTTGCTTTTTGAGCCATATCACTATACGCACTAATATTTAGGTAAAAGTAAAACATCTATAAACCAAAGTGGAGTATACTAGACATAAATCATTTCTCAGATCTTAACATAACAAATGTGTTTCAATATTTTTATAAGTTTACTAGCTCAGATTATATATAACTAATTTAGGATGGCAATTCACTCATCCTTGCATGAAATAGATGATGGGATGTGGTTATAATAATACTAAGAGATCACTAAATATTATAAAATCAATATTTATTTATGGCCTTTAAACAGTTAAACAGCTCATTAATTAAAACGTTGATGATGATGATGATGATGATAATAATAACAATAATGACAATGGTTTCAACTACAGCTCTAGGACTAAGCCTAAACATAAAACTAAATTTTATAAAGAAATTCATAATTATTGCTTAATTTTAGCATATTTACTTATATCTTAAATAACTAATATTCAACCATTGATGATGATGAATAATCACACTTAACAAAGACTACACTTAATGAAATATATATGCCTCGTTTAATAAAACAAACTAATATTTATTACTACATTTCTAACATATACATAAAAATTTCTAGATAAATATGAAAATTGACATGAATAATAATAATAATAATTGATTATATAACAATCCTCAGATTAATTTTAAGTTCTTCCCCCTTTCCCTTCAAATGTATTTTGTATTAAGTTGGACGTCACATTGACCATGATTTTCACTCCATGAGAAAAGTATTTCAAGAAAAAAAAAATATTATCTGCTCATTAGCACACATACTTTAAAAATCTAACATGTAAATAGAATGTAAAAAAAAAAATGTTAGTAGAATTGAAAGAGCAAGTTTTAGAAAAGAGTTTTAAATCATTATCTCCCCCTCCCTTCCAAGCGCTGAAATCTATACTTTCTCAAGACAAAATAATTTAATATTTTAACATCACCTATTATTTCACATTCACTTGCAATTATACACATATAAAAATATCATTATGTATGTGCATGTTTTATCCCATAATAACAAAATATTATTTAAAACCAAAATAATAATAATATATTAGTTAAAACTAAAATCATAACACCATAAAAAAAAATTGTTTTACACATTAATATTTTTCATAACTGTAAAATTAATAAACAAATAATTTTGATACATTCAAGATCATTTATGAAGCTCAAAGTTATTATTAGTAAGACATTCTTGTTTTTAATCGATCTGAATAGTCTTTAAAAGTTCTTTAAATAAAATATACCACTTTATTGCTAAAATGTTTCTTAAGACTGATATCATAAAGAAAATAGATATAAAAAGTCATATTACCGATCTTTTGTTTGTGGCGAATTTCCAAGGGTTCAAACTTGTCTCAGTATAATGTCTATATTTCTGCAGCTACCATTTCCGTTTTACTGGGAACAATCTCTTTCTTGAGGTGTATAACTATTTGATGATGATGACTCTATTGAGGTTATGTGCTTTAGTGGATAATTTGGAAATCATTATATTAATTTTTCTTCCTTTCTATACCAGCTATCATTCACATTTAAATCTTCCTGTCAAGCATGTGGATGAAATACAGCAGTTGTTTTCACATTTGTAAATTTTCTTGAGTTTAAAATCAGTTGTTGTAACAATTAATTGGACTTGATGATTAATATTTATCAGTAGATTAATTCATCTTCTTTGAATGCAGGTGAATGCTTTCTTCCTTCTATTAAAAACAACATCTTATTTCTCTGGTCAGTTGAAAGGTGTAGAATATTATTTTAGACACAACATCTTTTCTTTCCTATATGATGTGCAGCTTTCCCCAGATGGTCCGGAAAAGATGGGACATACATATAATTTTTCTAGCCAGCCATTTCTTATATTTTCAACATTCAATTTAATAGTTTAATAATCTGAATCATAATCACCCCAAAAAAATAATTCCAGACAGCTTTTTATATCCAATTTTTAGCTAACTTAACCAATCAGAGATAGCGTCACTTGCTATTTTTGGACAAATTCATTTTAATTAGATCTCTAATTTATTTTCAACTAAATTATTTTTCAACTGAAAAGTTTAATCCTTTTTCCAGACACTTTTGTTTTAAAAAAAATATAGACTTAATCCTTATTTCCTTTCTTTTTTTTTCTTTTTTTTTATTTCCAGGTAACATTTCAAATTTTTGAGCTTCCTTCTTTAGATCTTAAGATAAGACAATTTCAAAATTAGAGCTCTCACCCATTATAAGCTCCCAAAGTGAAAAACAATTATTTAAAAAAAACAAAATTGCTACAAAGATAGATATCTGATTAAACAATTTCCTCTTTTAACATAAAATTGTACAAAAAAAAAAATTTGACAGATTTAATCCTTCCTTTTCTTTCAATATTTAGTAAATGTAAATTTCTGTATGTAATGTACACACATCCTTCATTCTTTCAAATCATTCATAAACTAACATTAAATAATATAATTGCTAGCTTAGTAATTATAACCCTATTATTTAAAATTAAATCTGTAACTTTTAAATCCCAATTACAATTATAGAAAAGCAAAATAGAAGCATAGAATAAGACATTAAAATTGATCAAGCATAGGTTAGTTTTAAAGAAAGTTAAAATGTTTAATATTTGAAATATAAAACAATTAAATAGCTTACACATACATTGCCTATACGTATGCATTATAACTTTGCTTTTTAACAGAAAATTTAAATATTAAATAGTTTAAATGTGTGTATTACCTTTCTATCAACACACAAACAAATAAAGCATATAATTGTTGACCCACTCTCTTTCTATCTAAAGCTTTTAGAACTGGACCTTGTAGGGTTTGAACTTGGATGCCCTACAGCTTCATTTATGATTATATAAAAATGTGATGATGATTTTTGGTTTACCTTTTCTACATGCATATTACTATAAATTTAGCTAGTGACTAAATTGTAATGGCACAACTTTCTCCCCCTTCGGATAAAATCATCAGCACTTTTCTTTTAACTACATCTAAAAAAAAAAAAAATCCTAACTAATAAATACACTAATAATAATAAACACACTAATAATAAAAAAAAATATAATTTTCTAACTACTGGTAAATATCATACTTTTCATTAGAAAACTAAATGTAATTTATTTGGAGATCTTTGCCAGGCTATTCTGCTGAAGTATAAAGGATCAAACTCCTAGCATTAGAGGTTCCCTTATTCCCATCGAGAGCAGCAAGCATAAAGGCATTCTCTCCTATCTTCTTGGTAATTTGGAATGGCTTTTTCTTTTCAAACCATATTGTGGTCTGCATAAAAATGCACCTGTACATCCAGTCCCTTTTTAATATTTCCATTTTTCCTCTTGACTGGATATGTATAAAACAAATCCGGAGGATTTATTTTATATAACCTCCTATTACAGACCCCATTTAGAAATATGGACTCTTGGTACCATACGTAATATGCCTTAAAGTTTTTCAGAGAGATTGACTCTCTATACCATACATACTTTATTTTTAAACTTTCCAGAAAGATTGACTCCCTGTACCATATATAATTCATCCTTAAATCTTCCAGAGAGGTTGATTCTCTGGGCCATGTATAATTTATTTTTAAATTTTCTAAAAAGGTTGACTCTTGGTACCAAATATAAGGCACACTTAAATTTTCCAGAGCATTTAAATTTTTCAGAGAGATTGATTCTCTGTATGATACACACTGGACATTTACATTTTTCAGAGAGGTAGATTCTCTATACCATATATAATGGACATTTAAACTCTTCAGAGAGATTGACTTTCTGTACCAGATATAATTCATTACATCTTCCAGAGCAGTTGAATTTTTCACAGAGATTTGGTCATTTATATTTTTCAGAGAGATTGCCTCTCTATACCATATATAAGGTATCTCCAATCTATTTAAGAAGACAGATTTTTGAAACCACACATGCTGGTTTGTTACTAGATTGAGAACTACAGACTGTTGAAACTTTTGCTCTCTTTCTAAAATAACTGGTTTCATCTTCCTTATTGCCTCTCTTAAATCAATCATCTTATTGGATGCATGAAGTTTTTCCTCCAACTCTCGTTTCCTTCTTTTCACTTCATGATCTATCCCAATCTGCTCTCTGTCCATCACCTCATGTATTCTTTTTACTGAGAGATTAGATTTTATGGCTACTATTGGCCTTTCCACTTCTTGTGATCTACTCTCCTCTATCAGTATATTAGCTGATTTACCTATTTCTTCCTCTAATCTCTCGCTCCTTTCTCTATTATCAGTAGTCTGACAATCTAGCTTATCTTTTAACACTAGTGATCTTTGACTACCTTCTATTATGCTCTCTATGGATTGACATATCCTTTGTCCTAGACTTTCCATACTTTTCTTACTCTCTTCTCTTAGACTTTCTATATTTTTCTCCATCTTTTGTTCTAGATTTACCATACTTTTCTTACTCTCTTCTCTTAGACTTTCTATATTTTTCTCCATCTTTTGTTCTAGATTTACCATACTTTTATTATTTTTCTCTATCTTTTGTTCTAGATTTTCCATCCCTTGCTTACTATCTTCTCTCATACTTCTGAGCATTTGCATTACCATGTACATGTCTGATGGTGCCATCTTTGCTATCTGAGCCTGGCCCACTTCTGGCTCCTCATCTACTTCCACACTTGAGGCCGTATTATTGCTACTAACATTAAAGGCATCTTCCTCTACTTCCTCTTTTTCTTGAGCTTTTTTAAAGGCAATTTCCCTATCCTCTTCTTCAGGATAAAAATGATCACTGATCCCTGGGATTGGGACACCTTCCTCTTCCATAACCTCTTCTATACTATAATTTAGTTCACTCATGTTATAAAACTATATATATCCCATCTGTACTTCCCTGACCATCAAAAATCCACACATCTTCTCCCTGTCTGACACCTATTCTGACCAACTGACTGATTTGATTTTCACCTTATTATGCATTACAAATACAACAAAAAAAAATTTTTAATATCCTTATTTAATGAACTACACAACAATAATCTATATAGTGCATGTCTGTCTGTAATAGCCCAAATTATACATTCATCCATTCTCCTAGAAATCCGACAGATATTGACAGTCCACAGAATGACTAGCAGTTCACAATCTTGAGATAAATGAAAGAATTCAGTCACAACACTATAATCACACAATGCATCTCGAGCACTCAGAAGATCATCCCAATTCGATCACTATTAACTACCACAACCCTTGATTGAATGAAGCAAACTCTGTTGCAATAAAAGAACTATTAAGTCTTAGGGGCTAAGATAGATAATCTATGCCTTGCTCTCTCTCTTGAGTTTAGTGGAAGTATCAAGGAATGCCCTGCTATTATAGACTACAAAACAAAACCTTGCTCTCTCTCTTGGAGACTTATAGGCTGGTATCATGGCAGGTCTACTGTTAACTGCTTCATGATAAAATAAGAATAACATATGAACTTGATTGGAAAACTATGCCATGCTCTCTCTCTTGGAGACTTATAGGCTGGTATCATGGCAGGTCTGCTGTTAACTGCTTCATGATAAAATAAAGATAACATATAAATTGGGTTGGAGCAGTGAATGGGTTTGATCATTCATAAGTTACATGAAATACATAGCATTCTCAAGGCAATGACAAAACTCTCCACTCATCATCAAAACTGCAATCTAACCAACCAAACTCCAACGATCAACCATCCAATCAAACCTCTAAAATCATAGACTTTTTACAAAATGAACTCCCCAAACACACATGAGACTACTATTCCATAATTCATCACTATTACTATGCCTATCCTATCTGGCAATAAATCATTTTAATGTTCCACAAAAAAAAATCTATTATTTATTTCACCTTTGTCTTAAGTTGTGATATTCATCTCTATTTTCAAAATTGATAAAAAAAAAACTAAGCTGTTTTATGGCTGTACCCATTTTATCATCATCAATGAAAAATTAAATCATATTAAACATCATCATCTAAAATAAGACTGTTTGGCCAAGAAAATTTTGTAAGACAAAAAAAAAAATTTTACTGAAAAAAAAAAAATTTACTAAAAATTTTCTCTATTTTTAACCACACATCTCTTATCATTCTATAGACCTCCTTTTTCAGGTATATGGTAAAATATCAGGCCCCAGTTGGGTGTCCATTGTAACCTAATTAATAGAATCAAATAGATATTATTACCATATCTGAGTCCAAAATATATATATAAGAATTATAAACAAATTATTAATAACAAGTATTATAACTCAGGTATATGAAATCACGTGAAGTGAGTACACTAGTAATTCAATAAAATATAACTCAGGTATACAGGCAGTAGATCTTATCCACTTTCATTTCTTGGTTTGATGTTAAGTGCATGTTTAAACAAATACTAAGTGAATATGGTCTAGCAGGGCGCCACTAGATTATCTGAATCTAGACATGGTTATATCTAATAACCTTTCACATGTACCGGGTTTGAATCCCCTTTTTGGTACTTTATTTCTAATAAAAATGAGAGATTTTGCTTTTTGAGCCATATCACTATACGCACTAATATTTAGGTAAAAGTAAAACATCTATAAACCAAAGTGGAGTATACTAGACATAAATCATTTCTCAGATCTTAACATAACAAATGTGTTTCAATATTTTTATAAGTTTACTAGCTCAGATTATATATAACTAATTTAGGATGGCAATTCACTCATCCTTGCATGAAATAGATGATGGGATGTGGTTATAATAATACTAAGAAATCACTAAATATTATAAAATCAATATTTATTTATGGCCTTTAAACAGTTAAACAGCTCATTAATTAAAACGTTGATGATGATGATGATGATAATAATAACAATAATGACAAGGGTTTCAACTACAGCTCTAGGACTAAGCCTAAACATAAAACTAAATTTTATAAAGAAATTCATAATTATTGCTTAATTTTAGCATATTTACTTATATCTTAAATAACTAATATTCAACCATTGATGATGATGAATAATCACACTTAACAAAGACTACACTTAATGAAATATATATGCCTCGTTTAATAAAACAAACTAATATTTATTACTACATTTCTAACATATACATAAAAATTTCTAGATAAATATGAAAATTGACATGAATAATAATAATAATAATTGATTATATAACAATCCTCAGATTAATTTTAAGTTCTTCCCCCTTTCCCTTCAAATGTATTTTGTATTAAGTTGGACGTCACATTGACCATGATTTTCACTCCATGAGAAAAGTATTTCAAGAAAAAAAAATATTATCTGCTCATTAGCACACATACTTTAAAAATCTAACATGTAAATAGAATGTAAAAAAAAAATGTTAGTAGAATTGAAAGAGCAAGTTTTAGAAAAGAGTTTTAAATCATTATCTCCCCCTCCCTTCCAAGCGCTGAAATCTATACTTTCTCAAGACAAAATAATTTAATATTTTAACATCACCTATTATTTCACATTCACTTGCAATTATACACATATAAAAATATCATTATGTATGTGCATGTTTTATCCCATAATAACAAAATATTATTTAAAACCAAAATAATAATAATATATTAGTTAAAACTAAAATCATAACACCATAAAAAAAATTGTTTTACACATTAATATTTTTCATAACTGTAAAATTAATAAACAAATAATTTTGATACATTCAAGATCATTTATGAAGCTCAAAGTTATTATTAGTAAGACATTCTTGTTTTTAATCGATCTGAATAGTCTTTAAAAGTTCTTTAAATAAAATATACCACTTTATTGCTAAAATGTTTCTTAAGACTGATATCATAAAGAAAATAGATATAAAAAGTCATATTACCGATCTTTTGTTTGTGGTGAATTTCCAAGGGTTTAAACTTGTCTCGTATAATGTCTATATTTCTGCAGCTACCATTTCCGTTTTACTGGGAACAATCTCTTTCTTGAGGTGTATAACTATTTGATGATGATGACTCTATTGAGGTTATGTGCTTTAGTGGATAATTTGGAAATCATTATATTAATATTTCTTCTTTCTATACCAGCTATCATTCACATTTAAATCTTCCTGTCAAGCATGTGGATGAAATACAGCAGTTGTTTTCACATTTGTAAATTTTCTTGAGTTTAAAATCAGTTGTTGTAACAATTAATTGGACTTGATGATTAATATTTATCAGTAGATTAATTCATCTTCTTTGAATGCAGGTGAATGCTTTCTTCTTTCTATTAAAAACAACATCTTATTTCTCTGGTCAGTTGAAAGGTGTAGAATATTATTTTAGACACAACATCTTTTCTTTCCTATATGATGTGCAGCTTTCCCCAGATGGTCCGGAAAAGATGGGACATACATATAATTTTTCTAGCCAGCCATTTCTTATATTTTCAACATTCAATTTAATAGTTTAATAATGTGAATCATAATCACACCAATAATAATAATTCCAGACAGCTTTTTATATCCAATTTTTAGCTAACTTAACCAATCAGAGATAGCGTCACTTGCTATTTTTGGACCAATTCATTTTAATTAGTTCTCTAATTTATTTTCAACTAAATTATTTTTCAACTGAAAAGTTTAATCCTTTTTCCAGACACTTTTGTTTTAAAAAAAATATATAGACTTAATCCTTATTTCCTTTTTTTTCTTTTTTATTAGGTAACATTTCAAATTTTTGAGCTTCCTTCTTTAGATCTTAAGATAAGACAATTTCAAAATTAGAGCTCTCACCCATTATAAGCTCCCAAAGTGAAAAACAGTTATTTAAAAAAAAAAAAATTGCTACAAAGATCGATATCTGATTAAACAATTTCCTCTTTTAACATAAAATTGTACAAAAAAAATAATTTGACAGATTTAATCCTTCCTTTTCTTTCAATATTTAGTAAATGTAAATTTCTGTATGTAATGTACACACATCCTTCATTCTTTCAAATCATTCATAAACTAACATTAAATAATATAATTGCTAGCTTAGTAATTATAACCCTATTATTTAAAATTAAATCTGTAACTTTAAATCCCAATTACAATTATAGAAAGAAAAATAGAAGTATAGAATAAGACATTAAAATTGATCAAGCATAGGTTAGTTCTAAAGAAAGTTAAAATGTTGTATATTTGAAATATAAAACAATTAAATAGTTTACACATACATTGCCTATACATATGCATTATAACTTTGTTTTTTAACAGAAAATTTAAATATTAAATAGTTTAAATGTGTGTATTACCTTTCTATCAACACACAAACAAATAAAGCATATAATTGTTGACCCACTCTCTTTCTATCTAAAGCTTTTAGAACTGGACCTTGTAGGGTTTGAACTTGGATGCCCTACAGCTTCATTTATGATTATATAAAAATGTGATGATGATTTTTGGTTTACCTTTTCTACATGCACATTACTATAAATTTAGCTAGTGACTAAATTGTAATGGCACAAGATATATATATATATATATATATATATATATATATATATATATATATATATATATATATATATATATATATATATATATATATATATATATATATATATTACATAATGATAGTAGAAAAAATCAACATTGAAATGGGTGTAAGACAGGGTGATTTCATATCTCCAAAACTTTTTACAGCAGTGCTACAATAAGAATTTTGTGAATTAAAATGGGGAGCTAAAGGAGTGAAAGTAAATGGAGATTATTTAAGTCATTTAGATTTTGCAGATGATGTAGTTGTTTTTGCAAATAATGCTTTAGAGCTACAGGAAATGTTGCAGGAGTTATCAGATGAAAGTAGAAAAGTAGGGCTAAAGATAAATGTTAAAAAGACTAAAGTAATGATTAATAGATTTTCTCACAATATGAAAATAAAGATTGATTATGATGAGTTAAAAGAAGTTAACACTTACAAATACCTTGGTCAGATTATTAATACAGATGGAAACATAATGGATGAAATTAATCATAAAATTAAACTTGATTGGGGTGTTTTTGGTAGAAATAACTTGATACTAAAAGGAAATATGCCTATGTGTTTGAAAAGGAAGGTTTTTAATAAATGTGTTTTGCCAATTTTTACTTATAGATCTGAGACCAGGACATTTAATAGAAAAGCAATACAGAGACTTTAAACCATTCAAAGAAGTATGGAGAGATGTATGTTGGGAGTAACAAGAAGAGATCGAAAATGCAAGGTATGAGTAGGAGAACAAACAGGTGTTACTTACCTCATTGAAAACATTAAAAGACTGAAGTGAAGTTGGGCTGGACATATTGCTAGAGAAGATGATAATAGATGGACAATTGAAATTTTAAACTGGATTCCAAGAGATTGTTAAAGACCCAGAAAGAGACCACATGTGAAATGGATGGATGAAATAAGAAAGTGTAAAGGGGTGATGTGGAGAAGAGAAGCTAAAGATAAGAAAAGATGGATTGAACTTGGAGAGACCTTCTTCCTGCAGTGGATTGATAATGATATATATATATATATATATATATATATATATATATATATATCATATATATATATATAAATCAAATATATATATATATATATATATATATATATATATAATTTGATTTGGATAATAAATAATAAATATACAAAAAAAATATTAAGGAGAAATAATTTTTATATTTGCATATTAAAAGATCCTTTATATCATAGACTTTCTAGAATTATTTTAATAAACACTTTCAAATAATGTTTCTCATATCAATGTACTCTACTAGTGAAAAATGATTCTAGAAACATTTGCCTTAATAAAGAATGTTTATATTCTTTATATTTGAAGATTACAGTATTCCTATAGTATATAATCTGCCCATTTGATAGAGTTGCATAGTTCTCAACATTGAACAAAATAAAAAGTAACTAATAAATAATAAAATATCCGTGGTTATTCTTAAATTTATTAAATAAAGTCAAAGAAAATCACACATTTTATAATAAAATAATTTAATAAAACAATATCAATTATTTAACAAAGAAACACATTGATGACAAATAAAATCACACAGAAATGTAAATTTATAAAAAAATGTCATATTTATTATTGAATTTATGAAGTCTGCATTCATTATTGAATTTACAGGTACAAGTGTTTATTGACTAAAGTAAATAAAATATATTTTGCAATAAAAATGTCCACTAAATATAAAAAAAAGTAAAACAGTCAAAAAACAGAATATATGTTAAGTAAAACAAAGCAAAAGGTAAATCATGCACAAAGTGTATATAAAAGCAAAATTATGCCATTGTGATACGTATTTCAAGCATAAGTAATTCCTTACCAAATCAAATGCAAGTATGAAATTAAAGGAAAATTTATGAATGAAACTGCAAAAATAAAACCATTTACAATAGCAGGCTTACTAAATAAAAGCATGAAATTATATTATGTTGCAGAAAAATTATATAAAAAAATGAAATTGGAAGTAAACAATGAATTATGCATGGAAAAGGTGCAACAAAACGCTCTTGATTAATGTTTCTGGGACATTTTAATGTAGATAAAAATAAAGAAAACTAATAGTGGATGTATAATAATGGTAATGTTAAATCTCTTGACAAAGTGAATATAATAGATTAATATTGTAATCTTCAATATTATGGTATCACTGATTAAAACAATTTTAAAATAATAAAAAATCAAATTTAAAGATGAATCAAATGTATGCCTTGATCTGTGTGTATTTTATAATGTTCTGCAAATAAATTGTTTTTTTTTGGCTCACATTAGCCTTAAATTTGATAAGAAATTGCTTCTACTTTAAACACCTAATAATGTGAAATTTTGCTTTAATTTATTTAATAGGCATTTTGTGCATTGAATAAGATTTTTTATTTTTTATTTAATACACTTTTTTTTTATTGCAAAAGATATTTTTATTTTATTTTATTTAACATACACATATAGTCATAAATTCAATAATAAATGCAGACTTTTTTAAGTTTACATTTAATCATGCAGTTTATTTGACATCAATGAATTTATTTGTTAAACAATTGATATTGGTTTTGTTAAATAATTTTTTTTTTTTTGCAAAATATATAATTTTCTTGATTTTGTTTAATATATTACTGAATGTTTTTCCTTTTGCTCAGTGATACATGTTTAATAGTTCAATAAAGTTAGATAGATCATAATGAATATTATTTTATAAATGTTGTTATATATTTTCAGAACTACATACTTAATAGTGTTTATTTGCTTATGGATTACTAAAATTAATAGAATAAACCATATTTAAAAAAATTATGAGAATGAGAGTGCAAATTGATGTATTTATATATTAGAATTAATGGTTATTTAAAAAGAATTTACTTCATTTATTATTATAATAGAGAATAAAAATTCATTTACAAGCAGTCTTCTCAAGTGACACTTGAGAAGTTGACTTGTAGCAGCTAAACCATTGGTTGTGTTTTAAAGTTTATTTTCTTGGTTAATCTGGTTGAATTGTGAATTTGGTGTAATTTTGATTAAATATGTATACATAATTACCTATAAAAAGCTTTTTTCAGCATTTGGTTTTGTCTTTTTTCAAATGTTATGTATTTTAATGTTGGTTAAAATACCTGTTGCATATGATTTTTTAATATTAATTTTATTTTAATTTATATAAAGAACAATATAACGAACTTTATAAATTTCCATTTTCGATGATATTAATTTATTATTTATTATACTCCTCTTTTTTCCAGAATTTAACAATTTTTTTTTTCTCATCATTAAATATTTTATCTACATACGGTACTCCACTTATTTTTTTAAAAAAAGGTCACTGGTTAGGGATCAGGAAATGGACAAGAAAAAGAGACCAAGCATATTCTTATTTAACTTGTAAAAGGATTTTGGCTGCTAAAAAATGTAAATAATTAACTATATAATTCTTTCAAATATGTGTAAAAATTAAATAAATAGAAATAAAAGGAAAAATAAAAATAATAAGTAAACAAAACTAAAACACAAAAATAAATTCTTATGTTGAAATATATATATATATAAAATACATATTTTGCGGGTTCATCCATGTTAAAAACTTTTAATATTAATATACTGACGTTTCGACTTGATCACACAAGCCATCCACAGAGTTATAAAAGGTAGAAAGACGGTTGTAGAGGCGCTACAATCACTGATTTGAATAAAATGTTAAAATTCCACCAATAGCAAAAATGTTAAATTTAGGAATGTTTTTTAAAAAAATCTTTCCAAATAGGAGGAAGTTTGCATGTATCATCTCACTTATTGATACAATCTGGCCTTTTAAGTATCTCAATGGCTTCTCTAATTTTGCATTGGTAGAGATTATCACATCTGGATATGATCCTGGTACTAGAAAAATCAATTTTATGACCTGAATCTATAGTATGGAGTGAGAGTGCTGATGATGATGAGTGTTGTTTAACTGCATTAGCATGCTCATCTCTCCTAACACTGATGTGACGATTACTCATACCTATGTAAGAAGCTTTACAATTTTTACATGAGATTTGATAGACACCATGAGATTCAAGAGGGATTGAATCCTTAGGCTTGGTTATTATATTGCTGATCTTTTGATGAGCAGAAAATGCTGTATCTATATTATAGCATTTTAATATACATCCATACTGTCTGTAGTTCCTTTTACATATGGAACACAAATCCTAATAGCTGATTTATCATCTTTTTGTTTCCTATTTTGTCTATTTTGGGCTTGAAATAAGGCTTTTTTTTTATAAATTTGTAATTATAACTATTTGCTAATAAAACACTATTAATATGATTTATTTCTTCTTTCAGATGTGTCTCATCTGAAAGGTTAATTGCTCTATTTAAAAGAGTTTTGGCTACAGAAACTATCTGAGTTGGGTGATGATGAGAATGGAAATGCAAATATCTGTCTGTGTGTGTATCCTTTCTGTAAATAAAAAAAGATAAACTATTTGGTGTTCTGGTGACTAGAACATCAAGAAAAGGGAGTTTTTCATCAGACTCTGTCTCCATTATAAATTTAATATGAGGATCCATATTATTTAAATGTAAAAAAAAATCATCTAATTTATTTTTTCCATGTTGCCATATGACAAAAGTGTCATCTATGTATCTGATCCAAATGAGAGGTTTTAAAGATGATGATTCTAAAGCACGAGTTTCTATATATTCCATGAATAAATCAGCTATTACTCCTGAGATAGGTGAGCCCATAGGAGTACCAAAAACTTGTCTGTAATGCTGTTCATTGTATACAAAATATGTATTTAAGAGACAATGTTTAATCAAAGCAATAATATGGTCTGGTAAATTGCAATGTTGTGAGATTATATTTAAAGCTTCATCAATTGGAATGTTTATAAACAAAGACACAACATCAAAACTGACCAGAATGTCATTAGCATTAATTTTTAAACTTCTTAAAACAGAAATAAAATGAGAGTTTTTAATATATGATTTGATAGATGGGATTGTAGGTTTAATGAAATCCGATAAGTATCTGGCTAAAATATGAGTTGGAGAACCTATTGCACTTACTATTGGATGAAGGGGGGTATCTGGTTTGTGAATTTTTGGAAGTCCATAAAATTTTGGACAGACACAAGATTTTTCATGAGGGATTATTTTATTTTTTATCTCTGTTTCAATAGGTGATTTATTAATAATAGCTTTTGTTGTTTTTTCAAATACGTAGTATGACCTCTTTTTGATAGTTTATAAGTTTTATCATTAAGCAGATCTACAATTTTATTATGGTAAATGTCACGATCCATTACAACTGTGGCATTACCTTTATCAGCTGGAAGTACAACAATTGATTTGTCCGATTTTATATTATTTAATGCTTGTCTTTCTTTCTTTGAAATATTATTTTTAGGAAGCTTAGCTTTTTTAAAAATATTACAAATCTCAGCTCTAGCCAAATCAGCCGATGTAGAATCAATTTTGTCAAGAGCTGATTCAACATTACAAACAATTTTCTCAAAAGCTATCCAGGAAGGTGTTAAAGCAAAATTGAAACCTTTTTCTAAAACCGAAATTTCATCTGTAGAGAGGACTTTCCTAGATAAATTATAAACAGTTTTTTGATTTGGATACATAATGTTTGGGGATTGTGTTCTAATTAGCATTTGCAATTTTTTCTTTTGCCTTGCTGTTACAAATTCCGAATCTTTAAATGATCTAAAACTTGCAATACGATCAAAACTAGTCCACAGGATGTATTTTATTACTAAGGAATAAACGTAAATGTAGCAATACTTTATCAATTTTGTCTAATTTTTTCCGAGTTTCTTTAATAAAAGAGTTTAAAATAATATTGCTAGTTTTTCTTAGAATTTTACTAACATTATAATTGTCCTTGTGAAACACAATTTTACAGCAAGTGGGTATAACATTGTGATTTTTGCACGCTAATAAAAAAGATAAATTACAAAGTAACTTACATTTCTTAATCCACGTTCTTTCAAATATACGAAGCTGTTTAAAAATTTCCTCCCCGTATATATATATATATATGTAAATTAATAGTTTTTGGGGTGAACCATATAATATTTTCCATTTCATACCGATACTTCGATGGAATAGCATCCTCCATTATCTAACTTTTGAAAAAAAAAAAATTAGATATCAAACAAAAACGTAACTCATTGCAAGATAAGAAATGAGATTCAACTTAAAGTAATTCAGCATTCACAAACTGAGGCTTATCAAAATGTTTATTTCTCTCAGTTTTTTTACCTATTAATTTTAAGTTAATATTAGATAAAATAAGAGGTTTCCACATGGCTGGAATACGTTGTGCTTCATCAGCCCTATTTAAACCAGTAGGTCTTTTTAATCTTTCAATTGACTCTCTCATGGTTTTTAATCTTTCAATTGACTCTCTCATGGTTTTTAAATCATATCTTTCCAAATTAGCAAGTATTTTTGTATTGTCAGAATCAGGTTTGTGACCAGTTTCTAAAAAATGGGAAGTAAAAATTGATGTGCTAATTATGAGAAATAAAAATTGGTGTGCCAATTTTTTGATTAAAAAAAATAGCACATCAGTTTTTACTTCCCATTTTTTAGAAATTGATCGCAAACCTCATTTTGACAATACAAAAATACTTGCTAATTTGGAAAGATATGATTTAAGAACTATAAGAGAGTCAATTGAAATATTAAAGAGACCTACTGGTTTAAATAGGGCTGATGAGGCACAACTATTCCAACTATGTGGAAACCTCTCATTGTATCTAATATTAACTTAAAATCAATAGGTGAAAAAACTGAGGCAAATAAACATTTTGATAAGCCTCATATTGTAAATGCTGAACTACTTCAAGCTAAATCTCATTTCTCATCTCACACTGAGTCCCATTATTGTTTGAGATTTAACAATTATTCTTTCAAAAGTTAACCTTGATAATGGTGGATGCTAGTCGATCGGTATAAAATGAAAAATATTATTATGGTTCAGCCCAAAAGCTATTAATTTATCTACATCATACAACTGTGAAAATTATATATATATATATATATATATATATATATATATATATTTATTTTTTTTCATATATATATATATATATATATATATATATATATATATGACATAAAAGAAATTTAGCTTCATTTCATAAAAAAGTTGAATGAAATTGGCAAAAAAAAAAAAAGAATGACACACTGTTATGTTAGAAAAGTAGATAACACAGCAGATAAATATAATTTGAAGTATGTATTTAATAAGAATAAAATAATTATATAAGATATGAATTGAGAGCTTTTTTTAAATATCTATGCTTATGAAGTTAACCAAATAATATATTTATATATAAGACAACACCAATCTCTACATTGTCTAACACATTAAAAGAGAGTATCAAAAATATTATTATTGATAAATTATATTTAATAAAATCAAAATATACAAAAAATACAGAGCACTAAGATAACAAAATAGAAAAGGGTGTTTTTAATGAGACATTATTATTCTGAAACAAAATTATAAACTAATACAAAATATTAGAAATTGCTATTATTTGATGAGAATTACTAGATCTTAAATTTAATTAATATAAAATAACACAGATAATGAGTTTAATTGCAGTAGTAGTAATTACGATTTAGTAACTGAGAATAGTGAGTTAATATATTCACCACTTAGCTCTCAATAAACCATTTTTATTAAATGAATAATAATAAATAATTAGATTGCTAATGACAGATTCAGAATTTTAAAACATAGAAATGGTCCTGATAGAAACTAAATGATAAATTTTATTAAATATTTATAAATTAAACTAGCCTATCAAAATTTTACATTTCAATTTAATAATAGATAATCTTTCATCTATTTTATATTTACTTTATATTTAATATTAAACATTTATTTATTTTATAATTTCCTCATTTTCTTGACACTCTCTTGTGGAATATTTTTATAATTGGAGAACCTCATTTCATTAATTGCAATTAATAATAGTTTTTAAAAACAGAGTAATAATTTTGCATCATTATCATCATAATAATAATAATAATAATAATAATATTACATTCAAATATCAGCCTTTCATGCTAATTGTGCATACGCTTTGCGAGTGTTAATAATAAACGAATACTTTCTCACCAATACAGGATATAGTATTTATGCAGGAATAAAAGCGTGAAAGGCTGATATTTGAATGTAATACAATTGTTTACATACGCTATATAAAATAAATGCTTAATAATAATAATAATAATAATAATACTAATAATAATAATAATAATAATAATAATAATAATAATAATAATAATAATAATAATAATAATAATAATAATAATAATAATAATAATAATAATAATAATAATAATAATAATAATAATAATAATAATAATAATAATAATAATAATAATAAATGTTATTCCATAAAGTGTCATCTATTTTAGAGAGAATAAAATTTTTCATAATTCTATTAATAAAAATAAGAGTAATCACATACCAGTATATAATTAGTTATATATAATAATAAATGTAACATTTTACCCTATATGTAAACACTGAAATAAAAAACTTTCAACACTATTAATAACAAATATACAGTTTCTTTATAAAACTACTCAGTATATGTAAAGTTATTATTTATATATTCTATCTCAGACTTTATAGAAACTGCAAAACTGATAGATGTTATTGTTCAGGTCAAACTTTAAGCACAGATAAAAATATAGTTTTTTTTTATATAAAAAATATAAAACTTCATAAAGAATAGATAATTTCTGTATATGGTGGGTAGGTAATAAACAAATGAAATACTGAAGTTAACAGAGTTTTCATTAACATTGTTTATATATTATTAGAAACACCATATACATTCATCAATAGATTACTATTTCACATTCCTTTAAATATGAATAGAGTTTTTTTCTATTATGTAAAGTTTAATCAGTAGCTGAAATAAAAGGTGGAATATTTTCATATGTTATTGATTTGAGATTTTTTGTGCTTAATATCATTCATCTGACTTGACATCATTGGAGAATCAAAGAAAACATATGTAAATAATAATAATAATATATACACCTATGTAAATGTTTAAAATAAAATTAAAACATTATTATTTTTTAAAACCTAATTATGTTTACAATAGTCTCTGAAGATTTGCTAATAATATTGAAACTTGGAAGATTTAATAAAATAAATAAAGATTACAAATAAGTTTTTATTTACTCTTATTTTCAAATATCTTGGAAAATCATAAGAAAATAAGGCAGGGAAATAACAAATTTATATTTAAAAAGTTTTAATTAGATAATAAATTTATTTCCTTGGAATAAAGTATTTTATTTTTTAAAATTATGATGAGAAAATTTATTTCATCTGGGTTTTTTTTTAAATTTTATAATCATACAATTTGCTATTTACATTAAATTTTCAATTTTATTTTTCTATTTGAAAAAAAAAAGTAACATTAACAATGGAATTTTAATCTTATATATATGAAAAACAAAAAACAAGTTAAAAACTTGCTAACGCTTGTATTTATATCAACAGATGGCATTCTACCAAAAACACCGTCAAGTGTATGTTTACATAAACGTCAGAGCATGCATTCACTATCTCTAACTTTAATTCCACTTTCAGATCATGATTTCAAGCTATTTGCTATCATCAGTGAAAGACAGGAATTTTAGAAACTAGATCTAAACACAAACTCTGAG
Organism: Epiperipatus broadwayi; assembly: GCA_028023455.1. Classification (NCBI taxonomy): domain Eukaryota; kingdom Metazoa; phylum Onychophora; class Udeonychophora; order Euonychophora; family Peripatidae; genus Epiperipatus; species Epiperipatus broadwayi. The sequence goes on from JAQFVV010006644.1 coordinate 453,025, forward strand.
CGTTTATGAAACAGTTTCTATTCAGCTTGCAAGCATGAATCTTTTAGACATGTAATGTCTTCAAACTCAGCATAGCAAGCCATCTGTTGACATAAATACAAGCATTAGCAAGTTTTTAGCTTGTTTTTTTGTTTTTCATAAATGTACCTTTGAGGTCTTTCTAGCAATGATATATATTTCAGAGGCTTCTACTATGTGGTGATGCTGAACTGAGATCAGACCCATGTAGCTATCTGGCTTGCTATGCTGAGTTTGAAGACATTATGTGTCTAAAAGATTCATGCTTGCAAGCTGAATAGAAACTGTTTCATAAATGATCAGAGTTTGTGTTTAGATCTAGTTTCTAAAATTCCTGTCTTTCACTGATGATAGCAAATAGCTTGAAATCATGATCTGAAAGTGGAATTAAAGGTAGAGATAGTGAATGCATGCTCTGACGTTTATGTAAACATACGCTTGACGGTGTTTTTGGTAGAATGGCATCTGTTGACATATATATATAGTACATTTTTATGATAGAATTGGAGTAGTTTATATATAGCTCTGATAATGCTATTTTTAATTACTTCTTTTGTAATATAATACTTTTATAATTTTATTTGAAGAAGCATATAATGAAAATTTTGAATGTTTTTATATTCATGATAAATATATTCATTATATTTGACAAATTTTGTTTATAGCACTGATGAAAAGCTATTTTAATTTTCTATTACTTATTTGTTGTAAAATAGGATTAATTAAGGTAGCAAATTTCAAAATTTGTCAGGACCAAATAATATGAATAACTGATTTTTTAAAACTTTATTATAAAACAGCAAGACAAATACATTATAATTACATTATATTTAGTTCAATTATGTAATTATCATTACCTTTATTTCTGCCACATCTTTTCATATTTATTTATTTTAAAGTAATCTCATGAAGTTATTTTTTTTAAATCCCTCTTTTTTATTATTATTTATTTTTATTGTCAAATATTAAAATAATATAATCAGTAATGTCTAGAAAATATTTTGTCTTATCTTAATATAAATTTAAAGCTATTTGGGATAAGCACATTAATTTCAGCACATACACTATACTAAAAAAGTTAATCACTCAAAAAAATTGAAGAAATAATAACGATCTAATAGAGTATTAATGTTAAAAAAAAGGTTTGCCATTGAGACCATCAAATTATATTCATAGTATGTGAATAAAGATTTGAAAACAAAGTAGAAAAATTAATAAATCTGCTAGTTGTATGTGTATCATTATTGATGATTTTGTAAATAAATAAACCTATTCTAACCAAAAAAAAAAAGGAAAGATGATCTTTATGACTATTACATAAATTTAATCATTTAACAATTGACAATGACTTAGTTGAACCTCTTTTATAACAAACATTGTTTTATGAAAAACTTCTGATCTTGGCTACATGCACTTCTTTTATTGTAGTCTATTTATAGCCATATTTTTTATAATATATTATAAATAATCCTTATAATGTAAATGCAATTTATCTTTGTTGTAAAATTTTTTTTTTAAGATATTTTTTTTATCTAATTCAGATTTTCACATTATTATAAACAACCTTTAAATAAAATTTTCCCAGTAATTTTTTTATTATAGATTTTTGACTCATTTTTATATAATATGCGTGGAAGAGAAACAATCCAATATACAGTTAATTTAGATAAAGTAGTTATGTTTATATACCAGAATACATTATCTTAATAACTTATTTTATTTTGTTCTGGGTCTGATAATGAAGCCTATGTTCTTACAAAAAAATATCAAAATATTTAAACTGATCCACATTATGATTACAATAATATTCCAAATCAAGTTTTGCTAAAATATTTTTCTATTATTACTGAGACTAATATGCATATTAGTTTATTGAACATTAACTACAAATCAATTTTTATAGGTCAAATTTGAACCATTAAACTCATTTTTTTCCAATAATAGGTTCAGATTATACCCCACATTCAAACTTATAATGCACCTTAATGCTTCTTTTATGAAAATGCATATAAACTACTTCAAAAATCATAGCCATAAACAACAAAAATCAGTGTTACACAAAAGCTAAAACTCTCCATACAGTAGTGCCACCAGTGCAAGCCAGAATAATCAACGGAGAGTTTAGTCTCTGTGTAAACAGCTTGTGTAAGCATAAGAAGTGGTGATCATGTGATGTTTAGTGATTAAAAATCAGTGTTAGAATTGGTATTCATTTCTGATTAATCCAGTTTTCATTTTAAATGTTTTGGATATTTCTTCATCATAGTAATGCTGCCTCTCTTATGTTATTATGTAAACAACTTACAACATGAATAAATGTACAAAACATACATTTTTAAATATTGATAACTTAGAAAAATGCTTTCAATAAATTACAAAAAGATATATAAATCACACTTTTGTTTATTACATTTTCCCCCACAATTGTCAGACAACAAAACTATATTTGCATTGAATGATTTTTAATTGTTACATTCACTAAATCTTTGATAATAACTCATTTATGACTATAAGTAATATTGTTATTTAACTCCATAACAGATGGTGTAAATATAATGGAAATATGATGTTCTATTACAATTACTACAGTTTTTCAACTTTATTTAATTTTATAAATTGCAGTAACAGTATATTACTTAAAAACAATTATTTATGAGTTTATATTATTTTAAATATTTATGATAATTTTAAGGATGATATAATCACCACTATATTTTAAAACATCTCCAGGAATTCCATCCAGAGCATAACCCCCAAATCTGCTATTATCAACTGGATATTTTTTTCTAAATTTGAATCTATAAGCTGGTATATCATTAAATGTAATCACATGAATACATGTATCATTATCCAAAAGATAAAAGTTTATCAAAACATATCTTTCACCTATTCAAAATACAATATTTTTAAATAAAATAAATGTCATCCACTATTTTACTAAGGTTATGACATTCATTGACAAGTTTTAAAGTTACTACAAATTGCAACTCATTGTATTATTTTTTTCTTGTTGCATTTTTACATATATATAAATTACATTAGATATTCTTATTAGGCAATTAAATTGTATTTTTAAATTCTAATAATGTTCAATAAAGTAGAGGCCGTCCCCATCAAGTCATTGATAATATAAAGCAAAGTAAAACATTTTTTGTTATTATTTACTTTTAATAAATATTTCATATAGTTCCAAAAATATACTATATGCTAAAGCAGGCAATGGGTATTAGATGTTACGATACATCTACTGTTTTTCATTAAACATTGTTTAATTTTTTTTCTTTTGATGAACTCATAAACATATTTAATCTTTTTAATATTAAAATGGAGCCAAGTGATTTTTTTTAAAAAAGTGAATCGTCAAATTTTTAAAAATTAGGTTTGGAATATTTTCTACATTTTAATTTCATTATATTTTAAACTTTGAACATATTAAATTAATCTAGGGGTATCAACAACTTGGACCTATAAGTGCTCCTATAATATTTAATCCTTTTACATTTTGAAATCTAACTATAATAAAATCTTTAAGATCAATTATCCTGAATATGTATAATAGATATTTTTAACTTCTTCTATAATGATTTTCTTTAAAAAAGGAATGCACAATAATTAATCTATATGTGAGCTCATCCATAATTTACACACCAACAGATGTCTAATTCATAGAGCAAAAAATATTTTTGTTAATTTTGATGACTGAATTTAATTCTCAAAAAACAAAAAAATGAGTAGCCATGTGTAATTTTTTTTATCTATTAGTCTTTCATTGCTACATCTAAGAATAACCAAAATAACAAAGTATATTTCCAAAACATTCAACACTATACAGTTACATTTCTCTAGATGAATTGTCTGCCCACAAAAACTGTTATTAATATTTATGATTTATATATTTCTTTTGCAAAAATAAAAAAATAAAAAATTTTCTAAGAAGAGCTATATCTATAAATCTTGATATAGTTTAACTACAACTATAATGTTACATTCAAATCTTAAAACATTACTATCAAATAAAATATAAATAATTTATTGCTGCCATAACAAGAACTTGTTACAATTGCCTTTACTGTTAATAAAAGTATTTTTACAATTGAAATGAACAGGCCAATTTTAAACTGCCTTCTTTAGGTATTTTCAGATTTGTTGCCTAAGCATACAAACATTTTACTATTAAAGGTTAAGTCACTAAACATCACATGATCACTATTTCTTATGCTAGCACATTACTGTTATTAAACAGGCAAAACTTTTCATACAGTAGTGCCACTCAGTGCCAACCAGGATAATCAATGGATGCCAGAACGCTTGTGCATAAAATCCCCATCTAGTGCCTACTCATCCAATATCTCCAGACTAAGCCTGAAACTAGTCTGGGGATACTGGATGAGTAGGCACCAGATGTGTATTTTATGCACAAGTCTTCTGGAATCCATTGATTACCCTGGTTGGCACTGAGTGGCACTACTGTATGGAGAGTTTTGCCTGTTTTAATAAAGGTTAAGTCCTAATAATTGTACTGTCTCATTTTAAAATAAGTAATACAATCCTATTCAGCTAATTATTTTTTGCTGTCACTGTATATTTCAGGGATGTCCAAAACATTGACTGCAGTCTCTGAAAGTTTACTGTGTAATTTTTTTTTTTTTTTTGTAAAATTTGCATCTAATTTATTTTAATGTAATTCTAAAACAGTAATTTTTTTTCTTCATTTTTTTTTTTTAAATTCGGGACCAGCTTTAGAAAATAATTATTTATAAGTAATTTAAAATTGTAATTTAATAAATATTTTATAAAGTGACATGGACAAATTATAATACTAGAAGAAACTGAAGTAATTTAACCTTTTGTCTGATGAATTTTCTTATTGGCCAGATTAAGTAAAAATTTGAGTGATTTGATCTGTTAAATATAGATCTAATCAGTTTCCTTTCTGAAATATATTAATGTTCAATAATCAGAATTGTTATAATTTAGCTTCTAAAAATTGAATTATTTTACATTCAAATTGGTTAAATGTAACAAAAAATTTAAAATAATATTAATAACTGAAGAAAAACATATGAAAAATAGCCTGCAGTAAAACAAATAAATTATATTTCAACGGATCATTACATAGGCCTGGCTGGTGATTTCTTGTGTCTTAGAAATCACTATAGCTGATTATTCATTTCTGTTGTCTTTTCTTCATCTAAAATTAATTTTAAATAAAAATCTAAATCTAGCCACATTATTAATCAACATAGTGTAAAAAATAGTCATAAAATCCATAAATATTTATAAAAATAGTTGTATCTTGCTAGCTATTATCAAATGTCATTGATATGCAAATAGCGGTCAACATTATTCACTTGTCTTGAATAACAGTCAAATGCTATTCACTATTCCTTGATTATTTTTCTTATAAAATTTAGAAAATTTCAAATCAAAGTTTATATTTAAATAAACTAATGTAAAACATTAATTATGAATATAAAGAAATATATTTATTTACATTCAAAATCTATTATGAAAGCAATAGTGGTCAATATTATTCACTTGTCATTAATAATGCTCCAGTGCTACTCACTTTTCCTTGATTATTCTCATTGTAAAACTTAAAAATTTTTGAATCAATCTTTATATTTGGGTAAATTAATTTAAGAATTTAATTATGAATGTAAAAAATTATGAGAAATATATTTATTTATGTTCAAAATCTATTATGAAAGCATAAAACATTTGGGTTTGATTTCTGACCTTGACAGTTAGAAATTCCTGGAGAACAATAGCCAAAGTTGACAGTCAGTGCTTTGTGGCACTTTATAAGAGAAAATAGGTGGGACTATATACAATAGACTGCAATCATAAATTGATTTTTTGCAAAAAAATACTGCCAATAGTGGATGTTTTTGGAATTAAAATTTAAATACCAATAAAGCTATGAATTTATGATAAAATAAGCATAAAATAGCAAAAATGTGACTAAAAATGACTGGTAGATGTTGCAAAATTTTTCTGGTTTTTGGTTCAAAGTCCCAAAAAAAATGTGGTCTCCTCAGATATACTTTCATCAAAAAAAAATTTGCCCCCAACATCTAAAAGTTTGGCCAGTCTGGTATATTTAATGCTTTGGACTATGCATACTTTACATATTCATGCATATTTGTATTAAAAAAATATTGGAATCAAAATCATTATAGTGTAATTAAAATGGGAAATGTGGCTGCACAAACACAATTACATTGATACAATTAGAACAAAAAGTTAATGACGAACACATCTTTTGGAAATAAAGACTTATACCAACTGTTAGTGACTGAAGTCAGAAAAATAAAATAAAAAAGAGAAGAATTGAGTATTAAGTAAATGAAAAGGAGAAAGCTTATATTAGAAATAAAAATCAACTTTTGATGAACTAACACCGATCTACAGGACAATTGGTATTTTGAGTATTAGAAACGAAATAAATCTTTGATGAATTAAAATTATGTGCTTCTCAGATGCAGTATCTATAATTTGTAAAAGAAATTCATATTTGAGATCATCCTACTATGAACTACAACTGCAAGAGAAATACTTTTTTTTCATTGTGATATATTTTAGTTAGATATCCACTCATGAACAAACAATAATAAAATAATCAACAAGCAGTGTTGGTTAATATCTGGTATTTTCAAATAAATTTCTCGATTTTACACTGATTCAAATTCTTTATTGTGGTCATAACAAGCAATCGGTACTCTACAAGACCTTTAAAATAGACATATATCTTTGGGGAGATAAAATACTGACTTCTAAGTGCTAGTTAAATTTAATCCAATATATATATATATATAGTTATATGTCATATATGTGTATGTACTTAATATATGAATGTATGTTAAATTCTTTGTTCAAAAACATATATTGCAATTAAACAATCTTTGATTAACTTCAATGGTAGTTAGCAAATTTTTGCCATCCCCTACATCAAAAACGTTAATGAGACTGCAATTTTTTTTGGGTTTCCGGTTCGAAGTCCTGAAAAAAAAAGTAGTCTCCTCAGATACACTTTCATCAAAAAAGTCGCCCCCCCCCCCAATGTCTAAAAGTTTGTCAACTTCTGGTATATTTAATGCTTTGGACAATACATACTTTAAATATTCATGCATATTTTTATTACAAAAAATATTGGAATCAAAATCATTATAGTGTAATTACAATGGGAAATGTGGCTACACAAATACACAATTACATTGATATAATTAAAACAAAAAGTTAATAACAGACACATTTTTGGTGGTAAAGGCATATACCAAAAGTAAGTGATTAAAATCAGAAAAATAAAATAAAAAAAGAGAAGAGAGAATTGAGTATTAAGTAAGTAAAAAGGAGAAAGTTTATACTAGAAATAGGAATCAAGTTTGAGGAACGAATACTAATCTACAGGACAATTGCTATTTTGAGTATTAGAAACGAAACAAATCTTTCATGAATTAAAATTATGTGCTTCTCAGATGCAGTATCTATAATTTGTAATAGAGACTCATATTTGAGATCATTCTACTAAGAACTCTAACTGCAAGGGGAGGTATTTTTTTTCATGTGATATATTCTAGTTAGATACCTACTCATGAACAAACAATAATCAAATAACTAACAATCAGTGTTGGTTAATGTCTGGTATTTTCAAATAAATTTCGCGATTTTACACTGATTCAAATTCTTTATTGTGGTCATAACAAACAATCGGCACTCCACGAGACCTTTAAAATAAATATATATTTTTGGGGAGATAAAATACTGACTTCTAAGCGCTAGTTAAATCTAATCCAATATATATAATTATATTCATATATGTGTGTATACTTAATATATGAATGTATGTTAAGTTCTTCGTTCAAAAACATATATTACAATTAAACAATCTTTGATTATCTTCAATGGTGGTTAGTAAATGTTTGCCATCCCCTACATCATAAGCGTTAATGAGATTTTTATGTTATTAAGAGAGCATAAGAATACAGATTTTGTACTATTGGTTGCTACTCGAAGCAAAAGGAATATTTTTTATTAAAAAAAAAAAACAACGAAAAACTTAATTTAGATTTTTTTAAAAAGAATATATATATACGCATTTAAATAATTTATATGTATACCACGTGACAAATTTTAACCAATTTTATACCACTTTAAAAATGGTTTATGATTAAAACAATGAATCCTATATTTCAGCTGTTAAATCAAATTTCTTTCTTGGTGGAGCGTATACAGGTGTAAAGGAATTTTTCAAATTGAAAATCAACGTTTAAAAATGTTTTACCTGCTTATTTAATTAATGACACACAGAGAGTAAAAAAATCTGCTGTTTGCATTTAGACGCAGTTGCATTTTTCGTTTTATATTTTCTTCAGTACTTAGTTTTTTTGTTTTGTTTACGAAGCTGAATTAAATTTCATGCAATACTTAAAAGATGCTGCGTTTGTGTTGTTTTATAAAATGATTATGCAGAAGGGAAAAACCGAACTTGTTGATTGCTATAGACTGCCCGTCTTTTTCGCACTCCTCTTTTTCTGAAATCACATTCTCCAATCCTGACATCAAATCAATTAACGCATTTAAGCGTTTTTTCTTCTTTTTTTTTTTTGAAAAAAAAAACACACTTTTTCACGCTCTTTTTTCCCCCCATCACAATCATCTGGCTATAAGTAAGCGTATAAATTGAAAAGCAGTATTTGCAGGTAGCGCATGCTTCTATGATTGGCGAAGCTCAGCTAGGCTTTCTCTGACGTAACACTGTTCTCGGATACACTTCTGGACTTCAACGCATTGATTTACAGTAGCTTTAATAAGAAAAGCCGTTGTTTTATTGCATCTTTAGTTTGTTCATTTGCAAAAATGACTGGTAAGTAGAATTCTGTTACTCTTTTAACCGTTCGTTTTATAGCAAGGTTGATTTAGTAATTTTTTTTCATGGATATATATATATTTCTAAGTTGAGCTACAAGTGGTACGGAAGAAAAAAGGCTATAAGTTTCCCAACCCACTGATCGCATTTCTATCAAAATATATGTATGTAATAAATATATTGTTCATACATAGAAGTATTAAAAAAAGAAAAAAAAAATGCTTCAACTCTGGATGAAAAGATCTGAGTAATATAATAACAATGTTGTCTTTACTTAGCTGTATTCGTGAAACCTCCATTTTTATTGAATAAAATAAAAAGAATAACCCTAAAATTATTTCCATTTTTGCTTTCATTATATAATGTAATTTCAAAAATGGAAACCATTTTCGACAAAATAAAAACTTATAATTTAGATATTTTAAACCTATATAATATATTTTAAAAAAGTTAATAGTATTTTGAAATTTAATTGATATATGCAATATATATATATATATGACTGCATGAGTCTGTGTCATCATCATCATAATCATTTTCAACCAATACCGACCCGACCCGCAAGATGAAAGTTTTAATCAAGATTATCTTATCTATGATTTCTTTTTACATCTTTGCAACAAACTTCTTTATCCATCAATCCAAATGTGGTATTTTTCTACACCCTTAAAAATGTTTTAGTATTCAATTTAAGATTGTAGATGGCTGTCTATTTTTCTTACTTCTAGAAATATACACAGCACTGATACAATTTATTGATTATTCCAATAGTAATCTTAGTTTCTTCTCTCACCTGCACTTTTGCTTTCACTCTCCATAGTAAATCTTCATACATCTTTCTATTCACTTTCAATTTTCTATCGAAGCTTCACATCCACACATAAGCATATATAGACTATGTTTATTAAAAAACCTTTTATTTCAAGCAGTAGATGTGTTTCTTTTTATTAAGTTATCTTTAATCGAATATTCTTTCATCTGATAGCTCTTGCTATATGTCTCAAGAGACTGTTCTTTTTAGTTTCACATTTTAATTCACTAATTCTTTATATTAAGTCATTTTAAACAATTTTGAAAGTAGGGAATCACCCTATTGGACATTCATATAAAAATACTGTCTTTTCATTTGATGCTATAGTTTGATAATTATTTTTCAAAATTTGACAATAATTGAGATTCATAAAGCTTTAATTTCTATGGGAATGCTTATAGAGTTAAATGATTTTTTTATACTTTACAAATGTATTGAAAAATAACTTATACTCATTGGTCTTTCTATAATGATTCTTAACACTTGAAAGAGGTTTAATGTGATGTACATTTTCTAATACAACTTGCTTTTTAATTGGAGTGAGTCTAAAGTTCTCTATGAACTATTCGAAATGGTCTTAATAAAGGTCACAAAAAGAACTGATATAAGACTGATTTAATCTATAATGTATAATACATTTTGTTTTTCACTTTTATTAATTATCACAATTGAATTATCAAACATTTGTATACAGTTTGCTTCTTAAAAATATTTTGACAAAATTGCTTTCTCTAATAATTTTTTTTTCATTTTTTATATAGGTTTAATTAGATGTCTCAGCTCTTTGTTTAAATTGTTGGCGATGTAAAGTTGTTATAATTTTAGAAATTATTGTGATTTTCGTTTCTTATAATATTTTTCATGGAATTATTTAACACATTTGTTATGTTATTTTTATAATAATAATAATAATAATAATAATAATAATAATAATAATAATAATAATAATAATAATAATAATAATAATTATTATTATTATTATTATTAAATTGTTGAAATAACTTTCCATTCAATGCTAAGAGGATGTGCTTTACTTGAGAAGTTTATATTTTTTCCCAATCTTTTGTCAATTCTTAGATATACTTTCTTACATCATCATAAATAAAACATTATTTTCTTATTTGAATTCAAGTCTGAACCATCATTGAAATTGGTTAATATTGTTAAAAATTTGCAAATTTTAATTTAAAATCATTGGAATGTTAGGAACATTGATTGAGTGATTATCTTTTTTAATAATTTTTGTGTCTCTTCTATAAACTTACTTCTTACTTCCTACTAATTGTGATCACATTCTCTGTTAAACCTATTATGACTATTATAGTCTTAAAATAAATACTTTGTTAATTAAAGTAAAATTCATTTCTATTGTATCTATATTTGAATACTTGAATATTTATTTAAAATTAAATTTTTTTCAAAAATATTTTTTATTAAATACAATTTTTAATTTTCAAGTTGCACAATTTTGTCATATTTTATTTCATTGTCTTATCCAAATTTACCCACAAAAAAGTTTTCTTTCAATTATTCTAGTATTAAAATCTCATGGAAATTCCAAAATGTTATTTTGTCTGATCAAAAGCATTTATCCTCTTAAAAATTCTCTGTTTTTAATCAGAATGAAAATTTGTTCAGGAAAAATCCATATTGTTTACATTAGAATAATTAATCCTGCTATTCCATCTGAAAGGCCATATATTTTTCTTCCATATTTTTTTTATTTTTAATAAACATCAGTCTATTAATGCTATTAATATTTGCACCATTATCCTCTAGTACATTCATTACTCAAATCATTTTCCTTTCATCTTTTAACATCACAAATAATTATTCTCTTTCCATATCATACAAGTGATATACAGTATTAGATGTTTAAATAAGTTGTATTTAATGTGATAGCCTTGATCCATATCACTATAATTTTAGCGTCTTCCTCCCTTAATCACAATCTACTCTTTTAATTTTTTTGTAGTTAGATTCACAGGAATGAAGAGCCATAATATATTTTTCTCTGACATAATTCTAAATATAAAAGTGAATAATATTCACATCACATACTCCTACCTGATATATCAATGAAAAACTATGAGTCATTTAAGAAGATATCCTATGGTGATATTTAGTCTGAAATTCACAGATAAAAGTTATTAACTTAACACCCTAGTCCATGCATATTAATGAAAAGTCCATCCTTTCTCATTTAACATATAAATATTCACATGCAATAAATTATTTAATTGTAAATTTATTACTTATGCTTAGTTAGAATTGAGATAAGAATTTATTTGCAAATATATTTTATAATCAAATATAAGATTGATCAAAATCTTAAAAAAAAAATTCTAAAAGCGAAGACGAAATAACAATTAAAGAAATTTAATTTTAGATTTTCAAGTTAATGCTTATTTAAACGATAATTAATTTTTACATTTTACAAATTGTTTTATTTATAAACATATTTTTATTATTATTTATACTTGCATATACTATACTTACATTTGCGTAGGTATGTATTTGTTTAGATGTATAAAAATGTATATATATAATCAATAAAAAAGGATATAATCATAATTTTTTTTCCTAGAAAAGTTAGAATCTCAATTTAAATATCAGAATATTATATATATATTATATATATGTGTGTGTGTGTGTTTTACTTACTGTGTCATTTTTATTTATTATATTTATGTATATGTTTTACAATTGATTGTTTGAAAAAAAAGAGTGGATAGCTATAAGGAGCTTGAATGTTTGAGCTCAAATTATATTAATATTTGTAATATATTAATTTTATTTATTTAATTAAGTTCTCTATCTTATATATAACAATGATTGACAAAAAAATCAACTATATATGTATATGTTAAAAAATAATGTTGACTTAGAATAGACCAATGCTAGACTACTGCTAGACAAAAACTTCTCCTAAACTTTCAGTCCATAATGAAACAGCAAAGAAAGCTTTACTCTCCAGACATTCCAATTGCCAAGTAGTTTGATTTGTCTTCTAATCTTGATTTACCCTCTAACTAAAATAGTTAGATAAACAATTACCAATCAATATTGGAAGATTCTCTGATAAGCTGCAGTCTATTTGGCTGAAAGATACATCTAACATCTAACTGAAACTTAAAAAAAGTTTTAAATTAAGGATGTATGCAAAGGAAATGAGTTTTAGGTTCTTTTTTGATCTTAGTAACTACAATTTACAGTATTTATTTATAATATTATGCTTTTGACTAATTCAGCAGAAGTCACTTTTTATTATAATAGACTATTAAAATATTTTAAACTAAAATTAATTAAATACGTACTACAGTACTCAAGTTGTTTAAAACATATTTGGATATTATTAAATTAAGTTTATAATCATAACCCTACCATAAAATAAGAGCATATTTGTAGTAAGTAATGGGTAAGTATATATACATAAATTATCAAGAAAAAATATATAATAAAACAAAATACTGTATTAAAATTTACAATTCAATATGTCAATAAATAAATAAATAAATGAAAGTTATAGGCATCTTGCAGCGTAAATGTAAATGCTCTTCAAGTTGGCAACTATGATTGCAGCACAGTTGCCAATATATTTGTATATAACAATATTGAAAATTGTAAATTCAATTTTAATGTTTATTATAGATATATACACCTGGGTATCATTTCATGTGGTAGATAGGTTCCTCAAAAAATGTGCACAAAAGAAATCACACAAAAATAGACTTAACTTAGCTTGAAAAATGGGGGATAGGTTACAGTAATTTTCGTAAATCGCATAAAAGCAAAGCAACAATGTAAAATTACTTTAAAATTCGCATGAAAAAAATAAGAAAATAAAATATGACTAATAAAGAATTTCAAATTTGAAAACAATTGATACAAGACAAACTTTTTTTACTTTTTTTTTATTAACTACAGTATTTAATTTTATTCAAAACAATATATTTTTATGCATAATTTACATTTTTTCATACATGTACAGTATTTCAATCATTATCACTATTTGAGACATCAGATTCATCATGATGTGATGTGATGTGAGGTACTGTAGCTTCTCCTTAAGCAAAATCAAGAGGAAATACAACTAAAATGTTTTCCAATTGCTGTTGATCTTTCCCATTTTGCTAAGCGATCTAAAATTGAAATTTTTGTTTCCAAAAAAATTCATTTTCTTGGGTGTTTTTTCCTCTCCATTAGGGTAAACTAAAAGTTTAAAATAAAAATAAAAACTTAGACTTATGATAATAAAAAGACACCGATTCACCACTATTGGTCAAAATTTAATTAAAACTAACAATTAAAAATTAAATTCTTATTTTTGTCTTTAATTTTTTAATTTTCAATTCTGTTTAAAAATCAAATTTTATTGTTTCACATAACATTAATTTCAGATCAGGTTACATAATTTTAACTGTCAAATTTAATTGTGCCCATCGCTGTTACTCACCTTTTAAAAATAAACTTGTGGACACTAAATGATTAATTGATTACGTACTTTTTTTATAAAAAGCAAAAATAGATTGTGATTTAAATACAAAAACAACAACATACATAGTATTTTTTATCTATAACATTTATACAGATTTACATTATAGTCTTACATTTGGATATCAGCCTTTCAAGCTAATTGTGCAAACGCTTTGCGAGTGTTAATAATAAATGAATACTTTCTGACCAATACAAGATATAGTATTTATACAGGAATAAAAAGGAATCCTCTTATTCCTGCGACTCAAATATTTATATATGAGAAAATCTGAAGTACTGGCACAGAAAGTGTGACAATAGAACAGTCACTTTAAATTACTATATAAAATGTCTGAATGAATGATGTCGATGAAATTGTCTAGGACTTAATAAACGTCATTCCAACTGAAACTTAATCATATATATAAATAAGCATTTATTTTTATAGCGTCTGTATACAATTGTAATTACATTTGAATATCAGCCTTTCAAACTAATTGTGCTCATATATAAATATTTGAGTCACAGGAATAAGAGGATTCCTTTTTATTCCTGTATAAATACTATATCTTGTATTGATCAGAAAGTATTCATTTATTATTAACACTTGCAAAGCGTTTGCACAATTAGCTTGAAAGACTGATATTCGAATGTAATTACAATTGTATACAGATGCTATAAAAATAAATGCTTATTATAGTCTTGTAAAATTTATTACTTGCAGACATTACATGATTAGTTGATTACATACTCTTTTAAAAAAAAAAGCAATAATAGAACATGATTTAAAATGCAAAAACAACATGATGTTTGAACAGATTTGCATTATAATCTTGCAAAATTTAATGTGTGCCTATAAAATGGGGAAATCCTGATTTTAAGTGAATTATGAACTTCTTTATTGCATAAAATCTATTACAGTACTATTATAAAATGCTGAAAATATTGAATTATTAGATGGAAGTTGAACTCTGATAATGGGCTATTACTTTAAATATGACACGAGTGCATGGAATTTATAATATTTAAAGTAATAGCTCAGAGCTCGACTTCTGATCTAATAATTTTTATTGCATAAAAGAAAACTGCATACAAAGATATTAAGAAGAAACATAAATTGCATAACTTCAAAATTGCATTAAATAAATCCACATAAAACAAAACCCGAGTGTGTGTATATATATATATATATTGTGACCTTCTGGATTGGCACCATGAATTTCATCAATTTCATGGTATGTTCAATCTATCTCAATATGGAATTAATTTTACCTTGTTTAGAATAGATAGTGATGTGAGATAAAATGTACTCACTCCTTATCATTTTCTATCTGTTGTTCTATTGTAATAGATATCAGTTTTACAATAGTCCTCATTGATTAATAGCCATACTATATTATAATTGATTTGTTGTTCCTATCGCAGAGCCCTGAGATTGGTTCATTATTTAATAAACATTGATATAGCTGATCAATCTAAATTGAATGCCAGTAGATTTATTATTATTGCACTGATCCCCAAACATATTACGGGCATGGGATGATTGGTCTAGCATGTATTTGGATGATGAGAGAATTGAGTACATCATGATTTAAGTTAAACCATAAATTGATTTCTTTTGATAGCTTAAGTAAATGCTTATAATATAATTAAATAAACACCATATAATTGTTGCCTATAAATGCTTCTCTCATCCCATTTGCATTCTAGATGACTACGGTACCCTATAACCCCCAACTGAGTTAAGCTGTAAATTAATAGTACAATAAGAGTCTTATCAATAGATATAGAAGCAATCTAGATTATAAATTTATTCTATCATGCATAGAATTGATGCCTGGGCAGTTATTTGTGCATAAAGCAGTGTAGGTAACAATCGGAGAGGTTACAGGGTGGGTTAGTGGCACCCAATGTGGGGCTTGATTGATGATGAGGTGAGTGGCATGAAATGTGACAGCTCGATTAATTATAGAACTGGTTTTAGGCATATAATGTATTAGGCTTGATTGACTGATGATTGCTTGGCTGCAATAATAATTTGGATCCCCAGTATGTTAGGCTTGATTGATGGTTAGTTGACCACATGGGTTAGGTTTTAGCACAAACAACTGTGGAGAAACTTGCTTGGTTAATGTGAAAGCTATAAGAGATTGTGACTGTCTAGTTTCAGACAATATTTGATATTTAAAAAAAGGAGGTCATATATAATGTGACATTACTTTTAATAAGCTTGTTTAATACATGTTTAGGCACAGTCAGTATTTGAAACCTTATGAATGAAATTGGCATAATGCTGTGGATTCTGGCCATAATATTTTAATGCAACCAGTACACCATAGATATAAATGAACATACTTAAATTATCTTATCTCTGTTGCTAAATTAAATTAATATAATTTGCAATATAACCATAAATGGACCATGCAAACCTTAGTTGATAGTCCCAGCTCTGTTTGGATCAGTGTTATCTGATTTAAATAAATCAATGTATTTATTCTCCATGTGTGTGTAATTCAAACATTACATGGGGGAATAAACTTGAACAGATTGTAGAAATTCTGTGTAGTTAGGAATGATGATGGTGAGTTTTGACTTGTTGGTTTGGTGGAAGTTGGGGCTGGTGGACCTTATTTTCTTTGAGTAGTATACTAATAGATTTTAAAGGATTATGTATAATGAAAGAATTTAATTTATATGATAGTTTAGGTGGGTACCAAGAGATACCATCCCCAGAATTGTTGCATTGTCTCCTGACTTTGAATCAGGAAAAGAGATCATGGATATGTCCAATGGAGAATCTAACAGGATGAGAGGTACTCTCCATAAAGTCACAGATGATGACATACTGATGTGGGCCATAGCATTTTTAGCAGAACTAAAGTCAGGTCAAGAGAAATAGGGAGTATGGCCACCCAACATTAGGGAATCAGATGTTACTGAGGTTAAAAAGGTTTGTTGTCACCCAGGACATTATTGTTGCAAGTATTTATTAGGAGACCTCAGGCTCAATAAGATGTATCCAGAGAATTCAGATTTAAATAGAGAAAGGATGAATTATGAAAAGGATTCACAGGATTCCATGGCCCTCAAGTTTTTTTCTGTTAGACCCTTCAAGGTAGATCACTGGGAAAACCCACGTGAAATTTTTACAAGAATTGTTTGCATTATGCCCTTGTCAGAAAAAGAAAAGATTGCTATTGCCAGCAATCACTTATACTCCTCTTCCAAGGATTGGTGGCAAGCATCATTTGAGAAACCATGTAGCTATGGTGATTTAAATACCTTTTATTAGATAGATTTTGGGGGGGAGATAATCAGGACAACTTGATATATTATGTTTCACATGAAAGGTACAGCCATCTTAAGGTTAGTTATACCCAGTTCTTTAGAAAATAAGCTTTAAAACTGAAAACTCTTACTGCATATCCTCTGTCCAAATGGCAAATAGTTAAAATATTGTGCACAACCTGCCATGACAGGTTGAACAACTTTTTATAGTGTCAGTCCAACAGACAATTGAAAAGGTGGTAAATATGTGCAATTAAGGAGGAGATGGTATAGCTAAAAGTAATGGAGAAAATACTCCAAATATAAATTGTATCAATATTTGGGGTAGGTCATGTGGGAATCAAGATAGAGTGGTTAGAAGTAGGAGTAGGTATAGGCCACAAACTAGAAGTAGGCCATATTATAATCCTTACCCATCTATAGAAAGGAAGGATGATGGTAACATACCATCCACAAGTGGGATAAAAATTCTTAAAAAGGATGAGACCACTGCCAAAAGGCCTGAAGCATTAAACTTATAATGCTTGCAGTTTAATTCAATACCCAGAAAAACACAATAATTAATGGGAGATAGATGAGCATGAGTGTTCCATAAGCATATTTTTCCAATTGTATACTAACCTCAGGGTGAAGATTGATATGCTAATAATGTTTGTTTGTTTGTTCAACTCATTTTTTTCATAAGGGAGGGGGACTGTGACCCTCCAGATTGGCATCATAAAGAAAATATGAGAAGTTCACATTGTTCCAGCAGTGATCAAGGGTAGCTAATAAAAATGAATTGTAATATAACTTAATGTGTTAAATTTGGTTGAAAGATTATCAGGATCTTAGTTACCAATCATTAAAATTTCTTTAAATGTTTATTCATTAAGTTTATTGCCATTCCAAGATCTAACTTGTATGTGTGGGTGTATGTCTATTCACATCATCTCACACTTCACACCTCATTCATATTTCTAGTCATCATTCAAAATTATCCATCTTATAATAGCATTACTTATTTACCATAGAAATTGTTAATAACTCAATCATTAATAGATTTCTGGATTAATGGAAAAAACAGATACACCCACACATGCCATTAGTTAACATGATTTTTTTATTTATTTATTGCACAAAATCTTGCTAAGAAACATATAATGGTTATTTTATTTATTATTAATTCATATTTGTAACTTAATATTTTTTTATTGTTTCAAAACTCTGTTCTTAACATTTTGACAAGCAATAAATTCTTGTATACTGTTAAGCTCATTATAAAACTAAAAAAGAGGTGTGGTTAAGTTACAGAAGACTTTAGAAAGAAAAAGTTACAGAAGACTTGAGAAAAAGTTTTACAGAAGACTTTAAGAAAAGTTTTACAGAAGGCTTCAAAAAACAAATTTAGAGAAGGTGAAATAATTTTCTAAAAGGAAATATAATAAAACAAGTGAAGTTAACAGCTTTTTTGCATTTTCTACTATCTCTCTAATAAGGAAACTTCTGTTATATTACTCAAGAATAAATACCAATGTATAATACTGAAGGGCACCAGATGTTATTTTCTAAAATGGAAGGCTAAATGTTCAGAGGAACACCAGTTTCTAATTTTTAATCAATTAACAATTTGAACTTATTTTATTCATAATGCATAGATATTATTTAGAAAAATCACTAATACAAATTTATTACCACCTATTTTTAATGAATAGTGTGACATTGGAACTATGTAAAGTAGTCATAATAATAAGAAATGCAAATTTAATGCTGGACTATGTAATGGGATATTTGAGTGACTCTCATTTAATAAATTCCTCATTTTATTGTGTAAGAAAGAAAGGCTGAAATGGTAAAATTATACATGCTACTATTCTACATTACTATAATAATTATGTACATTAAATTACCTAACCATTCATATTCATGTAGGAGTGAAAGAATGTTTGACAATAATACTTGATAATTATTTACTAGAAGGATATACAAATGTGGATGATTAAGTAACCTTGATCTTGTTCACTATTAAAAATGCTTTAAATATTGGGAATTTAGACAAAATAAAGTTTATAAAAAATAATAAATGGGTCCAAAAACTTGCAAAAGTTGCTCATAATTTCCATTAGGAAATCCTAAGAACATTGGAAGTTATTACTGTTCCTTTTGCCAAATTTAAGTTTAACCTGCAGGAATAATATTTGTATTTTTAATGTTTGTTATTCTTCTTATCATCGTGAAGTATATATGTGTTTCTGTTTCTTTAAAATTTCAGGTATAAACTAAAAATATAAAAAAATAAAAACATTTACAAAGGGAACTTTTATTTTAATGACAGAAGGTTTGATATGCATTTTTTCCTTAGTGTATGATAGATATACAGATGTATTTATTTATTTATGTTTATTTTGACATTAATTTTTATTATTATTATATATTTGTGTATCCAATTCCCTCTAGAACTTCTCAGAGAGTTTGGTATAAGTTATACTAAACCAGTAATATTTTCTTTTGTTGTATTATGTAAATATTATATATTTTCATGCTCATATTATTAGTGCAAAGTTAGATGCTTTATCATTATTCTTTAATTAGTAATAGTAAACAGGTACAGGAAAACATTTAGCCCAATATTGCCAAATGGTTTAGCTTATTGAATAGTATTTACACTAATTTGAATTTCAATACTCATAATTTTTTTAAAGATATTAGACTCATTCATAATCTAATTAATGCTAATATAACATTCTATTGTCTGATGTGATTTGGAAATTATTTTATACATGATCATATGTTCGAGTATATGTGCACTATCATAAATTATTTACAAAAGTCAGATTTACATCTTTGTTTTTCTATCGGCTTCAGTTTGGGCCATATGTTAAAGAAAGATGAAGAATTAAGAGTTTGTCTGCTTATAGATTTGTTTATATATGAAATGCATTGAGTACATTTGGATGAAGAAGTGATCGGAGGGATGATTTTTGCTATGTGGATTGAGTAATACTCTCCTTGATTGCTTACTTGTTAAACCATGGGTGGTAGTGTATTTTCTTGTTTGATAGAATATGATGATATAGTTGTATTTTTTAAATGAAGTGGCAAATGCCCCATTTATTGATGATAAGTCAGCTGAGTTCCACAACATTTGTGTCCTAAAGGTTGGTAGATATCTATTGATGAATTAAGTTTGAATTTGAAGTTTTGGTTAACCCTCACACATGTATATGTGAATATTTATTTGTTGTTATTTTCCTCTACTTCTTCATTCTGGCATAATTATCATCAGATAGTATATGTTAGTTATATCAGATAAATGTTTTATGAATTTCTATAATATGCTTGAAATAAGATTATTAATTTAATGATTAGATGATTGCACCATCCATATTGTGAGGTTTATTCATTCCACAAGTAAACTGATAGAAATATAATTAATAAATCCATTGTGTTTGTGATCTTATAAATGTGCACACATTCTGAAATATGATAAACCTAGAGATATAGAAAAAGATCATCACTGGAATTGTAAGTTCTGAGTAACTTGTCAGATCATATCACATATTATTATTATTTCATTCATTATTATTGTTGGTAATTCATCCTCCTGGTATAAATGTAATATTGTATTACAAAATTTTATTTAATTTTAAGGCTAGTTAATAAAATGATTACTTAATTTCATATAACAGATATATATATATATATATATATATATATATATATATATATATATATATATATATATATATTTGTAGGCATACAGAAATAGTTTAAATAATGTTAATTGATTACTTGATATCGTTTTCTTTGTTTATTAAGAGCACAGAGTGCGAATAGATGATATGAATATTAATACGTGAATGGTAAATATTATTGAAACCACATATAAAAGGCAGAGCCTCTAAATATTAGTTGTTAATTTGTGTAATTTAAATGTTATTTTATTTTATCCAAGTGTATTTAGTCAAGTTTGTAATCAATGTAAATTATTGTCAAATCACCACCAATGTGTCGTAAAAGAAAGTGTCTTATAATAAATGTTTTGTTGAAGTAAGATTCCCTCTTAATTATTTTATCATATATGTTCAATTGACCATTTCCACACACACACACATATGCTCAACACAATATAATTATAATGTTTATCAATTTCATGGTATGTGCAATCTATCTCAGTAGGAAATTAATAGATCCAAACATTGTATAATGCCAAGATGTAATTTTACCTTGTTTAGAATAGATAGTGATGTGAGATAAAAATATACCCAATCCTTATCATTGTCTATCCATTGTTTTACTGTAATAGATGTCAATTTCACAATAGTCAATCATTGATTAATAGTAATACTATATTAGGATTGACTTGTTGTTCCTACAGCAGAGCCCTGAGATTATTTAATTATTTAATTAACATTGATATAGCTGTTCAATCTAAATTGAATGCCTGTAGATTGATTATGATTGCAGTGATCTCCAAACATATTAGATGAGTAGCATGATTGATCTAGCATGTATTTGAATGATGAGAGAATTGAATATATCATGATTTAAATTAATCCATAAATTGATTTCTTTTGATAGCTTAAGGAAATGCTTATAATATAATTAAATAAACACTATATAATTGTTGTCTATAAATGCTTTTCTCATCCCATTTGCATTCTAGATGACCACGATACCCTATAACCTCCAACTGAGCTAAAATGTAAATTAATAGTTCCATAAGAGTCATATCAATAGGTATAGATGCAATCTAGATTATAAATTTATTCTATCATGTATATAATTGGTTTTAATGACCAGTATGTCTTATTGTTGTTTCATCTCTAATCAGGAACATAAACTCTGGCTAAATAAAATAGTGGGATTTGTTTTAGATTATAAGATTTTTTCTGATAGTCAATTGGAATCAGCATAGCCAACCCCCAATTATTGGATGTATAGAAAATTTTATCTGAATGAGAAAAAAAAATTTAAAATGTCTACTCTAGAGAGTAATGTATCTTTTTTTTTAATTTTAATTTAAAGGATGCATAGAAGCTATTGTGCTGCAGTAACGAATTCAAAGGTCCACATGTATATGTACACATATTTTAAAATTAACAATAATAAAAAAATTAACAATATTTACATAAAAATTATACAGAAATACTTTCAATTGTTTAAACTGTAATCTTTACCAATGGAACTTAAGTTTTTGTCTACCTAAATTAAATTGATAATGGTTACAATTTAAACAATCAAAAATACATATTTATCATTTTTATATTATTTCTATTTATTTATTACTACTGTTATAATTTAAACTGTTATATTTGATAGATTTTTAGTAAATAATTTATTATTTTCTTTCAATATATATTTATTTGTAGATATTATAGCCATGTGTTACGATTTTGTCATTTGTATTAAGATTTTAGACAAGAGTGAAAAGTATAATTTATCTTTTACCTATAGAGGTTGTCTTGTCATTATATTTAAGTTTTGGACTTTATCATATTAATCCCATTTATAAATCACCTATATTGTTGTCAACTTGTGGTTTATTATCTAAATAATAACTAGGCTTGTGCTTGAAAGTTATAGAAAGGAATACTTATTAATCTTTTTCAAAACAGCTTATAATTTATTGTTTAATGGGATGTATTCAAACTTTTAGAAAGATAAAAATCTCAAATTATTACAGTTATGTGTCAGTATTTCTTTGTATATATAAAAATTTTACACCAAGGTGAAAAGCGGGATCCATCTTTTACTTATTAAGGTTGTCTTGAAAATAGACTATAGATTTTATGGTTTATTTATGCTTGGGCTGTAAATTTTCTAACCATTAATAAATAAGCAATTATTTTATCTAGCACCATGTTTACAATTATATTACATTCAAATATAAGCCTTTCAAGCTAATTGAGCATGCGCCTTTTGAGAGTGTTAAATAAATGAATACTTTCCTCTTCAATCCAAGATATAGTATTTATGCAGGAATAAAAAGGATCCTCTTATTCCTATGATTCAAATTCCTTTATATGAACAAATCTGAAGTACTGTTGAGGAGAGCGTGAGTAGAATTCTCACTTTAAATTACTATTTACGATGTTTTTTGACTGAATGACGTCAGTGAAATTACTTAGAATTTACTAAGCATCATTCTTACTGAAACTTAATTAGCATGCTAAATTAGCTTGAAAGGCTGATATTTGAATGTAATATAATTGTAAACATGGCACTAGATAAAATAATTGCTTATTTACTCATAATTAAGTTTCAGTAAGAATGACATTTAGTAAATTCTAAGTAATTTCACTGACGTCATTCAGTCAAAAAACATCGTAAATAGTAATTTAAAGTGAGAATTCTATTCATGCTCTCTTCAACAGTATTTCAGATTTGCTCATATAAAAGAATTTGAGTCATAGGAATAAGAGGATCTTCTTTATTACTGCATAAATATTATACCTTGGATTGAAGAGGAAAGTATTCATTTATTTAACACTCTCAAAAGGCGCGTGCTCAATTAGCTTGAAAGGCTGATATTTGAATGTAATATAATTGTAAACACAGCGCTAGATAAAATAATTGCTTATTTACTCATAATTAAATTTCAGTAAGAATGACATTTAGTAAATTTTAAGTAATTTCACTGACTTCATTCAGTCAAAAAACATCGTAAATAGTAATTTAAAGTGAGAATTTTACTCACGCTCGCCTCAACAGTCCTTCAGATTTGCACATATAAAAGAATTTGAGTCATAGAAATAAGAGGATCCTTTTTATTCTTGCATAAATACTATGTCTTGGATTGAAGACAAAAGTATTCATTTATTTAACACTCTCAAAAGGCATGTGCTCAATTAGCTTGAAAGGCTGATATTTGAATGTAATCTAACCATTAATAATAATGAATATGAGTTTGATGTGCAAGTTGTAAAAATAATATTAACATACTTCCAAAATAAATTATATTTGCATGTTTAATGGAAATTATTTAAACATCTAAGAAGATAAAATTCTAAACATCACATGATCACTATATTTTATGCTTCTCACTGTTGAAAGCCACAAGATAGAAACTTGTCTGGGGATATGGGCACTAGACAAGGATTTTATGCACATGTCTTCCTGCATCCATTGATTATTCTGCCTTGTACTGAGTGGTGCTACTCTATGGAGCATTTTGCCTCTGTGTAAGATAAAATTCTCATTCTATTACAATCATGTGTCAGAATTTCTTTCTCTATATTAATAAGATCAGGATAAATAATAGAATCTGTATTCTATCTATAGAGATTGCTTTGATAATATAATGTAGATTCTATTATTTATTTAAACTTCCGCTGTTATCTTGTGATATATATTTTCACAGTCAGATCAAATACATGAGATGTAAACCAATTACCTTATATTTATTTATAATAAAACAGTAATATTAGTATTAAATACAACAAAGAAATTATGTTGAACTTATATTAGAGAATTAGTGGAGCAAAAATTGAAAAATAAATGAAAAAAATTGTTCAAGTAGTTTGATAGTACAAATCAACCTTTATAAACAACAATCATTTTAGTAATCAAACAATTATAGTTAAGCAACTATTTTGTAAGTGTAAATATTTTTATTTAATTATGAATAATATAAAGCATTATTTATATAGAGATCATATACACAGAATAAAAGTTGTTGATTAGTTATTCATTTATTATTTAAAATATTATGACTACATACATAATCATAAGTTATAATCAATATAATGATTTATGACTACTATAATTAAGTAGTCAATAGTGCACTAGGCATACTTTACTAATTTTATAGAATAAAGCTTATCTCTAATAAAATTATGTAAATATTTTGTTTGTTAATTAGTGTTGGTGTAAGTATTTAGTATGGACATTGCATTCATCTAGCTTGCATTTTCAAATTAAAAAAAAAAAATCAGAAGTTTAATTTCTGATTTTTGAACTTTTTAAAGCATTTGTAACTAGAATAAATGGATTGCTAAACTAATAACTTCCTCTTCTGCTTCAAAAGTCTATAATTTATAAGATACTCTTAAAACTAACTATATATTAATAAAAAGAATACAATATAATAGTAAAAGTTTTACTTTTAATATTTCAATTTCTATTGATCTTTATTGCTCTGATTATGTTTCAATATAACACTAGTAATAAGTCAAAATGTATGTTATTTAAGCAAATGGTAGAATGGAGGTTTATGGAGTTCAAGATCTCACTCTGTTATTTCCATTACTTAACGTTTTATAAACCCAGTCTAGAGTACAGATGTTAAATCTCTACAGAATATTTGTCACAATTAATTAAATTGATAAGCAACCATCAATAGAAATATATACCAAAATTGTAAGGTATTTGGAAATGTATATAAACTGGTAATACTTTAAATAAAATAAAAATCTATAAAGACAGAAAAAAGCTTTGCTTCAGAGTTTTTTATTCTCAAACATATATTAGTAGTAATTCTCTATACAGATACAATTATTTCTACATAAAATTAATATTAAAAATAATGTATAATTTTAACTCTTTTAAATATAAAAACATAGTTCTATTTAAATACAAGTGTGGCATATATACTTTTAAGCTAGGTATAATTAGAGAAGATTTGAACTTTGATTTTGAAACTCTCTTTAGTCAGCATCACCTACATCATTAAATATGCATATTGGAGATCATTTATCTTTTTTATGTATGTGGTCATGAGTATTGTTTGTATAAGATGGAGTAAATTATTAAAGAGAGTGTGAAAGTCTGGTTTCAAATCCCCTCTATTTATGTAGTTCTATTTGTTTCTATAAATAAAAAAAAATAAAAAAGTAAAAAAGTCAATTTTTTAAGAAAATATTTTTACATTCCAATTTAAAGGGAAAAAACTATTTGAATATATTCTTGTAGATGCTACTGTTGTACCATAAAATTTCACATATCAGAAAATGCTAAATAACTTAACTGCTATATATGTCAGTGAAAATGAATATATAAAGTATGTAAAATAAATATCATCTGCGCAACTTATGATCCAGTTCTATAAAAAATCAAGATAAATTTCAAAAGATCCCTTCACTAAAATATATAATATTTTTCTTTCCTATGAAGAGAAATAAATTATCGTCCTACAAATATTTTCAAAGATTCCATTTTAAAATATTTCCTTTATTATTATACTTTAAAAGAAAAAAAAGTTTAGAAATGAGTTTAAATACTAAAAATTACTGTTTTCACATTGTACTTAAACATTTTTGTATCTAACAAATAAGTCACCCACTATATTTACTGTTTATGAGAAATAAAATATATTAAATACTAGTTATTTTTCAAAAATGTTTTACAAATTCATAATCTTCTTTGCTTTTTTTTCTAATAATCTTTCATGGAATTCCAGAAGACATTATTTTATTTTTCAAACTCACAGCTTCAGTAAATAAAGAAAATTATTTGTTCATTGTAAATTAAAGCAATAACAACCTGGCGCTACTTTTTTTAACATATTTTATATATTCAAATATTTCATGGGAACATGTTTTGTAATGTACACTTTATGTTTTTTATATTGAAATACTTTAAAAACTTAGACTTTTGATATTATTATATATAATTCATACATATATTTTATGTTTTGATTTTTATAATATATATTTTGCATATAAACTTTAAAGTATTTACTTTACGATTTATACATAAAAATATTTGGTCTCAATTACATGATTATATTTCATAAGTTGCAACAGATTACATTTCTTAAATTGAAGAACTGTAAGGTGTTATACACTCAATATATATATAGATATATATATATATAAAAGCTTATATATATATATATATATATATATATATATATATATTACATAAGCTTTTAATGTTTTTATCATAAAAAAATTATACATGTAATGTTTTAGGATTTGTAGTTTTTATTTTGAAATATTTTAGTTTTCGATTTTATGTATGTTACCTTGTGCTCAAAAATATTTTTCTATTAGTAAAAAATAGAAAATATTGTGCAAACAATATCTGACAAACAATATATTTATCTCCTAGGAATAAAATTTTTTTTTCCATTTTCCTAGATTATGATGCAAACGCCAATTCCATTTTTCTAAACAAGTCATTTGACTGACAATAAAAATGTGTTTTATTACTCATTAATTATACAGAATATGTCTGTGATAGAATTTTATTATTTTAATCTCATGGATTTAGAGTTCTAATATTTTATAATATAATTATTTTCTTTTCTGTCTAATAACATTTCCAATATTAAAACTGAAAATTGTATAATAGAGATAATATAACGATATATGTTTCCATAGTTAATTCTTAATGGGAATGATGAATTCTGATGTGATTCGATAAGATCTTTTTATTTTCAATTTTTGTTTCCATAAATATTTTAGCATATGTCAAATATTTCTTTGACAGATGATATAATTGGCAAAATTTAAAACATTAAAGCAATTAATATTACATTTGTAAGACAATGTTCAGATAGATAGAAAAAAAAACCATATTCGTTAGATTTAATTTTTCTTAGTCGAATTTGTTAAATATATTTAATTTTAGAAGAAATGCTGAAGGTTTAAAAACATATTAAATAAAATCGTATTTTATGAATAAAGTCTCAGTAGTAATGATAAACAATTTTATTTTAATATTTATTTATTAGGTATTTTTAAAAATGTAAAATATTAATAAACAATAATTAATAAAAATATCACAACACATATCATTTCAATATAATTATTATAACAAAGTGTTGAACATCGAAATTTGAGTAGCTATTCAAAAATTCATTCAATTGATCAATGAATATGCAAAAATGATGAGATCATCCAAATAGTCTATTTAATAAACTAATAGTCATTTGATTTTCAGTACTTATTTTATTAACATATGTATATAAATCCAGAAAATGTGAGCAAATATTTTTATTTTTTCTAGTTATATATATATATAATTGAATATTTATAAATACAGTAATCAGATATATTTTAAAAAAATTATTTACTTAGGAGCACTTTCGATGTTGACTATTTTTTTAGTCTTTGTCAACTAACACTTTGAAAGGCTAACCTTCCCACAATTTTGTGATTTTAACGTTTGTTGCCTGTCAGTTAATTAAGTCATGTTTGTATTTGTATATTAGCATAGCTTTTTTTTCTTTTGTTGTTATTTTTTTCAATTTGCAATATTTTAATGTTATTGTAATTGAAGTTAAAAGCATAAATACATTGCTAATATACACATACAAACATAACTTAATTAACAGGCAGGCAGCAAATATTAAAATCACAGAATTGTGGGAAGGTTGGCCTTTCAAAATGTTAGTTGACAGACTATGAGGATAGTCGAAAGCGCTGCTAAATGGATAAAATTTGTAAAATATATCTGATTACTGTATTTATAAATATTCAATTATATAATTATGTATATTGCTTTGAAGAGATACAGGCATCAAATTATATATATATTTGTAAATATGATTGTTAAAATTTCTAAGAAGATTAAAATCTCAATCTGTTAGAGTTGTGTCAGCATTTTTTTTTTGTCTATATCCAGATCTTGGTGAAAAGTCAAAAGTTATTATAATTTCTATGTTTTAAAAATTTTATAAATAATAAACTAGGAGTTAATTAATAAATGCTCAAAAATGAGCATTAAAGTTAACAAATGCCACAAAAACTAATGATGGCCTTATAGTAGGGCCAAAACATAAAGCAGAAGAGTCTATTATGTGAGACAAGTGGAATGTTACAGAAAAAATAATATATTTAATTTTTTATGAAAGAAAAGTATTATGAATAGAGTAATATATCTTTAAGCACATAAAAGTAATATATATTAAATTGAAGATTTTCACAAGCAAAAGATGGGAGCACACATTTTAGATTTGATCGTTGTTAGAATTAAACATTTCACTAACATTTTGAGTTGATCACAATCAGTAATTTTCTCAATATAAAAGTTCATTCAAAATTTGCATTTGATTTTTTTTTTTTTTGATGAATAACTTATTTGCAATTTTGAATGCTCTCTACTATCCAACAATGGCAAGAAGGATTCATCAAATCATTGTTTGTTCTCTCATATGGAATGATTACTGAAGAATCTTAAATACCATGGTTAATTACAATTAAATTAAAAAAATAAATATGTTTAATTATTTTAACATTTAATTATATATTTAACATGCAATATTGTTTGCTTATATATATTCTTATTAAAGTAGTTGTAAGTTTTATTCCTTTATGATGAATGATATTTGATTAACAATACGCATGTTAATTTGTAAAAGTAAAAAAGAATATTATTGCTATTTTATCTGAAGAATGTTATTAAACAGAAATCCAATCATTAATATAGAAAATGGGCAAACATTTTTACAAGAAAGAATTCTAAATCATATAAAAATGTAGAAGTTAATTTTTTACTGATCAAAGGAAGGTCAATTAAAAATTCTGGAATTAGTAAAATGAAAATTCAAACAAGTTCTAATTTTTTAAATTTGAGCTAAAGATTATTTGAGAAGTTTTGTCCAACTTTATAAGCATTCTAACATGAAACCTGTAACACTTTATATTTTTAGTAAATGTAATCACATTTTCAATTATATACTTTAATAGTAAAGCTATTATATTACTAAAAAAGTTTGGGTTACATATTTAGAACCAAACAATATATCTTTTATTTTTAAGAATTATTTGAGCTCTCAAATTAAAAGGCAATACAAGAATTTAATTGTTCTATAAATAGATGTACTTTTTCTGAGTTTTTAAAATATATCAAAGTTCTCTTAATTCATAAAGGGCATTATACAGAATGTATAAATAACTGCAAACCTTTTCTGTAATACATAATATGGATATTTTTTTGAAAGATGTATATACAGCAAAATTAATTGTTAAGAATTTAAGCAAATATTTAACTCTTGTTCAACATGGATTTTTTTTTATCAAATAAATCCCAGAATAATTGTTATAATTGTTTTATTCATAATACTCATTTTACAGAAAATAAAAATGAATGTTGTTTATTTTGATTCGTCTAAAGCTTTTGAAAAAATAGATCATATTTTTCTACAAAAATTGGGATTTTCTATAGAGTTTATTGAATGGTATAAATCATCGATTAATTTTAGAAAAGCATTTATTAAATTTAATATTAATATTTCATAATTTTTTTATATGATTAGAATATGGAAAACCATATAAAATATTTTTGCCTCTCTATTACTTAGCATTTATGTAGAAGGTCTTTACAATTATTTAAAGTCTTTTTTAGGTATACTGATGACTGCAAGATTTCCAAGAAGATTATCTCATTGAAAAATCATATTTCTTAGGAAGATTAAATGAATATATTAAAAGAAAGCTGTAGAAAAACTAAAATAATACTAGTAGTATTTTATTCTAATAAAGACCAAGGCACCCAGAGTGATTGAGATAGATGGTAACCTATATGGAGGGTGCTCCAAGTTGACCAGGATATGTGATCATTATGTTGAAAAGTTTAAGCCTGATGGAATCATGATTGAAAGAAGAGAATTTAATTTAATTAAAAATTCAAGCCACAAAATCACAGAAAAAAGAATTATTGATAAATTAAAGATGATGCCAGTCAAAACACATCCTGGCTTGCATGGAATCCTAAAATTCCTCCTGCTTCATTTAAGTGCTTTCTCAGCACCAATCATTAAAAGGATGGCAGATCTTTTGGCTGACGGCTTCCAGGAACTTCCAGGGATCAACCCAATTGCCATGGTTTCTCTGGTTAAAAAACTAGAAGGCCCTCAGAATCTGGGGAATCTCAGGCCAATATCAATGATCTTTCTACTGGTAAAGACAGTTGAGGCTCTAATTAAAAAAAATACAAGATATTATAATAGTAATAATAACAAATCAGATGTCACATGACTTATATATAGCTTGCACTTACAAATATGTAAAATTAAGAGCGTGCTAATAGCTCTAAACAAGCTTTTTTTTTTATTTATGATAAATGCTACTACAAGAGAAGGCATTCAAATCATTTTTATCTTGGATTGTCCCCATCCCCAGACCAGTTTCGACCTATGGGTCTCTTCAGTGAGGAGTTGGGACATTAGATCTAAAAAATTGATCAGCTGTCTAATTGCCAGTTTGCCAAAAAGGAGAGCTCGATGGCCGATGCTGTGAGCCAATTTTGTCTATTGATAGACCACATTCACATGAAGATCTCACAGCCAATCGCAATTCAGCTCAATTTTGTTGCTCCTTTTGATTGTGTTCAAGTTGACACACTTATGAAGATCCTGAAGGGACTCAAAGTACCAGCTGCCTACCTCCAGATGATAGAGAACCTACTGTATAACAGGGTGTTTTTGTTTCTGGATGGGAGGGTGTCACCCAGGATTTAAGCCTGTTGTTTTTATTTCTCAGGGCTCTCCTCTGAGTGCACTACTTTTCACTGCCTATGTGAATCCCCTCCTGCTAATCATCGAGACATCTCTTAAAGGGATATCCATACCTTTATTAAGTGAGAGGGTCCATCATGTCTTCTATATGGGTGATGTGGTGGTTTTTTCTTGCTTCACATGAGGAGCTTGCTGGACTAGAGGATCTCTTAGACCAATTCGAATGTGAATTTGGTCTAAGAATCAACAAGGAGAAATTGGCAATCTGGTCGATTATGACTGGCAAGCAAATTCCCGGCATATTTAAGGGTCCACCTCAGAAGTTCCTGGGTTTTCATCTAGCAGTTCCCCCATCTAAAATGTGGAAGAAATGTGGAAGGAAATTGAAAATGATTTAAATACTAGGATAACAAAATTTATTGGATCATTGGAGATTTATTTATCTTTGTTCAGAGAAAATTGTGCTGATGAATGCTGTCATGCTCCTTAAAATTACATACTTTCCTGTGGGCTTCTCACCAATGAAAGCCTTTATAAGGAATGTCAAAACCCAATGTAAGAAGCTGTGTTGGGAGGTAAGCTTCTGTCATCAGCCTGCACCTCCTACAGAAACCTACACAAATGAATGGCATAAGACTACACTCAGTCAAAATCTTATTAATACAGTATTTTCATAAGGTACTTACTAGATTATTTATGAAAAACCCAGATATGGAAGGGCCAATATTCTCAGAAGAAATAACTCCTACCAATAGGCCACCTCCCAAAAATGGAAGGCTTTGGATTAAAAAGCAAATGTCTATAGTATTTAACCATCTAAAATGAAGAAGCCAGGAACAATGTTTAATAACAAACTAAACTACTGGAACATGTATGATCTTATGAATCTGGAAGAAACTAAAATTGACAATATTCTTTCGATTGAAATATTGAGGTTCTCCAGGTGATCAAACGTCTAAAATTGGAACTGAGGTTCGTTGATTTTTTAATCAAGGTTAACCTTGGGGCCTTGCCTACCACTGACTTCCTACATAGTAAAAGAAATTATAATCTTGACCCTATATGTGCACTATGTAGGTGTAGTGATGAGACAATGACACATATATTGTAGGAGTGTCAAATTTGGAATAGCATAGGAAACACTTTTAAATCTCTCATTAAAAATAAAGATTCAGCTTGTGTAAATTTGACTAAGGCCTTCAAAAGTGGACATTTTGGGGCCATAAGATTGGCAACATTTATACCTTTTTCCATTTGGTCATTGAAAAATATGACTATCTTCGAAAGTGGAGAAGAATATGACATGATTAAAATGTCTACACTTACTAAAATAAATTAAAGATATGATGTCAATAGCTTATATATGGCCATATTTTAAATTAATGGGAATTTTGGGAAATCATTTTAAAGATTATTAGAAGAACTGGTGATTGTTAATCAAAATAGTGAATAGAAATTGATGATGATAGCTGTGGTAAAACCATATATCAAGACTTGTAATATGAAAAGGTCTGGATATATGTAAAATTATTAAACTACATAGATATGGTATGCAGTTGAGAATAAATAATGCACCAAACTTTAATTACTAATAATATAATAAATTGTCAAGATAGCAAATTAACACTAAGATAATGACTAAAAATATAATATACAATTACACTAATATATGTAGAAAGAATTGCTTTATATCAATATTTAGAATAATTATCTGTACTTATTGTTTTAATAAATTTTTAATCAGCATTGCTATTATATTGGCTTGATGAACTGTGATTTTTTTATATTAAAGACTAATTTCCAGCCTCTGCAAGGAATATATATTTATACAGCCAAAAATATGTATAAAAATTAAGGGTTTGCTGGAGAGAAAAATTATCCAATAATAACAAATACTCTTCAAGCAGAGAGAACATTTTTTTTAAAGAAATGCTATACTAAAAAATATTACTTTTGATCAAAAATATAATTTCTTTTAAATGAGGGGAAATTAGAGTAGTAGGCTATAAATTGTTAGATTATATAATTAATTAACCTCACTTTGAATTTAATAAATAGTCTACATACACGCACACACTCATATATATATATATATGAATATCAAACCATTTTTTTTTCATTTTTTCAATTTATTGTTGGTTCTATTTTCCATCGATTTTTCTTTTGACTTTATTAGTGTTTCTCAACTGACCATATGCCACAGACCAAAAGTTTTTATTTTTTTTATTATAGACCAAATGATATACTGAACAAAGATAGAAGGAAGGGCATGTCTTTTTATAGTAAAATATAATTATTGTTGTGTCTAATAAATTTAATATACACCTGGTCTCGTTTTATGTGGATTATTTTAATGCGAATTTGAAGTTGTGTGATTCATCTTTCCTCTTGATATTTTTCATATTTCACTATATTTATTAGATATCAAGAAATTAAAATTATTAATAACTTATTTTGACTAGAAATACTTTTTTTCTTTCAAAAATATAACGTTATATTAGTAGCTAACGTGAATATGGCCTGAAGCTGTATTTAGAATAAATAACCTACTTATACTAATGAGTAAATAATAATAATAGATTTATACTTACATATAAAAATATCGCAATAAATATTCAAAAATTTTAAACTTTTAAAAACATATTTTGTTAAGTGTAACAGAAATAAATAATGTAGATTTTTAAAATAAATAATGAAGATTTTATTGATCTTATAAACTGAAAATAATATTTCTAATGATAATGTATAATCTTTTTGTTTCGATTACGATCTCATTTTTTTAATATAGAAACAAAATGTGAATATTTAAAATTTATTTCAGTAATATAAATCAGTTGTCAACAGAAAACCATTATCACAGCACAAGACTGAAATTGGCACTAGTTGTGTAAATGGGATGGAGCAGAATATGGGAAAACTGAGAGTGGAAAATGGAAAATAAAGTAGCTAACAAGTTTCTCTGGGCATAATTGCCAAGAGATTCTTGACTTCGTTCAAGGAGAAGCTACATCACATCACACCGATGAATCTGATTTCTTACCAGTTTACAAACGAACCACATATCGTCAAATCGCCATAATGATTAAAATACATATGAAAAAAATGTCATATTAAATACTGTAGTTAATAAAAAAAAAGTAAAAATAGTTTGTCTTGTCCCAATTGTTTTCAAATATTTGATATTTATTATTAGTCATAATTTATTTTCTTATTTTTTAATATGAATTTTAAGGTAATTTTTCCTTGTTGCTTTGCTTTTATGCAAATTCAGAAAATTACAGACTCTATCCCCCAGTTTTCAAGGTAAGTTAAGTCTATTATTGTGCATTTTTTTTAATGCAGGCTTTCTGTGGAACCTATCTACTGCAAAAAACGAGACCCAGGTGTATACATGTAATCTTATAATTGAATATTTATAAAAACAGTAATCAGATATATGTAAAGTATAACTTGAAATTTTTTTGGACTATCCTTGTAATCTTTGTCAACTAATAATTTGAAAGGCTAACTTTCCCACAATTCCATGATCTTAATGTTTGTTTTTTTCTTTTGTTAAAGGATAAAGGAAGCTATGATACAAATATAAACAAGACTTATTCAATAGACAAGCAGAAAACATAAAGATCATGGAATTGTGGGAAGGTTAGCCTTGCAAAGTTTTAGTTGACAAAAACTACAAGGATAGTTGAAAGCACTCCTAAGTAGATAAAATTTTTTAGTTATTCTTTACTTATATCTGATTACTGTTCAAAATATGATTAAAAAACAATTAATGACAAACCTATACAAAAGTAATTTAACTAACAAAATGTTAAACTAATAATAAACTAAATCTGAAGAAAAATAAAGAATAATTTTTAAATAACTGAGCAAAACATAATTATAAAAATAAAAACTAATATAATTATTGCTGATTCTTTTTAGTAATTAGCTTATCAAATCTTGGGAGATATATTTGTGATTGCTAATTGAAAATTTGAATTTATTAATAAATGATTTCTTTCTTTTGATTTTATGAGTGTTATTGCCAAAAATGTTGACTGACATAAGTCTGTGGCCACAACCAGCAATAACACTCTAAAGGCTTTCACATGTAATTCTAGATATTCTGTTTTAATTTTAACCTACAATTAAGTTATTCTTGTTGAATTAAATAATAACTTTAATTTTACCTTGCATCAGAAGACTATTAATTTTTTCTGTTCCAAATCAATTAGATTATTTTCTTGTTCAATAAACATATTTAAAATATGCATATTGCTTTTCTGTATGCTTTTTCCTATGAATAACATTGATTAAATATACAACAAAGTCCTGGTAAATGTCCATAAACAGTATTTTTCATTGAACTATATTTATATCAACTTTGTTTATCAATTTTGAAAATAGATAAAAACATGTTATAATTTTTTCTTTTACGTGATTACAACATAGATTTAACTTTTTCTTGAATGTCTAAATTTTATTCCATAAATTAGAAGTAACACTATTTCCTTTTAGGCTTAAGTTTAGTTCATTTATAGTGAAAATAAGTAAGCCAGTTTAGCAGTCCAATTGTTGTCAAGGAAAAGTTTTCTCAATAATAATTTTTTTTGTTCGTAGAAATGTTTCAACTTTTTTTCCTAATTTATAAAGTTTTCTCTTTCAACAATCATCATACTTCTGCATGATGTAGTAAATTTTCATGTCCAAATCACATTTCATTGCATAAACATAAAAATAGCCTTGAATTAAATGCACTGCATTTAATATAATTTATTAGTTTTATTGATTGAGTAAGAACATAGTGTATAACACATTGAGTAAAAATCAATTTGTTGTCTGCTACTTCTTTAATTTCTTTTGCAACTTATATATGTTTTCCAGACATACTTGCCATTCCATTCATACATAAAACAACATAATTTTTTTCAATTAAGTGAGTCTTTTGATGTAATTATCAATTGCTTTAATATCAAACTAGTTGTGTGATTAGTAAGTTCAACACAACAAAAAATTCTTTTACATCATCAAATTTGTAATCAACATTATGAATATAATATTAATAAAGTATGGCTTTACTGATAACATCAGTAGATTCAGCTGTTTGAATTGTGAACAATTTTTTTATTTGCTTTTTGAATTAATTGTTCTTCAACAACAGTCACTAATTCACTAATATGCGCTGAATATTACTCTATGGAGGCAGAAAAATTATTATTTTGTGTCCATCAACTGTGCCTAGGATTTGAGAACACAAATTTATTAAACATAATTTAATTAAGTTTTCTGCAATAGAGTACTGCTTTTTTGCATATAGCAATTCTTAAAGCAACTACATATGATACTTTTACAAAAAAACTTCTCATCTAAGTTTCTCACAGTCATCGACTCTATCCAATATAACTGTTATAGATGACCACATATATGTAAAAAAATAAATGATTTCCAATATGTGTATTTTATACAACAACAACAAAAAAATATTATACTTTCTAATTTGTCTTTCTTGTTTTAAGATTAGGCCATAATATGGTTAGACAATTGAACATCAAAAACCTTTCTTTCTACTACAACATGTCTGCCCTGAATCTTCACATTTTTCTCTATACACTTTGAATCTATCTACAACCAAGCTCTAACATTAAACCATACATCATATAAAATATTATTTCATAAAACTCAACAATTGATTATAATTATTTATCAAATAAGTCCTAAGGTAGATTTACAAAGACAGTTACAAGAGAGTGGTTTTAAATAATAATATAATAATAATAATAATATATATATATATACGCCGCCCCGGGGGGGGCTATCTTTTCTCTTCCAGAAATACTTATGAAAAAGTAAGTTTGGCGCTTGGAGTCAATGATTGACGTCCATAAATATGCTGTGAGAGAAATACGAAATTTCTTATCAATATTTTTTTGCTAAAAAGGAAAAAGGGGAAAATAGATATTTTATATAAAATAATATATTTAAATATATATATATATATATATATATATATATATATATATATATATATATATATATATATATATATATATATATATATATCTTTCCATGACATCTTGAATTAATCACATCAAATTAATAATAAAATCTATTATAATCTTATATCTTTTATAATAACTACTACTATCCTCAACATATTTCAAGGTTCATACTTATTCCAATATGATAACCTAATAATTTCTCTATTTAAGATAATTGAATAATAAGAGGGATTTTACTAAGATCCAATCATCTTAATCATAACCACATCTAACATTATAATATATTTTAAGATATTTCATTAGAATTAGTATATCTATTTATTAAGAATAATAAATTCCCAATTATAAATCATCATATTTTCAACAATTAATATAACTGTAACTTATAACTAACCACTGCTTATAAAATGAACTACTTTTATTATCATCTTAAAATATAATCCTTATTCAAAATAACTTTCATTTTAACTTTAGTCAGCTAAATAACCAACTTATCTGGTTTTATATACCCTGTTAACTTTAATTAAATTGTCTAAAATATTATCATATACTCTTCTGATTGTATTTGAAATGAATTCAAATTTACTTTCCTAAGAAATTTCCATGTGACTATAAAGATATAACCATTTTTAAATTAAAACTATAATGCTATTAAATGTACTCATTCACATAATTGTGATTGAATTTAATAAATAATTAAATCTATCAGTTTTGTTCTATATAATACTCCCAATAATTTGTGTGTTTGGATATGACAAAGTGGTGAAACTAATTCCAAATTGAAACAAAGACTGCACTCAATCACTGTATTTACAATATTAGTTTATTTACATGAACAACAATACTTATTAACAGAATTTTAAATAGTATGTATAATAACAGCAAATATAACACATATAATTTTTTTAACATTTGTACAATTATATACAAAAATGAAAACCGTTGGCTCCTATCTACTAAGCAATAAAATTTTAAGCTTCTAGAAATCTATTTTTCCTATTTTTCAATTTCCAAGAATCATTGTGAATAATATTGTTGTTGTTGTTGTTGTTATTGTTGTTGTTATTATTATTATTATTATTATTATTATTATTATTATTATTATTATTATTATTATTATTATTATTATTATTATTATTATAACTATAGGTTCCATATTTTACGTATATTTCTTATTTAAGATACATATTATTATTCTTATGAATGCAAATTAACCACATCACATATTGTCAGAATGTGATTATTTTTATCACCTAAAAATCTATGAAATTAATAACCATAATAAAACTAAAGATGCAATACCATTTGATCATCATTCATTCCATTCATTTTTTTTTCTTTGTTTGTTTCCATTATTGATCCCATTTGTTTTTATTTTCATATAATGTCACTTTAAGATTAATTAATGCAATCTTTGTTTTGTATTTCCATTTTATTTTCCATTTAAACAATTTTCCACACTTAGATAAAACATTATATTATTTTTATAAATCCACCTATATACCATGCCTACCTTATGTTTTTTATAATGAACATTCTGTAGATAAGAAACTGATGTCTACTGGACTCAAATGTTACAAGTATACAATGGAGGTCTTATTTACCTTTCCAAATAAGGTGTGCCCTCATGGCAAGTAATCATTTATTCCTCATGATACTATTTTAATATCCAATCTTTTCCATTAAGCTCTTGTGGATTTGATGACCTTCATTTTATGGAGATTCCTTACATTATAACATCCAATTACATATACGAGTATCACTTAGATTAACCTCATTATGTTCTTATCAGTTCTTCAGGAAATTACAGCTACCGCATTGACTATCCTCTGGAATGACAACTTATATAAATGTAAAAAGGATCACAGGCATGCATCATATAATAAATCAGCATAACTATATAATAATATTATTTTTCCATTAATTATTATCCTAATCTCCTGGTGATATACTGCAAAACAAAGTATTAGTATAATTTGACAATAGTCAATATTTATTTATTTATTTTTAACTTGGGATCACAAGTTTATTTATTGTATCATATAGTTTATCATCCACCCATATTTAATTCTTTCAGATTACTTTTCTTCACACTTCATTATCATACATTTGGTTATTTTCACTATTGTATTACTAAGTTCTTTAACATTACCTTATACTAATCAACTTACATTTTAAAATATATCATGCATTAATATTACCTTGATATGATTTTATAATAAAAACTTAAAACATTATTTTACCCATTTCACTCTTCTATTTAGTTCGCATCTATAACATTCTCATTTGGAATATATCTAAAGTTATAACTTAAACATTAACATATAAAACAATTTTTTAACATAATGAAAATTAACTTTATAACAAAAAAATATAAAGTTAGCCATTATCTAATTGCTATCCAAAGAATAGAAAATTATTATTTAGTTTCTTGCTCTTTTTTTCTTGGTGATTAATCTATTACATATGTAAAGCTGATAGTTCAGATTTTCTTTCACGACTTTGAATGCATTTGTCAATTATCTAATAGATTGCCTTTTCAATATTTGAAAAACAATACAATTATAATAAAATGAGGATTTTATTTTTTATTTTTTAAGTTTAAATTGTCTCTGAAACCATTTAATAATCAGAGATTTTCATATCTCACTATTATAAATTTACTGGAACTAATAGATTAATGGATTATGTCAAATATAACTATTCAAGTGTTTTTTTTAAGTGTTGACAAAAACCATTTAACATAAGTTCGTCATTTTATTTCTAAGTTTATATTATAGTTTATTGATATCAAGTCTCATAATATATATGTTTTCTTTTCTATGGGACAATTTTAACTCCTGTGAGTTATTTTGCATTTATTATTGACTCTTCCACATAAATATTTATAAGTCAGTTAAATAAAATTTTATTGCTATTTACACTACTATAAGTGTATCTTTTTACAAAAAAAAAATATTGTAGGATCAGTTTTAATAATGTAAATCAATTTAATTATTATCCCCATTACTTGTCTTCCACATTTCGGTAAGTTATTCTTTAATTTAGTTTTCTTTATATCATAAAGTTAAATTATCTTTTAAGCTTCTAGTGAAGTATAGATAACTGAAACTGTTTCACTTACGTGAAAAATTGTCCCACCTCTAACTGCTTGAAATGAATCAATATTATCCTTATATATTTGATTGTCCACCATAATAATACGATCCACTGGCAACTTTTTCTGCATTAGCATTTTTTTTAGAATTGTAATTTGATCTCCCAAACTATGACTTTGTGACTGGATGAAGAAATTAATTATTTACTCCATGTTATAATTATTTATCCAATGCACATTATCTTGATTTTTACTACTATAAATTAAATTGCAGTTATAGCACAGAATTATCTTTATAATCATCTGAATTTTACCAAATATTTCCAATGACATAATTTACTTCCTGGCTTCATTTGTTTTTCTTTCCCTCTTCTTTGTATTAATCATCTGACTTTTATTCAAAATTCCCACCAATATTATGTGAAAGTTGTCTCATCTACTAAGCATTTTAATTTTTAACATAAAAAATAATATTTCAAAACTATTTAAATTCAACCTTTTAATTTAAACATAAAATAATGTA
Organism: Epiperipatus broadwayi; assembly: GCA_028023455.1. Lineage (NCBI taxonomy): Eukaryota > Metazoa > Onychophora > Udeonychophora > Euonychophora > Peripatidae > Epiperipatus > Epiperipatus broadwayi. The sequence continues at coordinate 494,471 of JAQFVV010006644.1, forward strand.
TTTAGTCATTTTATAAAAATATTTTACTAAGCTATTAAAATTATCCATCTTTTATTATTATAATTATTTTTAAAAAAATATATTATTATAAAAATTATATATAGACCTAAAAAAATCACAAATGAATAAAAACAATGGTATGTTTATAATATCTTTTAAAGTTTCTATTAAAATATCTATCAAGTTATTAGTGCCAGTTATATTTTTTAAAATTTAAAATTTTGAGTGATTAAGTACATCTTACTACAGTGATTTATTATGGTGAACTTATCAATAGGTCACAATATATATATTTGCTTATCAATTCAGCACTTTTAGGTTAAAAAAATAGTGGCTTATTTAATAGATTTGAATGTTGAATGTTTGGCGAGTAAATGACCTAATAATTCTTCTGGCTTCATACATTCATTGGATAAAATTTCTCTACAAATATCACATTGAGTTCAGAATAAAAAAAATTCCAACTCATACCAAGAAATCAAAACAAATTTTAAATAATCATGATTGAATTGATGAACAATAGTACATTTTTTGTTTTGCCTGAAGTAAATCATTTTGGGAATAAATATTATTTTCATTAGTATTCAAAATATTTATACCTGGCTTTGAAAAATTCTGCAATAGTTTTTGATATTTTTTTGTTTTTGTTATTTATATTTAAACAGTTAAAATTTATCAAAATTGCAAATATCAAGTACATAATATATTTAATTTATAGTACATATTTATTATATAATAATTTCTATCACTACATACCAGTATAATTCTGATTGATTGACTGAAAAACTACATAGTATATATAAAAATAATATAAAACAACAATTCGTGTCAATTGTTAATACAGAGTTTAATATAAATAAATAAAATAATAACAAATAATAATTCCAAGCACTTTCAACTCTTATGAGTCCTTATCAAGGCAGTGAAAAAAATTATATTTTCTTCTAAGTGATGAATTTAACATTTCATTGTATTGGCCAGGAACAACTAATCGGAAAGCTGGTTAATTTCGAATTCATAGCACAAGATGAATTTTGTATAAGATATGATTCTTTAATCTTGCATTTTTTATCATGTGCTTCATGCATTAATATTGTAAAATCCTTTGGACTACATATATGACCTGTATTATTTTGGTGAACATAAAAAGCTGAATAAACTATAATCTTCTCTTGCTCTATTATAAGTATATTTATGTTGTTGAAGGCAATATTTAATATTTGTTTTGGTTTCTCCAACATATATTGCACTACAATTTATTTGTGAGCATCTAATAGAGTATACACCACTGCTTTTATCCTCCTTATTTATTATTTCCTTAGAATTATTTATTAACCTATTAAGGTTAGGTGGAGTTCTCCATGCTAATCAAAAATCTTGACTTAAAACTTTTATTATATTTTTATTAATATTGGGAATAAAAGCTAATGACATCCATGGTTTATTATTCACATTTATATGGACATTATTATGACATTGTTTATAATGCTTCAATATAATAGATAATAGCATTTGTTTATTATAACCTACTTGTATTAAATCTTGCATATAACATTTTATATTATCTTTCATAAACATTTCATTTGAACACAGTCATTGATTACATGTTAAAAAAGCTCCAAATCCAGCTAATTTGTATAATAAAAGAACATTAGACGTTGGATGAATGTAACCTCTATTATCTATATGTTTTACAACCATTTTATATACTAATTTATCATCTACCCTTGATATTTGCAAATCTAGGTATTTAATACTAGAATTGTCTTCTCTTTCTATTGTCCAAACTAAACCATCCTGGTTCTGCAAACTATCAAAAATTTGCTTTATAGTGTCTGGTAGCCCATATATCAAAACATCATCCACATATCTACAATATAATGTGTTCTCATTTCTTACTAATATGGGATGCACAATTTGCTGTTCTATATTATCTACAAATAAATTACTTAATAATCCACTTACAGCCAAACCCATTGGCCATCCTTTTTCCATTCTATATAAGTTACTACCATGTGCTGCAACAATATCATTGCTTATCCAAATTAAAACATCTATAATGAAATATATTTTATCCTGTGGCATTTCTTTAGCACTTAATTTATCTCTCAAAATTGTAATAGATGCATATCGATCCACTGATCCATATAATTCCACCACATCCAATGAAATAAACTCATATCCCTTGATTATAGCTGTTTTATTAAGTATAGTAACACAATCAAATGACGATTTTAATGTACATTTTCCAAACCCAACAAAATCTAAAATCCACTTAACTAAAATTTTTGTTAGCTTTTGATAATATGCCCTTGTAAAATCCATCATTAATCTTAAAGGAGAATTAAGCTTATGTGTTTTTACATTTGCAAACATTTTAAAAGTTGCTGATGGATAAACTTTCCTATATTCTTTATTAGTAAAAAACATTTTACCACGTGCTCTTAAAATCTTTGAAACAAACTTATCTTTTATAGCCTTTATATTATAATTTTTAATTCTAATAAAATTCAATTTTTCTATTTGTTGACTAAGTTTAATTTCATATGTATCTTTATCCATTAATACAAATCTATGTGATTTATTATTATTTAAAAATAATTTAACATCTTTCAAAGCTTGCTGTTTACTATAATTCAATTTATTAGATAATGCATTAATTTTTGGAGAAATAACTTTAATAACATTTTCTTTAGTAACAATACTGTCGTATGATATAGTTTATTCAGCTTTTTATGTTCACCAAAATAATACAGATCATATATGTAGTCCAAAGAATTTTACAATATTAATGCATGAAACACATGATAAAAAATGCAAGATTAAAGAATCATATCTTATACAAAATTCATCTTGTGCTATGAATTCGAAATTAACCAGCTTTCCGATTAGTTGTTCCTGGCCAATACAATGAAATGTTAAATTCATCACCTAGGAGAAAATAAATTTTTTTACACTGCCTTGATAAGGACTCGTAAGAGTTGAAAGTGCTTGGACATATTATTTGTTATTATTTTATTTATTTATATTAAACTCTGTATTAACAATTGACATGAATTGTTATTTTATATTATTTTTATATTATATACAGAAGTATTATTTATTTATAGTATATATAAATGATTATTGTTAAGTGATTTTTGTACATATCAAAATCCATCTCAATGCATGAAGTGCACAAGCACAAAATTGTTATTGGAGTAGTGCTTTTACTGTGAGATGTATCATACAAGGATATAAAAACATGTTTGTATTTCTTGTAGCATTTTGTTTCTTAGTTTATTTTCTAGAAATTCTATGAATAAAACAACTAACCAACAAAAGAAAATCTTATAACTAAATTACAAATAAATTTAATTTTAGTCATAATTGAAAAGATTGTAATAGATATGAACAAATTTATAAGCTTTTTGTGGATATCTCCTTTTTTCCTGCGACCACTGGTTAGGGATCACTGTACTATATACTTTATAAATTAAGCCTTATAGAATATTTTGTTCATGGAATTTTTTTGTTAAATTTTGTTTCTTTCTTCTATAATGTAGAAGCATATCTATGAGGGTTTATTAATTCCTCATTCAGGATAACATTGGTTTCTAATGGAACATTATTCTTAATGAAGTTTCTATATAAGTGTAAATTTATCCTCACACCATGATATTAGATTAAAAAGTGACTCATTTGAATTTAGTAAGTGCCTTCCAGCATAATATATGATTTTTTTAATGATATAAATAGAGAACTAAACAATCAATTAGATATTAAAATGTGAAACATTAAACCTTTTAATTTTATGACAAGGTAGGCTAAAGAATAATTAAAACAATCACACATTGTAATGTCTTAAAAATAAATTAATATTGATTAATGTCACTACATACATAAACCAAATATGCACTATGTTGAGCTGAAAATAATATAAATTAATTCTGCCTAAACACATTCAAAAGTTGCCTACCAATGTACCAGATAATTTTTATCTAGTATGTCATCATACTAGAAGAACCAACCATTCAGCTCTCACAGTATAATTATTTTGCAGAATAAGTACTACTCATCAGCTGCCTCTGTTTATTCACAGTCTCTCTCCCATCATTATGTATGATGTTCTTTCTTTATAAATATTAAATTTAAAAATTATGAGATTTTAAAATGAGAAATAATCACATTAAGATGTTTAATATATAATTTTGTCACATGATTGTATTTTATTAGAAAATAACTCTCAATATTATTTCTATCTTAAATTTGTATATACTACATTGCTTGTTCTGAAATATCTGAATTATTATTTTATTAATTGAGAAAATCTTAGATTTATTGGCAAGACTGGATAAAACACATCTACTAACTTTTTTTCAAACACACACATATTATTTAACATTTTCTAGCCAAAGTATTCGACCAAGATGATTTTATTGTTATGATCATTTACTTAAAGTCAGTTGCTGAACAGTGCTTATTTTGCATAACAATTATAATGTAAAAACTGATTGGTTGATGCTTTCAAATATAGTAGCAACTATAAATATTATTTTGTTTTTGCTATATAAGCGAGACAGATATATTTAAAAAAAAATGGCTGCCGTATTGCTTGCTGAAATGCAGAAATATATTTTTTTCCCATGTGTCATAGCATCAGCCGGAAAGCGAACCCGCTAACCCCGGACAACTGCTTGTAAAGCAGCTGTCGCTGACCTCTCGATCACCAATGCTTAACAATGCAGAAATATTTAAATTACAATATTAGATAAAAGTTTGAAAATCTCTAAATATAAGTTATTATGGATTGAATGTGAGGGTCACTTTTATAATAATAAAAACTAAAATGTAAAAATATTTTGTAATTAAAATATAAACATATTTAGAAAATGAGAGAATACAATCAAATTTTGAAACAACAAAGACAGTATCCCATCCTATCTTTAGTTTAAATTTTTGACAGAAAACAACATCAAACGGCGCAATTCTATAGAAAGAGAGAAACTAGATGATACTTGACTGACCACAACAAACTGACCACTCTGAAAAAAAATCTCAAGCTTGATATAAATATTTTTATGGTTACCGGAAAATTGTTAAAATTATCTCCGAAGTGTAGACTATTACAGTAGGAAAATCTTTTCTTTTCCACATGCCAAAGCATTGGCCGGGGAGCGAACCAGCGTCAACCGTCTGCAAGCAACTGCTTGCTTGCAAGGCTGCTGCGCTGACCTCCCGGCTACCAAAGCTCGACTAAAAACTCTTTCTCTATATATATTTATATATTGTATTCTTTTGTTTTTTAATTTAATTCTTTTATTGTAGTGAATTTGGCAATATTCATAATTATACTCTAAGCAAATATATAGAGCTTGTATATTTTTAATATTTATTTTGAAATATATACATAAAGCAATTACTAGAAAACTTTTAAGTTAATCTTCAAAATAAGCTTGTAATTGAAGTTTCTTTTATTAGTCTTTTCCGTATGAATTCTTCTGTTAAATTTATTTTCTTTTGAATGATGTATTTACAAAGAGAAAAAAAGTAAAATCGGAATATTCTTCTAGAAGTTGCATGATTCAAATAATTCTCACAGCTTGCCATCAAATTAAAAACATTATATAATAGAAAAAAATTGTCCTTCAATTGACATTTATATATCTAAGCTCAAATTATTATTCTTTTATTCTAAATATGCAAGTTGCTGTCTTTATAAAAACTAATAAATTTGTCTTAAAGTTATCACAGACTACTTACTACATAAATAGGAATAATTTTCAAATGGTCATATTCAAAAATTTATGTATTTGAAGTCTAACTTTCCGATTAGTCAATTAGTTATGTATTTATGTTCAATGATTTTTTTTGTAAATTCTTATCCATATAATATTGTCCAGGTGTATATATTTGTTTGATCAAGGGTATGTATATTTCAGATACATATCATGTATAGATTATTTCGCTTTCAAAAATATACATAAATTATGGTTAATTATACATTTTTCTATAGTATTGTGCTCATGAGATATCTAATCTCTGATACTTCATAACAAATATGTAATAATTAAACAGAAGAAATGTATAATTTATGAGATATAATTTGATCAAGCTAATAGATTTTAGGTACAATGGTATATATATATATAATACTTATATATATATATATATATATATTTTAATCTTCCAATTCTTATATATATATATATATATATATAATACATTGAGATTAAAATCACCTACTACAATATGTAATTTAAATGTCATCTAACCTCAGTGTAGGATAACAATTTTTTTTCTCATAAAAATTGTTGTTCTGTAGTATGACTAAGAGCATTTTAATTACCTTTTGTAATAGTTGCATAAGTTTTAATATTGAAATATTATATACTGTATATATAATTGAATATTTATAAATACAGTAATCAAATATATTTTTAAAATTTTATCCACTTGGAAATGCGTTGTTATTTTTTTCAATTTGCAATATTTTAACGTTATTGTAATTGAAGTTAAAACCATACATACATGAATTAACATCGAATTAGATATATATAAGTTCATAGTGCTATCTCTTTTTTTGAAAATGTTGAGTGCTGTAAACTACATCACATATCTCCTAGTATAACAAATGTAACATCTTTTTAGACATCAAAGAATTTGTCATAAATTTACCATGAATTTATGGATGTGGAGAAAACATTTGAAGTTATTTAATAATCTGATTGACCATTCAATTTTACATTAAAGTTTGAATATTAAGCCCAGTACTTTGTTTCACTAGTTCATAATATTCTTTTAGTTTTTTAAATTTTCTATGTGTTTTTTACTTTATTTTATCTTTTTTTCATATAAAATTATTCACAGGTTGATAGTATGATTTGCTCCTCTCATAATCATGGAATATATATATATATATATTACAAAATAAACTGTATTAATCGTAAATTATATACAAGTATCAACATATGAACAAGAAGATTAATATATATTATATAACATTTGGAATGCAACATATAAAAACACAGGCAATACTAATGAAACTTCAAGACTGATGAAGAATGATTCAAATTTGAAAAAAAATAATACATTATACAGGTAAATGTGTATAGTTTACATATAATTGCATTGAAGAATAACCTTACTTTGGATGCTAATAACATTGTGAATTAATGATGAAATAATGTGCAACACAGAAAAATATAATGCAAATTTTATTTATAATTTTTCTAGATAAAAATTTGAGACATTTAAATATGTATTCAAACACTTTTTATTATTTTTAAAAATATTATATTTATTGCTATCAAAAGTGATAAAAGAATAAACAAGTCACATGATTTTATAAATATGGATAATTACATTGGCAATAAATGGATGAAAACTTTAATTTTTTTAAGTAATTGATTGAGAGGAATAAGGATGAGAACTATAGACAGGTTTGAAAACTATGTAGTATGTTTACTACTTACTTCATTACATGGAATTTTAAATAATCTGAATTGAAGTTATTCAAGATTTTACATAATTGCTAATTTTATAAAGGATTTCACCTTTCACATATGTGCCACAATAATTTATGTAAGTCTAACAATGTGTTTATTACTGCATCATTGAGTTTATATAAATTTCATAATGCATATGTGAAAAGGGGAAATACATTCTATTTAATTACATACTTCCTATGTGCTTGATAAATAAATTTCAGCATTACATAATTGATAATTTTTATGGCTTTCTTCAAAATAGATTTTAAATATATCAAAATTATATTTCTTAGTAATACTTCCTATAAAGAGCAATAATTTTTGTGGCTTTTATAGGTACTTGCAGGATACATATTATAACTTATCTTTCCTACTATTGCATTAAGCTCCACCTGTACAAATATCAGTACCCTTCTTCCAACTGATTTCCTTTTTTTGTAATGTAATTATTAATACAATTATATATACCTCCTCTGGTATCTTCATCTTATAGATATTCACACATGAGTAAGTCTTCAACACTATTACTAAATTCACAATGAATAAAGACCAATAATACAATGAGCTCTGATTTGCCTGCAAACTCATGCACCTGCAATACATGTTCACATATATATTGGCAGAAAAATCTTTGATGCTGCATGAAATAGTATTATTTGATAATAGTAATATATATTTTCAGCAGTCCCTTTGATCAACATGCATGATACAATGGCTTTCAACAAAACTTAATGAGAATATCTCCAATTATATGAACTTTTCCAGCAAGTGCAATATGGTAACTCATGTAAAAAGATGCCTTTGTTGATACTTCCATTTTCAGTTTTAGAAATTGCAATTATTTATAGTTTAGATTTTTCTAACAAATCATGTTGTCTTTTTAAAAAAATGTACATCTTTTTTTTTTTTGTAATCAGTATATTTCAATTTCAAAGTGTCTACAAAGTTTATCTAAAGCTAATAAACTGTTTTCTAGTATTTTATCACATATAACACACAATGCATCAGGAGCAACAACAAATCCTCCATTTTTTTCTCATGTGTCATAGCATCAGCCAGGAAGTGAACCCGCTAACCCGGGACAACTACTTTTAAAGCAGCTGTCACTGACCTCTCAACCACAAATGCTTGCATTTTTTTCTGTTATACTTTTATATGATATTTGCTTATCAATTTTAAGTCGTTAAAATCAGTTTCTTCACTAATCGTAAATGTATCAGAAGTATTTTCTCTTTCTTGATTTAAAATTTTACTCTGTTCCAAGAATCTATAATTTTTGAATAATATTTAAATTCTAATATTAATCAGAACTATAATAGAATTTAAAAAAATTTTTACAAAGAAAGACTTCAACATATAAAAGTAATCGTGAAAGAAAAGTATTGTAATTAAAATGATTTGATAAAATGTTTAATAACAAATATTAAAGATTGTAAAATAAATAAGATTATAACATATAAAATCAAATATAAAATAGTTGAAAGTGGGAAAATATATACTTAATGTCAATATAGTAAGAAATAATTTATGATTATTATAAAAGAAAAATTATAATAATAATAATAAAAAAATTTTATTCACAAAATTTATGTGAATCAATTCAAATTAATTATAGGAAAATAGTCAATAATCTAATAAAGGCTTATAATAATAATAGTCTTACAAATTTAAGCCAAGTATATATTGATATGTTTAATAAACAAATATTGTCATAAATAATATCTTTTCAGCTTGCAAAGTCAATGCATACTTACTTCTAAAAATTGCTAACAACTGTTGTTGTCACAGTTAATATTAGGCACATGAGATTATGCTATTAGCAGATTTCAACTTGTTCAAACATGTTTTGCATTTGACACTGTATATAAAGTTATATGAGGCTTATATTATTTTTGTAACTTTTTTATAGAACATGTATTGACATTCTGCATTGTACAAAATGAAAAAGAAAATTATTGTATTTGTTGTATATGTTAATAACAATGCATAAAAGATAAAAAATAAAAAAAAATGACTTTTGTAGTTCATAAAGAAAATCATTATATCAAATGACAGTTTACACCTATAACAGAGATTCCTGGAATTCACCTTGGTTTATACATTTCTAGATTCTGAAAATAGAATTGCAATTTAATTATGTCTATGTATTATAAGCACTCTCACACAAAAACTGAACATTTTTTCAACAGGCACACAAATACAGAAAAAAATTCAACATATATTTCATTTACAACAATATCTTTTCTTAGTTTTGAATTTAATAAAGAAGAATCATGAAATTATTAACCTGTCTTCCAGAGTATTGTATGTGACTCAGCTAAGTAAACAGTTATGGGTTATTAATAACTATAATGATAAAGGCAAAAACGCATTAGAGATTTGGCCTGAATAGTTATTTTTAAGATTTTCAAAGATTTAGTAAATAGCAATTATTGTAGCAATATATATATATATTGACTATTACGTACATTTTGATATTAAATAAAATCAGTTATTAGTAAGAATATTATTAAATGAATGTATTCTCACAGTTTACAAATTATTTATTAGTTTCAAATAGTTCAACTAATGCAATTAATAGCATTGACAAAATTAACATATTTCAATTGTGGAATTTTATTTAGTTTTTAAAATAAAAAATCCTAAATTCATTCTGATTTTAATTTTAAAAATATATTAAAATTATATTTTTATCATGATGGCAGAAAATAAAATGTTATTCATTAAAAAAATTAAAAACAATTAATACCAAATAATTATCTATTTTTTTATATCAGATATCACATAGCAAAATTTGAACTGCCTTGGATTAGACAATGGGTTTCTACTTTCAATCACAAACTACCTTACTAAATAAACACCATAAGGGAATGAATTGTAAAAATCTATTTACTTTGTTTTATAACTTCCTTAACTAAATTAATGATTACATAACTACAGTTATTGAATATATAAAATTGATTATAATTTTACTTACTTTCATGTGAAACAATATTTAAATATTATTTATCTTAATATTTCATAATATCTAAGTTTATAAAACAGTCAGATATATAAAATCATTTTTTAATTATGTGATGAATATTAATTTGAAAAAATTATTTGTTTTTCTGATTAAGTATTTGCAAAGATAATCTTATTTTTAAATATCTATTTCTTTTTGTTAAAGAAAGAAAGATTCTATCCAAGTTTATTAATTTTATTTTTTTGTATTCATTATATATATATATAAAGTTTTCATGGTTATATGATGTAAACAAAGTAGTTTTTGAGTCAAATCATGTGTTATTTTTGCTTGCTTCCCAATGTTGTGATTGAATATCATCCACCATTGTCGAGGTTAACTTTTTAAAGAAAAACCAATAGATCTCAAATAGTAATGAGATTGAGTGTGAGGTAAAGAATGAGATTGGGTGTGAAGTTGATAAGCATTCATAATGTGAATTAACACACACACATATATATATAAACAATCCCAGTGCATAATGCTATACTGAAATAAATATATACAAATATTAAGCATTAAATCACCCCACATGGTTAAGAAATCCAGTACTGCCCTCTGTGAACTAATATATAAAATACATTAGAGTTCGTATTTCAAAATAGCCAGATCAAAATGATACCACTTTGACTTGTCTGTTATCTGATGTTATATATTGAAATACGAACAAACTCAAACAAAGAACTTAAAATTTAGCAAACAACGATCTTAAATTTTGCTACAAACAAACATGTTTTACTATTATTATATAAAGACAAACTAAAGTTTAGTAATTTTAATCTTTAAACCACCTAACACAAATGTATAGAAAATAATCCCAATGCATAACGCTATACTGAAATGCTTAATATTTGTATATATTTATTTCAGTATAGCATTATGCACTGGAATTATTTTCTATACATTTGTGTTAGGTGGTTTAAGGATTAAAATTACTAAAGTTTAGTTTGTCTTTATATAATAATAATAAAACATGTTTGTTTGTAGCAAAATTTAAGATCGTTGTTTGCTAAATTTCAAGTTCTTGGTTTGAGTTTGTTCGTATTTCAATATATAACATCAGATAGCAGACAGTTCAAAGTGGTATCATTTTGATCTGGCTATTTTGAAATACAAACTCTAATGTATTTTATATATTAGTTCACAGAGGGCAGTACTGGATTTCTTAACCATGTGGGGTGATTTAATGCTTAATATTTGTGTATATATATATCAACCATAACCAAATTATATAAGAAATAAATTATGTTGAGATTTAAGTTTAAAAAAATACATTAAATAATAAACAAGTTGCAGTAGGGCTTTTAATTATTATCTCATAATTTTTATAATCATTTTCATTTATAAAACAGATTCAGTAAACTCCCATTGAATATTATTTTATAATATCCCACATGGTTCATTACATTAGAATTTTGTCTATTAAGCAAACTACTTCCTTTCTTAATAAATATAACATCTTTTATTTTTTTATCATTCTTTTCTTTATATTATATTTTATCTAATCCAAATTAAATACAAATTGTCCTCTATGTTTAAATTTCATAATCACTCACTAGAGAAAATGTCTGAACATTATTCATTGTGATTGTTTTAATGCATTCATATAATAATTGATGTTTTATAAAATCTTTTTTTGAATGATCACTCAAATTCACCAATATATAAAGTTCCATAGAAGCAAATAATTTTATATATTATCTTACTTTTATGCTTTTAACAAGGCTGTTTTTAGAATTATTAGGTAGCCTGTTTGTATAAAATGGTTCATCATTGTAATACTCAGAATAAATATTCTTTATCAGTTTATTACTACTTCTTTTACAGAAGAAATAATTTGTTTAGTAGTAAAAATGCTAATGTGAAAATTTATAAAGCAAGAAAGGTAACATGAAATAGTACATTATGGGGTTAAATTTATAAGGTAAATCAATTGATAAAAATTATGTAATAATAATTGGAAATGCTTCAACATTTGTTTACTATTTAATGATTTTTTAAAAACTTAAAACTTATCAAAATGTATATATTACACGTAAATACAATGCCATGTGAAAGTTAGCAACTATTTTAAATAATAATTGAACTAACCTCTAACCTTCATATTCAACAACTTTTTACAATAAGAAAATGACATTATTTTTATCAATATTAAAAAATTCTTTTTTTTTTACTATTTTTTTTTGTATATAGGATTATTAATTATTAAAATTTCTGATTGACATCTCTAATTTTTACATCACTATATGTATATACTTTCAAGTAATTATAATCACATAAATATAGGAGATAATACTTTGGTCTGATCTTTTATTATATATATTGTGGATTAATTTATGTGTATTGATAGAAATGAGAGAGAAAACATATTTATGGAATTTACAGAAAAAGAAAATTGTGTATTATAAAATCCTTCTTTGAAAAAAATGCTAAATAGACATACACATAGGCATCGAAACATCAAAATTAAAGTACAGCAAAATCAGTTTATATTTTGACTAAGAAAAAATATGGACTTCAAGTTTATAATATTCTTAATAGAGTTTACATATGATGTGATTATTGTTTTGTAAAATATAAGATAAATGAACATTAGAAAAATGAAAATTATTAACAAAGACAATATGTTAACAAAGACAACATTAACAATTAGTTTTCCAAAGCCATTATTAACAATGACAATATGTTAACAAAGACATTATTAACAGCTGGTTTTCCAAAGCCATATAATTACTCCATTAAAATTAAATTACAGTGGGCTAAACATTTTAAAGTAATGACATATAATGAAGATTGATCAAACTTTTAATTGGGATGAATAAGCAGATAATTGGTACACTATTAAACCTGCAAGAAAAATAGATGGTATACAGCAAACAATTTACCAGTAAATTTTCTATCACAAGAGAAAGTAACAAGAATATATGTATGAAAATATTTAAAAATAATTCATGAATAAAAATTTAATATCTGGAGTTTGGTAAAATAGTACAAAAAAGTTAATAGTGGTATAAGAAAATATAATTATGGATTGACAAGAAAAACTACAGATAAAAATAAAAATTTCAAAAGTATAAAACAACACCTTGTTATTGGAATAAAAGTTATTTCAATGATAATAATAAAAAAATAGAATTATTACTAAAAAGAGGTATAATATTATGAAATGTTTCTATAATAAATTATATAGTAATAAAATATAATAAGATAATCTCAATAATTACTTCATCTAAATTGCCAAGAAATTCAAATGAAAATATAAGTTACACAATTAAATTTATAAAGAAGGAAAAACCTCTAGAAAATGATAGAAGTATTATTGATATCTTAAAAGAAACAAAATTTGTTTGCACAATTATTTACCACTTGTTTCAATGATAAAGGTATATAATATGATTGGAAGAATGCACTAGCAATATTGATATTTACAAGAGGTGATAAAAAGATATTAGAAATAACATATATATGAAACTTACACCAGTTCTATACAAAATGTTTAATAAGATAGCCTCAACTAATCTACAGTGAACTTTGAACTCAAACTGATCAAAAAAAAAGTTGGATTTTAAAATGTTTTTAGCACAGTGAAATATTGAAAGAAATTATAGAAAGAAGAAATAAATATAATTTTTCATTTTGCCTTGCATTTATAGATTTTGAAAAGTCATTTGATTCTATAAGCATTTTTTCAATGATTAAAGATTGGATTATCAAAATATAGTTCCAGATATAAAATTCTGAAGACTATTTATCAAAATGCAACAGCAGTGATAAGATTATGTGATGATATTAAAAAGATTAATATTTAAAAGGGTAATCAAAAGGGTGATTTTATACCTCTCTATATTTTTTTTTCAGCAGTTTTACAAGAAATATCTTGAAAATTAAAATGAGAAGTGGAAGGAGTAAAAGTAACTGAAGATTATTTATTTTATTTAAATTTTTCACATGATGTGGTTGTGTGTGAAAGTAATGCTTCAGAGCTTCAGGATATGTTGTAAAAATTATCAGATTAAAAATAAGAAAGTAAGACTAATAATAAAAACTGATAATTTAAAAGGAATGTTTCATGTATTTTGTCAAAAAGAAGAAAATAAAGATAGATAATCATGAATTAAAAAGAACAACTATAAATACTTTAATTATATTATTAATACAAATAGAAACATAATGAATAATATTAATCATAGAATTAACCTTGGATGCATTTTTGGTAAAAAGAATTTAATTTTAAAAGAAAATATGGTCATGTGTTTGGAAAGGTTAGTTATAATAGATATATTTTAACAGATTTTATATATAGATCTGTGAGTCAAATACTTAATAAAAGAGCAATATAAAGATTTCAGACTCCTCAACAAATTATTGGAAAGTTGCATCTTGTGAATAACGAAGGATTCAAAAGTGAAATATCTGTGTGTCTTTGTCATCAGTGAAATTATTAAGAGACCAAAGTGGAGCTAGTTTGGACATAAAAGAATAAAGTAGATGCACAATAGAACTCTTAATCTGGATTGTAAGAGATTTAAAAAAATCTACATAGCAATCACGTTGCATGGGACTAAGTATGAAAGTTAGATAATCCTAAAATTTGAAGAAAAAAGACCATGAATCAGATACAGGATTAAACTTTGGGTGACTTTCATCCTACAATGGATCATTAATGATTGCAAATATGAAGATATATATATATAATACATATTTTGCGGGTTCATCCGTGTTAAAAAAACTTTTAATATTAATATACTGACATTTCGACTTGGTCACACAAGCCATCCACAGAGTTATAAAAGGTAGAAAGACGGTTGTAGAGGTGCTACAATCACTGATTTAAATAAAATGTTAAAATTCCACCAATAGCAAAAAATGTTAAATTTAGGAATGTTTTTTAAAAAAATCTTTCCAAATAGGAGGAAGTTTGCATGTATCATCTCGCTTATTGATACAATCTGGCCTTTTAAGTATCTCAATGGCTTCTCTAATTTTGCATTGGTAGAGATTATCACATCTGGATATGATCCTGGTACTAGAAAAATCAATTTTATGACCTGAATCTATAGTATGGAGTGAGAGTGCTGATGATGATGAGTGTTGTTTAACTGCATTAGCATGCTCATCTCTCCTAACACTGATGCGACGATTACTCATACCTATGTAAAAAGCTTTACAATTTTTAATGAGATTTGATAGACACCATGAGATTCAAGAGGGATTGAATCCTTAGGCTTGGTTATTATATTGCTGATCTTTTGATGAGCAGAAAATGCTGTATCTATATTATAGCATTTTAATATACATCCGATACTGTCTGTAGTTCCTTTTACATATGGAACACAAATCCTAATAGCTGATTTATCATCTTTTTGTTTCCTATTTTGTCTATTTTGGGCTTGAAATAAGGCTTTTTTTTTATAAATTTGTAATTATAACTATTTGCTAATAAAACACTATTAATATGATTTATTTCTTCTTTCAGATGTGTCTCATCTGAAAGGTTAATTGCTCTATTTAAAAGAGTTTTGGCTACAGAAACTATCTGAGTTGGGTGATGATGAGAATGGAAATGCAAATATCTGTCTCTGTGTGTATCCTTTCTGTAAATAGAAAAATATAAACTATTTGGTGTTCTGGTGACTAGAACATCAAGAAAAAGGAGTTTTCCATCAGACTCTGTCTCCATTGTAAATTTAATATGAGGATGTCTCCATTGTAAATTTAATATGAGGATGCATCCTCATATTAAATTTACAATGGAGACAGAGTCTGATGGAAAACTCCTTTTTCTTGATGTTCTAGTCACCAGAACACCAAATAGTTTATATTTTTCTATTTACAGAAAGGATACACACAGAGACAGATATTTGCATTTCCATTGTCATCATCACCCAACTCAGATAGTTTCTGTAGCCAAAACTCTTTTAAATAGAGCAATTAACCTTTCAGATGAGACACATCTGAAAGAAGAAATAAATCATATTAATAGTGTTTTATTAGCAAATAGTTATAATTACAAATTTATAAAAAAAAAAGCCTTATTTCAAGCCCAAAATAGACAAAATAGGAAACAAAAAGATGATAAATCAGCTATTAGGATTTGTGTTCCATATGTAAAAGGAACTACAGACAGTATTGGACGTATATTAAAACGCTATAATATAGATACAGCATTTTCTGCTCATCAAAAGATCAGCAATATAATAACCAAGCCTAAGGATTCAATCCCTCTTGAATCTCATGGTGTCTATCAAATCTCATGTAAAAATTGTAAAGCTTCTTACATAGGTATGAGTAATCGTCGCATCAGTGTTAGGAGAGATGAGCATGCTAATGCAGTTAAACAACACTCATCATCATCAGCACTCTCACTCCATACTATAGATTCAGGTCATAAAATTGATTTTTCTAGTACCAGGATCATATCCAGATGTGATAATCTCTACCAATGCAAAATTAGAGAAGCCATTGAGATACTTAAAAGGCCAGATTGTATCAATAAGCGAGATGATACATGAAAACTTCCTCCTATTTGGAAAGATTTTTTTAAAAAACATTCCTAAATTTAACATTTTTTGCTATTGATGGAATTTTAACATTTTATTCAAATCAGTGATTGTAGCGCCTCTACAACCGTCTTTCTACCTTTTATAACTCTGTGGATGGCTTGTGTGACCAAGTCGAAACGTCAGTATATTAATATTAAAAGTTTTTAACATGGATGAACCCGCAAAATATGTATTTTATATATTTAACCTGTGCAAATCTTCGTTTTAACACACACATATATATATATATAAGCAACAAGTATGTGCAATATATAAAAAAATCATGGTAAATTTTAACTTAAATATTTAAATAATAAAGAAATTGCAGAAACATGAATTCAATTTTTTTACTATAATTTTTTTTAGCTGAATGCAATATGAAAATAAAACATTAATCCCCATAATGTATTATTCCACATTACTTCCCATGCTTCACGAGTTTTTGCATTAATTTTTTTTTATCAATTACGTAATGTTGAACACAAAATCCCTATTACATTGCAGTTTTTGTTTATTAAACTTAGAAGATAATTATTTATCTTTCTGAGATATATGTGTTCAAGTGTATGAGATGGAGTGGAGAATGGTGAGTCATGTGAAAGTCTGTGCTCGTATACCCTATATATTATTTGTTTGTATGTGCGTATGTATTTTAATTATATAATAAGAATGTTATTTTAAATACTTTTTAAATTAATATTAAAGAGAAAACTAATAAAAACAATTTCCTAAAGTTGTTGTAATATTATTTGTTTTTATAAAAAATGAAAGAGTTAAAGTTTATAATTAGAATAAATAAAATATCTGCAGTATATAGGTTCGAAAATGATTATTAATAATCATTAGTGTATTTATCTGAAATGGATGGCGTCAAAGTTGTGAGTGGAGGGAGTTTGACAATAGTAAATGAAAATGTAACTATATATTCCTAAGAGATTTTAAGCCACAAGGTTTTTAGAGCAGGCTAAGATTTTTTTTTTTTTTTAAGAAAAATGAAATTTAAATAAACTTCTTAAATAAAATATTATAAACCTGAAATAAGTGGGATATTAGTTTGAATTGTGAGATAAATATATTTAGTTTTATGATATTATTTATATTAGTAAAGTCTGACTTGGGAGTGAAAGATCTTATAATTGATATTGTCTAGTTTTTTAAATTTTGAATAATATATTTTGTTTATATACATATATGTATAAATATAAAAAGCAAAACATTCTTTAAATAGTCTATTGTTGATTAGAAATCTCTATAGTAAGCCATCCATGAAAAACGATAAAAAGAAGGCAATATTAGCCAGTCATGACAATTGACAAGTGATGATAATTTAAGCAGTTTATATTTTTGTTAATTGAAGAGGAAATTTTTAAAAAAGATTAATTAAATTCTATGTGTGCAATGTGCTAAGCATAATTGTGAAATATGGACAATGAGTAATAATGGAAAAAGTCTATTGGATGAATAAAATAACAAATATAGAAGTTTTGAAAAAAGTAAATGAAAAAAAGAAGAAGATTGATTGAGGAAACAGGAAGAAAGAGAACCTGCATTGGACATAGATTAAGGAAGAAATTATAGTTTAATGAAAGATGTTTTGGAGAAAATGGTGAGTGGAGGTAAGACGGAGGGCCAGAAAAGATTGATATTATTGGATAATATAAGAGATAGGAAGAGATATGTGGAATTGAAGATCTGGGCAATGAAGAAAATGGATAAATTGATAATGTAAATCATCTCTGGATCTGTCCATTTGAGAGATTACTGTTGATAATGACATCATAAAATATTGATGTATTCTAATGATGATAATCATAGTGATGGTGATGATTCCCACATGTTGAACTAATAAAATAAATATAGACTTTTAAAATGATATTGATTGTATGAAAGAGTAATCATCACCATAATAATGATGATAGTCAGATCCCATTCACATCATTCTAAAAAAAAAGTTATGTAAAATCATCACACATAATACATCCACTGATATTCTTGCCACATGCTTTTTAAAATGTTGAGCAAACTATTTTGATATTTTGTATAAGACTTAGACATTCATAAGGATATGAACAAATCTAAATAATGATATGGCAAACGAACATAAATGAAATGTTTATTTTATTTAATATAGGAAATAATAATTTTAATGATATTAAATTCAACGAATTAATAAGTTGTGATTTAACTATCAATGATTACAAATAAATTACCATATTATTTTTACTATTATAATGGATTATTGGATAAATTCATATTGTTAATATGTAAAAGATATGACATCACAACTTGGAATGTCAATCAAGAACAATGTATTCATTTATTTAGTCTATAACAAAAACCAGATAAAACATGCAGATATATGAAGATGGGTACTGTGGTATTAGAGCTGCGACATGAAGAATTATAATCATTTAATCATTAAATTAATTAGGTTATTGAATCAAAAACATCTTAAAATCTACATTAAAAAAAAACAAAAAACAATTTAACAACAAAAAAAAAAAAACTAAAAGTATTAATGTGAAGAATAGTTAAAAAAATGCATGTTTAAATCAAATTGAGTGTGTGTTTGCACGCGCATATTCTGCATAATCTATTTTAATACACTGTACAGGCCTTACACCTGCATTTATATATGTAACATATGCGGGATTCAAACTCAGATTTTCATGTGACCTACAACTCTCAGTGCCATCTTATATTGCTAACTCACCTCACCAATATCTGTATGAAGATTGGTTATCTTAAAATAAAGCTGAGTACTAATTGTATTTATGTGTGGTGATGGAAATTTGAACCAACTAATGAATGCTCGTTTAGCACGAAATACATATATTGGTGATTATTTATCTTTTCAACATGTGTGTGATCAGATGAGTCAGCAATATAAGATGGCACTGAGAGTTGTAGGTCGTGTGAAAGTATGAGTTCGAATCCGCATATATATATATATATGCAGATGTAAGCATTATGCAGAATATGCACGTGCAGACACATTCAATTTGATTTAAACACGCATTTTAACTATTCTTCACATTAATGCTTTTCGTATAAATATTTTTGTTAAATTGTTTTTTTTAATGTAGATTTTAAAATATGTTTTTGATTTAATAACCTAATTAATTTAATGATTAAACGATTATAATTCTTCATGTCGCAGCTCTAATACCACAGTACCTGAAGATGTTATGACAGTTGTTGATAAAATATATTTATATAACTTTTATATGAAAATAAGCAATGGTTCCTTTTTAACTAAATATATGGTTTAATATTATTTTTAATTAGAAGGAAAATTATTTAATATATACATAAATCTTAACTTTATACATATTTTTATCAACAAATTTAATTTCTATAATTCATTTAAATGGGTTACTTTTATTTTAAAATAATGATAACTATTAATCATACTATAAACACATAAAATCTGAAAACTTTTATTATTGGATTGTTTAACTGAACTTAGATAAAAAGAAAACGGGTTTGTTTTATAAGTCATGTTTTCGCGAGCAACAATATTTAATAAAATAAAATAAAATTTGCTGTAAACATGATTTATAAAATAATAAAATAATAATGATTTTATTATCTTGTTCAATACATTTGACTTGCCTAGGTTTTTCAGCTTATAGAAGACCAAAGTCTTTAATAAAGAAAATTATAGTTGTCTGTCCTTTTTTAAAATCAAAGTCCAAATAAACGATTATATTTTTAAGCAGAAACTTACAATGCACCATTTGCTTTTTAAGTTCAGGTTAGTGCATATCTCACATAGAATTTGCTTGACTTTTGTTTAAATACCCCCCCCCCTTATATGCTCCATAGAGGAATAGCTCAAAATGACGTTTATTTTGTATGACAGCACTATTGTATCTAAATATAATCTCTGTTAGATCTTCGGTTGATGTGCAGTATCGTAACAATTAGTTGGTAGTTTCTTGTGAGTACACATCTGTATCTGTTCATATTACGACTAAATACTTAGGGATTATGGATGGCCTTATTATTATGAATTCGAGAATTATATTACATATTCTTAATTTAACTTAATAACATAGTTCTAATTTTAGGAAAGCAATGTTTAGAAATTATAATTTTTTTATCCCATGCTTACTTAGGTAGATTTTTACCATAGGGACAAAATTAGTCTCCCTTTATCTAAATGGCATAAAGACTGGCAAATAACTTGAATATCTTGTGCTAAGTTTGATTTCAAGACTATATTAATTGCAAATATTCTCTTGAGATTATTCTAAATTAGGGCCTGGTATTTATATATAGTGTAAATTCAGTTGTAAAAGCCAAACTCAGTGTAATCAAATAAGCAACTCATTAGACAAGTTTAATTAATTTTTCTAATAAGCAAAATAAATTAGCTTTGGTATAACTTTTGCACAATAGATTTCCTTTTTAGCTTCTACTTTCTAAGTTTTTAGTATAAAGCAAATTGAACTTTAATTAAACAATTTTTTTTATGGCACTCTTTTTTGATTTCTAATAATAGGACTATTACAAGAAAATCTTAATTAGATTTCTAATTAAAGTTCTCAAATATATATTTTTAAAAATCGAATATTTTTCTATTTTCGTTTAAATGTAAGACAAACAAAATATATCTTGTTTTTACCTAAAATGAAAAATATATTTGATTTAATCATTGATTTATCGGAATATAAAATCAATTCACTGCATCCCATTTATATTAAAATATTCGAAGTCGGTAGTATTTAGCTTCTTATTATTAATCCTATGAGCACACACACGTATATATATGCACACGCATAAATCTAATCTAGGTTTCTTCCTAAATGTGTATAATCAAAATTTTTGTCACCATTATATATATATATATTAAAATTATACAGTATTAAAGAATATTAAATATTTGGAGAAATAACGTCTAAATGTTGACTATAAATCTACCACTCACATGATAATGAGGGTTATCAATAGAAATGGATTCATAATTCATTTCCTTAGTAGTTAGACTTTGATTCTAGACCAGCATTGCACCTAATAAAAAAAATCATCTCTTCAAAATATTATATATTCACAGAACAGCAGCGATATCTATAATCTGTTATCAAGGTATTTTCTGTAAATAAAAAAATGAATGTCCTAATTTACTTTGGTCTCATATTTTTGCATTGACAAAGACTGAAGAATAGGAATGAAAAATATTGAGATTTTAATCCCTCTAGAAATTTTAAATAAATCCCATTCAGTAGACAAACATAAACTGCTTCAAGGCAGAATAATAAATAATTTTTACAACATGTATAACAATCTCCTACTCAATACTTTAATTATAATATTGACCATAGGTGTGCAAAAGTAATTCCTAGCATAACAGCTAACATTATATATATAATATTCATTATAGAATAATTATTGTAATAAAATAAATTATAATGGTGATTATATATTTTTTTACATATAACTAATAAAACGTAGAAATACTTTCTGTTATTTTATAATCTTCAACTATAAACATTAAACTTTAATGGAAGTAAATATCATCATGTTATAGGGCAAACTTTTTTATTTCTATTTATCAAAATTGCCTTTTTAATTTTTGTTTTATGATTTTTCTTCTCATGAAGAATTTCAATATTTTCCAGATCAAAATTGAAAATACACTCATATATTTCTTATGATAAAAAAACAGACACCATTATTAAATCATTACTACTCTTTTTTTCCATATGTCATAGCATCAGCCAGGAGGTGAACCCACAACAACTGCCTGCAACCAACTGCTTGCTTGCAAGGCAGCTGTGCTGACCTCTCGGCTAACAACACTTGACTCTACTCTTTTTAATATACATTTATATAACAATTGATGTTTATTTTACTTTTTCTCAGTATATTTCAATTCACCTATATATGAAGACTTGCACTTACAGGGAATTTTATATGCAAAATTAGTTTTTATTTTAAAAGTGTAATACTTTTGTATTTTTTTACTAATCTATTAACATTTAGTGAAACACATTATATATTTCTCTATATTTTTTAAAAAAATAGGTTGGACATTTAAATCATATGGAATAGATATCTATTATTTTCATTAACATTCTAGTACTTTTGTGACAAAGTATAGTGAATTTATTATTATACTCAACTTCAATTAACTCTTGTAAATGTTTCAATTTTTGTGACTTATCACTTTCATAATGACATAACTTCTCATTATGAAATTTAAAAAAAAATCTAAGACTTGCCATCTCATGCACAACTAGTATTTTTGATTTACAGAATATATGTCTTTTTTCTTGTAAGATTTCATTATCAATATATAATCCAATAATCTATCATCACTTAAAATATATAAATCAAGATATTTAATGGATTTAGTTTTTCCTTTTTATCAGCTCATTTTAAACTATTTAACTTGCTTAATTTATCCACAAGGCAGTTTCTACTATCTTTATGTCCATAAATGAAAACATAATCAACATATCTTTTGTAAATTTTAATATCAATAAAATTGTAATTATTGAAAATATTTCATCATATGTAAAATAAATAATAAAAAAATACAAATTTTCACACCTATGAGCAGCTCCATGAAACATTCTTCAAATATTTAGTAGCATTTACTTTTCAAAGACACAATCTCAAAAAATTAATAAAAAAAGTTAAAATATATTGACAAACACATTTACTTATTAAGGATTATTCAATAAACTTTATGGAATCTAATCTATCAATATAATAATTTATTTATGTCACATTCTATGAGGCAATATTATCAATTTTTTTAATTATAATATTTTTTTAATTTTATCTACAAATTCAAAAGTTGAAGTAATGGTATTTTCTTTATATTCTAAAATGTCTTGCAATAGCTTGCCAATATATTTAAATGAATGGAATAAATAAACTACAAAATCCATGAGAAAACTCACATAATTTCTATATGTATGTAATTTTATATTTACAAAAACATGCAGCCAGAACTTGAAAGATAATATATTGTAACAAATAAAGAATAAGTGTGAAAATTATTTTGACCAATTACTGATAGAATAAGGTTGAGCTTAACCTTTTAAACACTTGTATGCTCACTATATTAAGACTCTCTAATAAACAAATATTTATTTTAAGAAAGCACTATTTAGATGTGTATTTATAACTAATCTCAATAATATCTCAAAGGTCTATTATGACTTAATGTATAATTGTGGATTTACAAAAATAAATAAATCTTATAAAAATCTTATACTTGGGCTAGCAAGTTTGTTCTAAGTTTTCTTATTACATAAATTTAGTTTAAAATTACACCAGATGTTATAATATTAAAATATACTAAATAATATTTGAAATTTTAAATCTTTAAAATTATAAATTATTATTATTGATGTGATTAAATAGCAAAGGGCATTTTAATGCATTTAATTCATATCTTAAGCAACTAAATATTAAAATGAAAATAGTGTGAGAGTATATATAAAAAAACAATATTTCATATCAAGCAGTATTTTTTTAAATAATATATAATAGTTGTAAAATCATGTGATCGTATAAAATTAATAGATGTTGAGGATAAATTAATTAAAAACTGAAGGCCATATAATTAACAAAATCTAATTATTCTATTAACAATAAATAATAATAATAATAATAATAATAATAATAATAATAATAATAATAATAATAATAATAATAATAATAATAATAATAATAATAATAATAATAATAATAATAATAATAATAATAATAATAATAATAATAATAATAATAATAATAATAATAATAATAATAATAATAATAATAATAATAATAATAATAATTAAAAAATTCAATAACAAAAAGAAGTTCTCTGCAATGATTATAAATAATTCTTGCAATATTTCTAACTATTGGAAAATGATTTCTACTTTATTGCTAATTAAATGTGTACTGTATCTTGACATGATGTAAAACAAAACACTTTATTGGAAAAAATTGTTAAGATTTATTCAAAAAACTAATTATAAATAATAAACAAAATAAAAGAATGTTGTATTGCATTTTTAATTATTAATAATAAAATACATTTCCTCTAGGTATCTGACTTATAAACTTAGCTATTTCATAAAAGAGCAAAATATTAGCCCATCTTACAATATTCTTGTTAAATATATACACCCTCTATATTACATATTTGTAAATACAAGCTTATAAAAGCAATGTCATGCTATATATGACTTGCTTCATTGATTATTATAATTTTACCTTTAATGCATTGGCCATGATAAGGCTATTAATATATGATAGATGTGAATTTAGTTCAGTCTCATATAGCTTTTTAGATTAGATAGCTGGACTTAAAGACATTTCCATTTCCGAAAATTTCAGAGGGTCTACTTAAATATTACCTATTAAATAAGTGATGGTTTTGAGTTGATATTATAGATCTGGTGTCTGAATGTTCTAGCTCTTCACTGAGTGAGCCATAAGCTCGAAACCAATTGGTCTGAGAATAGGAATGTTCCAGATAGAGATTTTAAATATTTTTTTTTTACAGCACTATTGTACTCTATATCACATATTTGTAAATACTCACTTATAAAAGCAATCTCGTGTCTAAAAATTTCAGAGTTTCTCCTTAAATATTACATATTAAATAAGCATTGTTTTTGAGTTGATATTTTACATCTAGTGTCTGAATGTTCTAGCTCCTCACTGAGGTGACCAATAAGCTCAAAACAATTAGTCTGGGAATAGGAATGTTTCAGATAGAGATTTTATGTATTTTCTCTTGGTGCATTTATCAATTAAGAGCTTGTTTGAGCTATAGGTACACTCTTTATATTACATATTTGTAAACACAAGCTTATAAAAGAAATATTATGCTATATATGACTTCCTTTATTGATTATTGTTAAAATATGGCTTTAATTAATCTGATCTTGTTAGGTGCTGACTGCATTTCATAAAAGCTTTATCAAGCTTACATTAAAAATAAAGCAAAATACAATGTTATCAGGGATTTAACTTAAGTAATCAATAATATTTATACAAGTATTAGTGTCACAAGTATAGCTAAATATATAATATAATCTTTATGAAAATCTTGAGAGTACCTATGTGGATAAATAAGTAAAAAATATTTGTAAAATATCTCAACTATATGCTTTAAATATATTTAATTATAGATGCTTGGGATTAAATTAATACATTAATAAAACATATAAAAATATCAGGTATTATGACTTAACTGTAACTCATTATTAATTAATTTTAAATATTAACAACTGATCTCCGTAGTGCAAAGAATCAATAACACACATTTATAATAAAAGTATCAGAAATCTAATATACTATCTGTATATTATTATATCTTTCTTGTAAAAACTGTGATTGAATAAAATAATGCTGGATATTTTAGCACTTAAAAAATTGAGAAATATATAACCTTATAATTTAAAATTAATTAAAAGTCTTTTTAAATTCAAAATAATTATTTTGCTGTCTTTTTTATTCAAAATATTTAAAAATGATTAAATCCTGTAATGCTTTCGTTTATAAAATCCTAATGGATGGGAGAAACAAATACTTATGATAATGTAATTAGTAACAAAGTTTGAGCTTTTTAAGTACAATTCATCACTAGTACTTTAAAATATTTCAACATTACAATAAGTTGTTTTATTTCCTAAGTGTAGTAGACAATAAATAATCATTTGAATCCATTAATAGTAAATTAAAAATTATTTTAAAAGATCACAATAGGTTGTTTTATTTTGTAGATGTAACCTCTTACAT
Source organism: Epiperipatus broadwayi (assembly GCA_028023455.1). Classification (NCBI taxonomy): domain Eukaryota; kingdom Metazoa; phylum Onychophora; class Udeonychophora; order Euonychophora; family Peripatidae; genus Epiperipatus; species Epiperipatus broadwayi. Next base: position 521,242 of record JAQFVV010006644.1, read on the forward strand.
GATGGCATTCATAAATTATAACTTTCCTTGAAATATTTATAATGATAAGGTCCATTAGTTAAAAATTCATTTAAAAAATATTCAATATAACAGTGCTTATCCAGATGAAGATAAAATTTCTTAGTTAAAATTCATTTTTTAACTATAATTCTCCAATACACTGCTGTTTATTCAGGTACTTTAAATCTTATATGTCTTTGGTTTATCAAAAAGGATTGCCACCAGTCTTTTAACTGGTGCATATAACTTGTTTCTGATAACAGCTAATTTTTCCTTTTCTTTAAACTGACTTAACTCAAATAATTCTTATAATCTGTGTAAAATACTCAGTAGGATTTTCATGATAATCTCCATGAAACACATTAATCTGGATATATCTTGAACTATAGAACCTTTTTGAATATAATTCTTTGGTTCTAATAAAAGTTTTGGATATTTTTATCATAAAGCAGTGTGTATTCATCCTTTTTATGTCAGAATAAATTTTGTTAATATCCATATTTTAAAGTATCATCATTCCAATTATTTTTAATAATAGTGTCTACTTTATAGTTTTGAGTATTTGCAATATGTAAAATTCATTCATTTTTTGTTTTATTCAATGAAATTGGTCATTGTTTTGTTCCCTACTTTATCTATATATTTATCTGTTTTTTTAAATAGCTTTGTTGTTTACTTTTGATCTTTTTTAAAAAAATTGTCAAACTCTTCTGATATATTTGAATTACTATCATATAACTGTTCAGGCAAGTTTTGATATTTTATAATAATTTTTTATATCTTTCTATAACTTTTTTATTTCTCCTCCAGATTTAGTTTGAGATTTCCAAATTTCCTTCAATTCTGATTTAGATTATATTCTTAATTTTCCAATTTCTCATTTTTTTATTTGAAAGTCTTTATTTATTTTTATTTTAAATTATTTTGATATCCTTCTATGTTTCCATTTAAACTTTTTTTATCTTCTTTATTTCATTAAGTCTAGATGAAACATTAATTTTAAATTCCTCAAAATTTTTATTAAATTTATATTTTACTTTATCCAATCATTATTCAGAACTTTTAATTAATCTTTCCATTTGTGAATAGATTCATCAAATTTCTCAGCTAGCTTATTAAATGTAATATCCAAATCAATTTTATAAGCCTCATGATTAGTCTTTATTTATTTAATTTTATATAAAAATGTTTTCTTGATTGTCACAATTTACCTTAAATGTTTCTAATTGATTCCTGCATTTTTCAGTCATCTTTAGATTCTTTATATTTACCATCTAAATCAGCTTTGGGTGCTTTATATTTAGCAATAATTTTATTATTTAATTTTTTTATATTATTTTGAGAAGCCTCAAAATTAGTATTTAATTTGTTAGCATCAATTTTCATTTTACTAAGCTTCTGCAAAATATGTTGTGTAGCACTTTGGTCTTTAATACTTTCAGACCTGCCTGAATAATGATCATTAGTATTAATCATTCTTAAAAGTATATAAATAAGTAAATAAGCACTAAAATTTTAATATTAATATTTCATAAACATTTATTTTTGGCATCTGTATCCTTTTTAATGATCCTAGAGAAAAATATGATTTCATATAATGTACTAATAAAAGTAACTAGTATGATTACCATTATGGATTGCTATATCTCTTTAAACATGTTTACATTAAACACTTTATATTGTAATTATCAAAGCTCCAGTATGATATTTAAATTTTACATTCATTAATTACTATCAAATTACAAATTAATCATTATCATCATCTAAGATTACATCAAAATTTTAACCAAATTAAAGAAACAAAATTCACATAGTAATTTTATAATTTTGGTAATCAATTTATTTGTACATTGTAAATTAAATTATAACTATAATTTTTTTATAATACACTAATACACTATTTATCCAACCCAAATAAGTTTGAACTATGATTTTGAGATGCCAGATTCTAACTGAATAAAGAATTATTGCTAAAACAATTTTGACCAATTACTGATCGAATAATGTTGACCTTAATTTTTAAACACTTATATGGTCACTTTATGAGACAACATTTAATAATCAAATATTTATTTTAAGGAATCACTATATAGATGTATATTTATAACTAATTATAACAATTTTTCAAGGTTCTATTATGATTTAAAGTATAACTGGATTTACAAGAATAATTAAATCCTATAACATACTTATATTTGGACTAGAAAGTTTGTTCTAAGCATTTATATTATGCAAATTTCATTTAAATTTATATCAGAATTATAATATTAAAGTACACTAAATAATATTTAAAATTTTAAATCTTTAAAATTACAAATTATTATTATTGATATGATTGTATTTAATTCATATCTTAAGCAACTAATTATTAAAGTGAAAATGGTGTAAACATATAAAAATAAGGAACACCATTTTGTATTAAGCAATATACTTTTAAATAATGTATAATAATTGTAAAATCATGTGGCCATATAAAATTAATAGATGATGAGCATCAACCAATTAAAGACAAAGACAAGATAATTAACAAAATTTAATTATTTTATTAACAATAAATAATGATAAAAAAAATTATTTAAATAAACAAAATAACAACAATAACAACTGCTTCACAATGATTATTAATGTTTTTGCAATATTTTTAATTACTGTAAAATGATTCTTACTTTATTACTAACAAAATGTGTGGTGTATCTTGATATGATGTAAAACAAAACACTATTGACAAAAGTTAAGATCTATTCAAAAGACTTGGTTATTAATAATAAATAAAATAAAAGTGTTTTATTGCATCTTTAATTAATAATAATAAATAACATTTTCTCTAAATGTTCTACCTATAAATTTAGCTTTTCCATTAAAAATCAAAATATTAACTCAATTTATAATATTCTTCTTAGGGTATTGCTTTAATTAACTTGATCCTGATAGGTATTGGTGGCATTTCAAAAGAGGTTTATCAATCTTTCATTATGAATAAAACAATAGTACAATGGGTAAAAGCCTGAAATCTGGGCTGGCCACTTGGGGCATTGTTTACATGTCAAAACATATAAAAATTCCATTTCAGCGACCACGACCTTACAGGCTAATACAACATTTACACATAAAAATTCCATTTCGGCAGCCGCAGCCTTACAGGCTAATACAACATTTACGTATTGAGTATTAACCCATTGAGCTAGGCTGCTTTACATAACATTGAACAAAAATATTATGGCCTGTTTTGTGCATTGAAGCTATTTACGTGTATTCGTTCTATTCATAGCTGATTACTGAGGGTGTTTAAATTTCAAGGTGGTATGACTTTTTCAAATCTTCATAATAGAGTAATGTCATTTCGATTTAAAAAATGTTTTAAATTATTAATAATTGTCATATGGTCCCTACCCTTCCCGAAAAAAAGATTAATATGTAAAAAATTGGCAAAGTGTATGTTCGAACAGGCTTCGACAAAGCTCACGCGCTAAGTCACGTTTCAGCGTGGGGGAAAATATTCGAGACCACTAAAAGGTCTGAGTCAAACATGCAATTTTGAAACTTTTCTTCAGAATTGCTGAGTACAGAAAGTGTGTGAGATTGTATTTTTTTTTTGTCAGGCACACGTAATGTCCACTTTTTATTATAGCAATAAATTTTTAAAAAAAAGTAAAATTAATAATAATAAGAAAAACCATTTAGTCAAGCCAAAAAAAAAAAAAAAAAAGAAAGGTAGAATTAAGTTCTAAACAAGTCACAAATAATTGTATTCTGTTTTTTTGGCAGTGGGATTCAAACAAATTTTTTGATGTCATGAAACGGTCCGAATTTTTCAAATGATAAAAAGAAAAAATACAATTAGCAAAATTTGTTGAAAAAATGTCAGTTAGGTTCCAAAAAACCCACAAAAAATAACGAAAATGAATATCAAAATTTGTTTAATAATAAAGAAATCATGTTCTAAATGAAATAAAAATTATTCATTTAATCAATATTAGAAAAAAAAAAAACCTTGTTGTCTAAAAAAAGAAAAAGTTGTGGCGGCCCGGTAGCGTTGTATTTCATTGATTTTGTCTAACATCAACGCTACAAGTGGCTTTTCCCGGATTTCAGGCTTTTACCATCCAATGTTGTCAAAAGTTTAAGTCAACTGGTCAGTAATATTTTTACAAATATTAATGTCACAAGTATAATTGAATATACATTATAATCTTTATAAGAATTTTGATAGTACCTATATGAATAAATACGAAGAGTAATATTTGCAAAGTATCTCAGTTATATGCTTTATCATAGAAATAAATTAATTCACCAATAAATAAAACATATAAAATATAAGATATTATGACTTAACTATAATTCATTATTAGTTAATGGAAAATAGTGACAACTGGTCTCAGTAGTAGAAAGAATCAATAACACATACTTATACTAAATCATAACAACACCTCTAATGTAATTTTTCTTGTGAGAACTTTCATTGAACAAGATAATGCTAGATATTCTAGCACTTAAAAAAAGTTGAGAAATAAAATATATCTTTTTAATTTAAAATTAATTCAAAACCTTTTTAAAAATTCAAAATATTTATTCTGGTGCATTCTTTCAAAATATTTGAAAGTGATTAAATTCTTTAATGTTTTGTAAAATTATAATAAATGGCAGAAGAAAATAATCATTATGATACAGTAATTAGTATTGATGCTTGAGTTTTTTTGTACAACCCATTACCAGTGAATTAAAAATATTCCAAAATCACAATAAGTCATTTAATTTCCTAGATGTGGTATATAATAAATAAACTAATGAATACAATAATAATGAGTTAAAAATTATTCCAGAGAATGGCAATAAGTGAATTTAACCCCTAGATGTGGAATCATAGTTATTAATCTCTTAAGGGATGGTATTCATAAATTATAACTTTTCTCACAATATTTATGAAGCCAAATTACATTAGTTAAAATTTATTTAACAATAATTATCCAGTATAAAAGTGTTTATCGAGATAATTCATTAGTTAAAATTCATTTTTTAACAAAAATTATCCAATATACTGATTTTTATCTAGGAAAATTTAGGTTAAATGAGTAAATATAATGTCAAGAAAACATTTTAAAACTAGATAATATTTAAATCCAAGCTTTAAAGTTTTATTGCTTTAAAATGCATTACAGATGAACATGATTAAATATTTAATTCTCCATGAAGAAAAACTTCAAGATGCATTTGCCATTAAGGCAAATCATTATTTGGTTTTTTTACCCCATTAACATGGTGCTACAAGATGACAATATGGCTAATTTTAAATTTACGTCCAATCCAGTTCACTTGCAATCAGTTAATAAAGAAGACTAAATAATTCTGAACACATAGATGTATTTATATGTTTGCATCACATGAATAATGAGATCATCTTGATTCAAAAATTTCCCCCTTTTTTGCTTTTTACAATAAAATTTTATCATTGTTGCCTGAATGTAGCAGGGAATCATTGAATGTTTTTAAAAATTTATAGTGCCAAATTTGTAATAAAATTATTTTAAAATTACAAAATAATATTTTAAAATATTTTAAATATCATATTATATTAAAAAAATTAAAATATATATTACCATTTTATAAACACAAATTTATATTGTAAATATTAAAATAAATGATTTTACTTTATTTATTTTTATGTTTTCATTATAAATTATTGTACACATTTAAAATGTGACAACCAGAGCATAAAAGTCAAAAAGTATTAAACACTACTATTATTTTTCCAAGAATTTTTGCTACTTTGTACCAGAGTCATGATGACATACTGGAACTGAATAGTTAGTCTTCCAGTGCATGCTCAGTGGAACATTAGTGTTATGCTGATTGATTACATTATTCAACTTAGAAATAAATTAAACCTATTTCAACTTCCTCTTTCTATCATTTGATTCACTACAAACAGTACTGATATTTTGAGGATAAAACTCATGCCCACAAATATTTTCATGATTTGAAAAATGGAATTAATTTGTGAATCAATTTCAGATTTTTTATATTGATAGACATGCTGTTGCAATCACATTAATACATTAGCCTTCAGTTCACTGTAACATATAGCATTACAACCAATAATCATAAATTTACTTAAATATTTTGTTATTATACCCTTCTAAATTTAAATACATTCAAGAACTAAAATCATTTATGTACACACACATATATTTAAATATTATATTAAAACTTTCTGTCATTATGAAGAACAATTACAATTATATATATATTGAAATGATAACTTTCCAAGGCCCTATCGTTTCACCATCAAACCTAATGACACACTCATCTGTGCTAAGTTCGAACCTATTGAAATGTTAATAAATTTAAAATTCTCTCATATCTGTCTAAACAGTATTATATATTTACATGCGAACCAATTCTATAATTAGATAGAATTAGGAAAATTATAGTGTACTAAATTTATTTAATATTTCTAAAAATGTTCGTTATATTATTTAAGTTAAGAGTAAATTATTAATTTTGTTGTTTAATATTGTAATTCTGTATGTGGATATATAATCTGTGCTATATAGAAAAAAGTTTCTATTATATGTAAGATTAAAAATAAAAGCTGGTCAAGTAATTAAAAAGATTTCTGGTTGTATACAAGTGTCATTAACGACCACACCTGGAATCCGTAAAAAAGTAAAACTAGTTCAAAATTTACTAATTAAAATCTCCTTAGATAAGATTAAGTTATTTTAAAATCTAAATTGGACATTGTTTGCAACAAAAAATCTTAATTATAATAATAGCTTATGGAATGTTTCTAACATAAGTTATCTAAGAATTTAAAAATCTGGATTATAAATTGAAAAATATTTAATTAAATTCCTGAGTTTAGTGAGTCTTGAGGCAATAGATTCCGATAATGAAAAGATATAAATACTCTGTATTTTTAACAAGGGAGAGAACCATATTTTTAGAGAGAATTGCAGCCAGTCTTCACGATTGTTAATGTTTAATATGTCCGGCTAAAAGCAGGCATTTTGTTGCTGTTACTCCATGGGGAGAATGGGTGTTTCTCTCATCGAAATGCCTGAACCACCATCATGCCACTAGCAGAGATAAGCCTAACAAAATGGGAAAGATGATGCCACCAGCCACCAAATCAAATTCATTAAACCTACAGCCAAGAACTTGCAGTTCATTAAATAATACCGGTACCATTTTATTTTTCAAACCGCAGAGCTCTGTGAATTTCTATATAAGTTAGCTAACTCTCTCTTTAAAACAATTATAAAACTAAATGTAACCATAATTTAAATCCAATTAGTATTTAATATGTAAATTGCTACCAAAATTTAATATTGTTGAAGTTTAAATAATCTGACTATTTTTATATTTTCCATTCACTTCAAAGTAAATTATTTAGTTTAAAGTTATATCACTGCAGTTGTGTCTATATTTCTTTGCTTATTTTAAATGCTTATTATATTTTATATGTCATTATTTTGAAACAGTGGGCACTTAATTTCATATTTTTAAGAAGATATTATTTGAAAATCTTCGCATAATTTGTTTATAGCATCAACTTTCTGCGCTGTTTCGAAATCCTATTTTTTTATTATTTAAATGATTTAATATGTGAAATGTGGCTCTTTTAAAATCAACCATTTAAAAACTTAACTTTATAGTTTTATTAAGAATTACATTTAGCCTTGATCGTATGTATAAGTATATTTGTCATTTAAGTTCTTAAGTCCATAGAAATATACTTTCCCTCCTTAAAGTATTTATTATCTTCAAGTAACCTAATAGATCAAGCATGTCAAAGTACAGATGTGTTAATATCCCCTTTAGTAGCATAGACATTTATTGTCAGGCTACACAAGAGTTGGTCCCAATTTGATAGAGCTAATATGCTATTGTCCCATATTTCATAGTATGAAATATACTATTCTTTGCTTGGCAGATGTGATATATTATTTTATAAAATTATTCTCACTTTGCTGCTATATGTAATATACGTATATCAAGATGGAGCCACGGCATTGCCAGCACATCTTTTCTTATAGGGTAGAGCAGTAGTGAAGCCTGAGCCAAGGCCAGGTTAGCACATAAGTCCCTCACCATTTCCTGAACACAATGTTCCTTTTATGCAGCATTGCAATTGGTTACAGGGTTCCGGTGTTTGTCACAAGAACCCTGAAGTTATTTCATCCATCCACAGAGAAACTTTTCCTATTATTGTTTACCTGTGCCATAGCACTGTGGTAAAATCTTATGCACCAACTCTCCCACCTTAACGCTTTCAGCATTTCTGAAATTTTCTCTCGAAAGCCATGTTCGATCGATTGTTACTTGAGCTGGTTTATGCATTCATTATTAAGTCATATTGTATATTTTAGTAAATGAATTTATGATCAAAGTTCAATATATCTATTTATATAACAGCCACAAATAGGATTTGGCTTAACTAGATTTATAGACATAACGTAGTGATTGATTATGTATTAATTGTAAAGCAATTCATAATATTGGCACATGTTAAACCCATCTATGAAAATTTAATGATTATTTATGTAAGGCTATTTTGAATTACCCAATGTTTGCATACATTCTACACTGAAATGCTATTGTAAATAAATGAAATATAGATAGAAGAATTGTAAATAAATGTATAATTAGTTTAATGTATTTCATTCTCTGTCTCGTTATTGATCTAATTCAATCCAATTCTAATTATTATTTATAGTCTATATATGTGAAAACTATGCATTAAGTTAAATTGAGTGATATATTTTAGACAATTAAGAACCTTTCTTTTAATTATCAGAGTATTATTGCATCTCCATGACCTAAGTCGGCCGTGTGGAAAGAGGTATACTACATGTAATTTCAAGGTGGTCATTCGTAGGGTCTTGAGTCTTGGAATCCTGGCTTACGAGTTGATGTGTGGTTGGACTTAGGATGTCACAGTCCTAGTCTGGTCAGCTTCAGTCTCTTTTGCTTGGATTCTGAATTCTGTTATGCGAATGTACAAACTTGACTGTTACAATATATATATATATACCCTAATAATTTTATTCCTATACTAATACCCTTTTCAAATAATATATTTTTGTTATTGTTAGTATTGTGCCTTTTTATTCTATATGTTGTTGTTTTAAAATTAACTTTATGAATGTATGAGTGTTTTTGTAACTAAATATAAATTACAATAAAAATTTGATACACATATTTGAAAATGCTGTATTTATAAAATATGTGTGAGAAGACATCTTGAATCAGTTTAATAGTTTGCCTTATAAGGTAATTATTATCAATAATATTTAGTGTGTCTTCAATAATATTACTGGCAACCCTAACAACAATAATAGTAACAATTAATAATATTTGTTATCTTGCCAAGCAAACAATTTTTTTTTTTGGAAATTTTGTTTATAACCATTAATTTCCACATATTAAATATTATTACAATATATATTTATTAAAGTGGGACACCTTTAAAGCCTTCTCCAATTTAAAAGTAGATTAGTAAAGTAAAAGATTTATCAGATTTATCACCTAACAGATGTTAAAGGTTGTTTTATTGTTTGCCTTTACTTAATGATCAATAATGATTAGTTATATTTATTGCTTATGGTTGCCTATCTGAAAAAAATATTAAGTCTGCTTGGAACTTGAAAAATTTTCAAGCATATTCACTTAAACTATGACTTATGAGAATGATATATTAAACAAACAAACACCCTAGAATAAACTCTACAACATTTAATATATTAGTATAAAAATAAATAAATAATAGCTGTAGCCAATTATTATTATAATTAGAGCACATTTTATACAAGTTATTTTAAATAAAGGCATTTGTTTTAGAAAAGAAACAGTGAATAAAAAGATATTAGCAGTTGTACTAATAGATATTGAGTGTTCTGAGGTTTTTTCATTGTTTATTCTCTAGCTAATAATAATTATGTAGTTGTTGAATGACCAAAAATAATCTTACTTAATATGAAAATTATTAAAAGTCTTCTATAGTTTTGAAATTTCTTCAAATTTTATCTAGACAAGATTTAAACCCAAATCATTGCTCTGGCAGAAATATGTTGTAATCATTTTATCATGACACTTTTCTTGTAAAAAGATATCGTTCATAGAAATTAATGTCAGTTTAATAAATATTAAATTCTAAGCAAATTTCAAAATCTTTTTTTTTCTGAATTAATGAAGCAACTTTCATCATTGAAGGTGTTTCAATCACTTTTTGAGAATTAGCATTTTATTTCTTCATGTACTTTTATGTAATAGATGAAGTAATAACAATGTGACAAGAGGAGATAGTATATACTGATTATATTTAAAAACTCAATGCATCCTTTGTCAAGAATTGGTAAGGATCACATAATAATTTCCAATATGTAAACATGATGTAATATGGAATTATTAACTTCCTTTTTATATTTTTATGGCTAAATAATTTTACTTTTTGGACAATCTTGTGAATATATATATATATATATATATATATATTAGGCATGACAAATACTTATGAAATATTTATATATTATTGTTTTTTTTTATTCGCCATTGATATATTATCAATTAAGAGGAGAATGGGCAGTTTTACCAGGCAATGACAAATCAGTATTCTTACAATTATCAGTTGGTAATGCAATTAATATTCAATTTTCCAACAGTATAACAATTAATCATAGAAGAGATTGTAAATTGTTTAAACATTTTTAACAAATTGAAAAACATTGTCTTGCATTGGTGGTGGAGAGGTCAGTGTGACTGACTTGCACTTGCAGGCAGTTGCCCGGGTTGCGGGTTCGCGTCCTGGCCGATGCTATGACACTTTAAAAAAAATTGAAAAACATTTATTATAAATAACACTGCTATCAGTCAAAAAATCCAATTGTTGAAAAACATTTGTGTGTATATATATATATATATTGTAACGGAATAGCGTTACATGGGATTTGAACCCAGGCATATGAGGTTATATTAAACACATATTCAATTGATGAAATGAATGACAGGAACAAAACTTTTAAAAAAGCGGTCTTGCTTTAATAATAAACAAGAAACAGCCGTTTCTAAAGCATGATCGCAGCTATATAAGAGTACCTGTCAAATTTATTGAAATAAAAAAGTAAAAAAGAGTTTTTTTTATTATTTTTTTTTTTTTGTTAAGAATAAATCTGTAATTATTAGTTGTAGGTTTTTTTTTTCTGCATTTTTTTTAATTAAATAAAGAGAGAGGAATGATTGAACGCAAGTGTGACTTTTTATTAAATCATTTGAATCATTTTGAACAAAAGGGGAAAATGAATTAATTAATTTGCAATATGTTCTGAAATTCCAAGCGATCTAAAATTATTTTAAATAAGGGTAATTAGTAAAGGTAAAATTAGAGAAATTGAAACAATAGGCAGGATATGGGCTGGTACGCCTAGATAAAATAAGCCGAATTTAGAAACAGAGGTGAGAAAAAGTGTACACTGCTATTGTACAACTCAGACTTCTGTCTCCAGCGAAACAATACCTGAAAAAATGGTCAAATTGAGTTAAATTCCAAAGTGGCGTAAACGATCCCAGAAATCACTGAATTGAGTTAATACTCGATGGACTTATAAGATGAAGGGACTCACAGGTGCATGGGAGTGATTGGGTGAAAAAAATTCAAGGTGTGAGGGCGGGAAGGAAGAGATCAAAAAGGCTGGACAGCGCTTTTTGGATTATTATTAAAATTAGAACCAGAGAAGAAATAAAATCTAACTTTCGTGTAGAAATCTAACGGAGATGCGTTGCTGAACATAAAATTCGCGGCTTGACCACCGGACCTCCGCGTCCAGCTCAGCTGATTGCCAATAGGATGCTCATAACACCGGAGAAACTTCACATAAGGACCACACACACTTTTGAGACCTTGCAAATTGTCAGAATGCTTCGTTAAAGAAGAAATCATCGCTCAGGATCCCTCTTACAGTCTTTCTACATTCCACAGGTAGCTATCTTTAAATTGTCATATTCACTTATGCACCAAAGTAAAATAACTTTAAAAACCAGAACTATTAAAACATTAAGCTAAAATGATAAAGTTACTCATGACCATTAATGAACGATTCGAGAACCTAACCAAATAAGTTTGCCTACAGATTAACATTCTTTAAAATATGTGCGAAGTCACCTTGAAATCTATATTTAAATTATCTCGGCTTGCCGGTCATATACCTGCATGAATTGTTATTAAACAGATTAAAATAAAACATTTATTTAACTAGTATTTTTTGTTATTAATTGCTTGGAATTTCAACATAAATTTATATAATAGGGAATGAGTGCTGGAGCGATCAAATTTGTTTGTATATGAATGAATGCATTTGATATTTTTGGTGTTGGGATTTGATTATATTTATGTTTATGTTTATTATGCTCTCTTGGATTAATATTAAGTTTTGATTAATTTATTCTGTGGGATATAGGGCGGGCCCTCATATGATAAGTCTGATTGATCATGATTGAAAGATCACATATACGATGTAATTCGAAAGGTGATATTGGCTGTGCTCATTTCTTGCTTCCAACTGGAGTGATGCACGGGCATGTTTTGTGATATAGTTGAGTGAGCTTATGCACATACGTGGCAGACTCTTATAAAAGTTCTCCTGGCGCCTACTACTTGGATTCAATCCGAATTTACGTATAAAATAAATAAAGCGTACGTGTATATGTGTTTGAAATTATCTTCACAGAACATTATGTAATCCCCCAGATGCAAGAACACAGCAGGTTCATAGAAGTGAACCATCAACCAAAACACGAGAATGTCACCGTAGGAATACGGCAAAAGCGTCCAGATATAAAGGACGTGGCTTTACTGGGCTTTCGGGAAGGAAGCCGGTGAAGGGCGGGATACAATATATATATATATGTGCATAACTAGAAATAAGTTTTTTTCAAACCATTGACTGATAATATTATGGAAAAATCAAATGTTTCAGTTGTTTGCACCAATCAACTAATAACAATAGATATTAAAATAGTAGGAATTTTTTTCATACAATAGTGCTACCTAGTGAAAGCTCTAGTAATCAATAGATGTTACAAGTTTGTGCACCATAATACCTATTCTGTGCCTGCTTATCCAATATCTCCAGATTAGTTTCTAGGTTATGGTTTTCATCAGTGCGAAGCCTTGGATCTGGGAGCACTGATGAATGAAAAATATAATCTAGAAACTAGTCTTGGGGTACTGGATAGATATGAATTACCCTTTTAGCATGTATTGATTACTAAAGATGGCACTAGGGGGGGCATTATTGTATGGAAAATTTGTTATAGTTTCAACTGCTTGCATACGCATAAGAAAAGGTGATTATGTAATCTTTTAGTGGTTTAATTAACAACAATAAATATTATAAAAAAGATCAACACATTAGAAATTATCAATATAAAAGAATAATAATTTATGTTATTTTAGAATATTGTAACCTCATGTATCAATTGAAAAAAAATGTGTTCAGAAAATTTAATGCTAATCTTTATAATATATACATTAAATTGTGTTAACAATGATATTTAGGGCTATGTGGGTATTTTTTATAAAATTATGTGATAGTTGTAATAAGGAGTATTAGATTATAAATACAATTTTAATTAGGATTAATCATTCATTATCAATAACTACTAATTATGATTTGTTTATAGAACTAGTGTAGTATTTTGTTTTATAGCATTTTTTTAGTAATTTTTGCCTTTGCATATGCTTAGATTTTAGAATTAATCTAGACAGTAGTGGCTATAATGTTATATGCATTCAGTGCTGAAATACTCTGAGTATCTTTCAATTTTTTTAATTAATGTATACATTTATTTGTAGTATTATATCTCAAATATATATATGTAATTTTAACATAAATTTTATATATATATATATATGTGTGTGTGTGTGTGTAATACTCAAAATATTCTAGAATTAATAGTAAAAAATTTCATATGTCTATATAAAATACAAATAAAATATTTGCTATAGACATCTTATAGCATTTTGTGCCATCTTGAGCAGATGGCAGAAAATACTGTAAGCTGGCTATAGCAAATGTTTTTTTTTTATTATTATATTTTGGCATATGGAATGTTTTTCCTTATTCTAGAATATTTTGATTATTATATTTATTTAATTTGATATTATATATATGTATGTGTGTGTCATTATTATGTAAATTTGTCTTAATGTTATAAAGCCTAATTAAAAAGTTTTCAATACCGGATATAAATATCAAAAATATATGTTAAGAGACCTTTGTATATAATGGCAAATTTAACTGACAATCCAAGGGATATCACCTGATGTAAAAACAATTTTTTTAAGCAAAGTCCTTATAATAGTTCTATAAATATATATGATATCACAATGTAAAAATCAAAAATATGCTAAAGTGGTATTCATTCAGTTTAACATAAAATGATTTTTCAGATTAAATTACTAATCTTGTTATCTCATTAATAATAATAAAAAATACAGGTCAATGCTTTTTTTAAAAAAAATACTAGTTGTATTAATAATTTAGTAGTGACAACACACATTCTAAAAAAATATTCCAGGATGCAAAATACTTAACTCGTTTACATTTAAGTTGCACCCGTTGCTACAGATCTACAACAATTTTTCTAAAATAAAATTTTAATTCCATTTAAGACATTCAAATTATCCTCAGTCTGACTATAATTAAATTTTTACTTGCCACTTTTCATAGACTGGAGTTCAAATTGTTTTAGAATTTGAATATTTTTTCATGTAAAGATTTCCAAGTGAACTTAAAATGTTTTTAGTTGGCTTATTATTGTTCAGTAAATGAGTACACACATGTATATATAACCTAAACTTTATATTAAACACAGCTTAAAATCACAAAGATATGTAAATCTTTTCTTGTTTATATTTATTTTAGGTTATATACTTTAAGCTATTTTCCTCTAAAGAGATTCTGTTTAACAATTGCTCTCAACGAAGCTATTTTTTTGTAAAAAAAAACAAAAAAAAAAAACAAAAAAGCTGTTGGGTGTGTTTTAAAATTTAAACTTGGATATTTAATTAAAAAATGAGAACTTGGAAATGGGATTCCATCTCAACTAATGTTTAATAGTTTTTCTTATTGGATGATATTATTATTGGTTTTTTTTAATCATATCGATTTATAATTTGCCTACTTGAAAACGTTTATTTGTTTTTAAGAAATATAGTATTTAAATTAAGATCTTTATTTTTTTATCTTCTATTTTCTTAATTTAATTTCCTTATATTTAATTTAATTTCAAAATGATAGTAAATTCTATGATCAATCACATAATTTTTTTAAGTTTAACGTTATAATAATTAATTACCGTTTATACATTTTATTTCTCTTCAGTTTTTATTATTTATATGTAAATAAATAATTCGAAAATAAAAATAAAGTGCTCCAATTTATTAATCTACAAAAGTAATTTTTAAAATTCATTATTATAAAGCGATTTTGTCTTTTTTAATATACCGTGAGATTCAACATTCCAACACCTTGTGCTTATTAACTATGACAAGTTAATTTACCGGAAAGTGTAACATTTTACAATTATTGTCTATTTACATAAAGCGCGATTTTTTTTTTTTTTAAAAAAACGTACCTTTAAATTACATTTCTAATGACTAAGAAAAACCTAAATTCCAGTGGGAAAAACGGCGATGGATTTTAAATATTTAAAACAAAATTGAATATGGAAAATGAAGTCATGATGAACTTAAAATTAAAATAAGCGATAGCTTTTAAACTGAATTTCCATTTTTATTTCCAAAGGTGTGAAAGAAATGTCAATCCGGTCTGTATTAGCGCTAGAATATGAAAAATGTCATACACTAGCACACACACTTACCTTTTTCACGTAATTTTGTTTATATGTTTCAGTAATTTGTAATGGAATAGAAGCTTCAAATATATTTACATATACATATAAAATTTAAATTTTAAATGTGTATAGAAGTTAAATTGTAGCATGTGATATATGTCTTACTTGAAAAAAAGTAATGAAAGATTCAAAGATGTCCACTGTGTGAGAGGTGTTAAATATGGATAGAAACTAGTCCATATCTTGTGTGAGAGTGGTTATTATTTTATACATGTCATATTTCAGTACAGATTATAAAATATATAATCTATACTATTTAATGCTAATATTTAGAATTTTAAACTTATGAGTGTTTAACTACTGATAAATGTTTATTTTGTATGTGGTAGTTAGTTAAGGTGGTATGTATTGACAGTCAAGATAATATTAATTGGTGTGCTTGCTTGACATTTTTGGTTAGTTTCACTTGTAAATTTCCTATGGTTTCAATTTTATAATGACTTTGATTTTATATTGAATATTTTCATGAGCATGGATAATGTCATATCTTTATAAATATGACTATAATGATGAATTAGTATTTAAATATTTTATATATGAAATTTTAAGAATAGTTGTTGTTTTTATGTCATTACTTAGAATATTATATTAGTGTCTTAATCTTATATTTAATAAGGGGATTCTCGTTAAATATATATTTTTAAATCATTTTTGATAAAAAATTAAAATAATAAAAATATTCTTTAAAATATTTTTCAACTATTAAAAAATAATAAAAGTTTTGACATTAGAAAGTTCAGTAAATTTTTAATGGACCATTTTTTAGTAAAAAAAAAACACTTATGACAAATAAAATATAAATGTACATCAAATACTTATTAAGAGAAGTGATATTAATAATTTACATAAAAAAATAAACAAGTAAAAAATGTGTATAAATTTATTCTTTGTTTTTAGTAGAAATTTCACTAAAAGATGCTACTACACGTGTATATAAGCACCTATCTTCTTTCTCGATGAAATTTGTTAATTTTTGAAGCATTATTATTGGCTATTAAATTGTTATTGATAGATTCTGATAACTAAAAATATAGTTAGAATTATTATCTTAAATAATTTGTAACTATTAAATAACTTTTAGCCTTATTTGTAATTCAAGTTTTATTATCTAACAAACACTAAGGGAAAAAAAACTTAAGTTTCAGTGCAATTTATTATCTTAGACATTAATACATTGTACAGGCCTAAATCTGCATTGATATATGTAATATATGTGAGATTCGAACTCAGACTTTCACATGACCCACTACTCTCACTGCCATCTCATATTGCTGACTCACCTGATCACACACATTTTGAAAAGATAAATATCTTAGATGTTGGAAAAGAGAATATTATATAATCTCAAAAGAAAGAAAAATACATCAAAAACAACTGACATACTTTGGTATTTGTATTGACAAAATCAGTGAAAATAATATCTATAACAGTATTATTGCACAAATAAATCTAGTAAAGAGATGTATGCTTTCATATTCTTATAACATTGAAGTAAACAAATTCACTTCAGAAAAAATAATGTATGTTAATTTCTGCATTTACATTGTAAGAATTAGCTACAATTGTAGATTCTATTTGTGAGAAGAATATTGATCTCAGCATGAATTAGCAAAATTATGCATTAAGTAATTATGTTAGAAATGTTATGATTTTTGTTTTTGTCATGTCATACAAAATGTATTAGAGTTGACTTTTATGCTGTTCTTTCTATATCTTGCTGTGTGCAAAGAAAATTATGAATATTGTTTTAGCTTTAATCTTATAATGTTATCTATTAAATGGTTATGCACTTCTGTCTGAAAACATTTTCAGTGGTAAATACAGTAAATATTGTTTGCTTCAAGATTCTGAATGAGGATTTGTGTGGCTGAGCTAGCTTGAATTTGAATTACTTTATTATTATTAAACTTATTTCTTCAGAAATCATTATCATTTTTTAAAGAAAGAAATAAAAAGCAACGCACAATATTATCAGTTCAAATTCTCGACATTCTGACATTTAAAGCATTTCTGCCTCAATAAGTCTGCTATTTGTTGCAGGCCATTATTTATTACAAGACGCAGGTGAGAAAAACTGAAATAAAACATGAAAGCTTAACAAAGCGGTTCACATCCTAGCTAAAACGTTAATCTAGTTTATTACTCGCAAATTATAGTATATTTCAATGTTTACATTTACACATTCATAAAAACCTTCAATTTATATACATATAGAATTTGGAATATTTATGTGATAGTTATGATATAAAGGAATTTGAAATGAGGGTACCTTTTTTAAAAAATTGTAATTGCTTTATTTCATAGATTTCTAGTGTGAAACTATTAATTATTATATACCTATATTGAGACACATATGTATATATAATTTTTGAATAATAGTAATAATCATATAAAAATAATTAATTTGTTAAAGGATTTTTAGAAGGTAGATTTGATAATTTATAAACCTTCTGGCAATACGGAGGTCAAACAATACGAAAATCACCAATTATCACCAAACGTAATGTGTCACGGTTTTTCCACATAAATATTATATGAGTATTAGGGTGATATACTGAACGTCGATTTATTAACTTCGAACTTTCATAAAACAAACAGAAATATATAAGAAACTGTAAAAAAGTATTTAAATGATGTTTATAATTGATGTTCACTACTCAAGAATTATATATTTTCGCTGAAATATATATGTACTGATGTGGTTATAATAATATATATATATATATATATATATATATATATATATATATATATATATATATATATATATATATATATATATATGAGCACTTAAAAATAACTAGTGACTGTGTCTATTCCATTCAACTTTAAAATATTAAAATCCGATCACCAATATATTGTTTTATGGTATTTTTTTTTAAAGAAAAAAACAAAAAAGGAAAAGAATGAATATTTTATATGTTAATATTGGATGTTTTACTTTTATTTTTTCAAAAACTTCAGTCTTTCTTTCATAAGATCTCTTATGATTCATATAAAAAAAAAAAAATTAATATTGATA
Organism: Epiperipatus broadwayi; assembly: GCA_028023455.1. Classification (NCBI taxonomy): domain Eukaryota; kingdom Metazoa; phylum Onychophora; class Udeonychophora; order Euonychophora; family Peripatidae; genus Epiperipatus; species Epiperipatus broadwayi. The sequence goes on from JAQFVV010006644.1 coordinate 540,176, forward strand.
GGCTTCAGTAGATAATGTTCAAGTATATTATTTTATTATTTACTACAATATTAGAAGACTGTTCTGTAACCAAACTTACTTGGCATTACTCCGTTTGTTGCTTTTGCACATAAGTTAGATAAAAATAATGTTTTTTTTTTTTACTTCTAATATTGATCATGTATTTTTATTACTAGTTATATAAGCACTGGTCAAAAAGCATTCAAAATAAATAATCTGCTTTTCACACAATTATTTCTTTCACACACTCACAGGCATTGATTTTGGCACATCTTTTAAGTTTAAGCCATGAGAAAATGTAACTTTTGATTGTATATATATATACACACAGACATATGTTGATCAATATCACTTTAAATAGTTTTTTGAAGCACTGAAGTATATAGATCTCAAAAAAATATAATCCCATTTCTTTTAAACCCAGAAATGGTACTTTTTATGTGATGAGAATAATATTTCAGACAAATGGAAATATTTAACCACTTTTGAATAATGATATAAGAATTGAAATGATAACTTTTAAAGATTTATCCACTTTATCTATTTTTTAAGTTTTAGACAAAGCCATCAAGCACAATGGAATTAAAACAGCTCAATGTAATATTAAAAATGGAATGGTTGCAAATCTTTGTAAGATATTAGTGGAAGTTTTAAAAAATGTTAGTGATAAGTTAGCTTATTGGACTTTTTAAAATTATATATATATATATATATATGTATTGTAAATATCGATAAGTCTATCTATATTTTAAAAATTATCATTTGTTATATAAAAAAAAAATCTCTTTGAGTTGATGTTTATATATGAAGTATTATTATTGTTTATGGTTATTAGGTATAGTTATTGTTTGAAGTTATTATTTTATTTATATGTTGATGGTACATCGTTATGAATATTTAATTATTATAAATAAATGAAGACATATAAATTGTTGATTATATAAAAAAAATATTTTATTTGCAGTGATTATTAAAAAAATGCAATATTATTATTTATGTATATTTTTAAAGTTGTCAAATAAATTTTCAATTTAATATTTTTTATATATATGCTTGATATATATATTTTTTTAATGTTAATTGTTTAAAATAAAACATGTGTAACAATGGTTTTCAAAACAGCATTTGCTAGCACGTGGAACAACAGCAACAACAAAAAAAAGAAGCCATTATTATTAGGATAGTGATAAAACAAACAAAAGGATAAAAATTTGGTATATTTTGTTTCTTTGAAATTGCCATTCTTAAGAATAGTGGAATAAGATAAATTTCTGTAATCAATACATAAACATGACTGGCTAATATATATATCGCAGCCAGGGGGCTGCACCCTTTTTTTTCATTTATTCCAAGGCAGTTTAAAAAGAAAAACTAGGCAAATTTCAACACATGAATTTCATCGCGTCTGAAGCCGAAATTTGATATAGCTATCTTGAATCTATAATGGTCAATCTAATAATAATCTGGAGGTAACTAGAATTAATATATTGGATTTAACATTTCAATTTATTTATTTACTTTTCAAGGAAAGAAATTTTAGAAGGATAAAAATATACATACATCCAAGAATTAACAATTTTCTCTAACGTGATAGTTTCTTCACTTTAACTAGAATGCATTCTAATATTAAACGGATAAAGAAATAAAACAATGGAATAAGTTGACTTTTGAAAGAAGAATAAATAAGTAAACTTTGAAAGGTAGTAAATAATTTTATATGTATAAATGATATATAAATATATTTTTGAGATCGATATTTTTGTTTATTTTTATTTTTCATTATAAAAATATAACGTTTTATAAATATTCAATTCAAGCGTCTTGTTTTCTAACAGCAATAAACATTTAACAGGTGTCAAAATTAACACTTAAGTAATTTAAGATCTTAAAGTATGGGTTATAAGTTTGGGTTTCATGTGAGTTGTTATGTATATTTTAATAAGTAGATTTATATTCAAAAATTTTTATTATAAAAATTTTTTATTATTAATTTATTTATTTTCATTTTTTTTTTTAAACTTCATATAATAATTTTTATGCCGATCAAAACAATAATTTATATATATATATATATATTTGCTGTATATAATTTTTTTTTGAATATCTGAAAAATATAAATATGGATTTGTGTTTATATTAATGCATACTTGTTAAGCACAAATATGTCTTTATCTATTTAATATATATACTTATTGCAAGTATATATGTATATTTATTATTTGGGTTTGTATTTAAAACATTGATATTACCTAAAATTAAACCATAATATAAAATAAAGGATGTACTATTTGTTTTATAAGTAATGCCTTTGTAATTTATTTGAAAGAGTATTAATATTTTATTGTTATTTTTCTTTTAATGTTAGAGTCATTATGAAATTAATTGAATTCACAATTTAATAGAGGATAACTTCATATTTCACTTATTGTTTAGTCTTTAGGCCACTTACACATATTATTATTCAGTGATATGTTTAGATATACATAAATTTACATAATAGATGTGTATATTGGATTTAATAGAATTCCCTTTGTTTCTGATATATATATTTGATTAGTTAGTCATATCAACCTTGAAAATAAATTATAATGATAGATCTCATTGCTCTCTATGATTTTAGATTTATTTCATGTATAGCTAGTTGGAAGAGCATATAAACAATTTATTTAAATATAACTGGGATAATTTTGTCTTTCTTCATTTAAATCATACAATTTATTATATTAGGCTTTCTCAACAATTGGATTCATTTAGATTATATATATTTCATTACGTTTATCATCCAATGTTTGAAGCATTATTTTCTTCTCACATATTAATGTTCCATTACATTTGAGGTATAATATGTTTATATGATATATTGTCCATTACGTTTGGCACCACAAACTGTTGGTCCCAGTTAACTGATGATTGGTATAATGGAGTAAAAGTATGTTCCATTACATTTGGACGCCACAACATGGTCAGCATAATATGTTCGTTTAATTATTCATTACATTTGGTGTATCAAAGTTAGGGGCTTGGTTAACTAATGATTATTGTTGCAAAAGTTCATATGTTTATTTTCATTTGAGATCATATAAAGATACATTCCATTATATTTAGCTTTCCCAATGTTTGGGGCCTTCTTTCTTCAATTTAAATGGAATGCAGCAAGTACATTCCATTACAGTATATATATTGTAACCTCTGTCCTCTTCACTTATTCACTTTATTATATTTATAAATGCCCAGGCGCCAATTCTATACAAGATAGAATAAAATTTATAATTGTAAATTGATTTTAAACTTATTTAAAAGATTCTTATATTGTAATTATTCTATGGCTTAGCTCAGTTGAGGTTATAGGATATGGTCTTCATATAGGAGGCAAATAAGGATGATAAAAACGTCTACAAACAATAATTCTATAATGTTAATTTAAATATGTTCTAAGCATTTATTCAATAATAAAACTGTTGCAAAATTGACAATTATTACATTTATTACAGTATAGACAATGATGAGGATTGGGTATCTTTTTATCCAAATCACCACCTATTCTAAGCAAAATAGAATATATTATTAGCACTGTAATATAGTGATTTATCATCTCCAGACAGATTAAACAAATTGACTTCTGCTGGCAAATCTATATATTATAAGGCTATGTTATGTTAACCATATATATGTGTGTGTGTGGAAATGGAGAATCGAACGTATATAATCAAGCAATTCATATGGGCTATTAATTCAATAAAACATTTATTAGAAATTAACATAAAAGACAAAATAAATAATAAAATAAAAAAAAAATATTATTTATGCACCTTGCTAACCAATTACATTGTTCTTCCATAGTAAAACCAAAACTGACTAATATTTGATATGTGAATCATATATATACTTTGGAATAGTGTGCATTTTTACAACATTGTAAATATGATGTATTTCTAAACATACTTTTTATTAACTTATTTATATAACTTGGATGATGCCATAAATCAATCATCTTTTATACATATTATAAAAATTTATACAACACTTATCTGTTATAATCAGTATATATCATCTAACACTAACTATACAAGAACAAAGAAAGGCATGGGAAAACACTAACAAAACACTTACACCTATATACGTGAGAATTAAATAATATCTCCAAACTCAATCTAAATAATCTAATCGTCCCTGACCATTTCTACCTTCAACTTATAACAGACAAGGTTTTAATTCTTTATTTTTTTAAATAAATTTCATTAGCGAAATTAAGCATAATAAATACAATTTAAAAAAAAAAAAAATCATTTATAGCATCACGCACACACTTGAATATATATAATCACCTATAGTATAATTTCTAGATCATACAAAATAGATTATCATATTATAATAACATGAAGTTACATTGTTTCATTTTTTTTAAAAAAAAAAAAAAAAAAATTGGTTATACATCTGTTGTACTCAGTAACGAAAATATTTATCAATATCCCATCATTACATGTTAAGTTTTTTTTTTTTAAAAAAAAAAAAAAATTAAAAGTTGAAAGAAACATACATATTACAGAATGTCTATCCGACTGTTGATGCATAATTTGTTAAGAATGATAAGAGGTTTTTTTTTATCCTAGAATTCTGTGACAGGTGTTATAAATGACATTTGCATGCATTGAAATTATTTTATTATATATACGCGAATTGCAAAGTTATACAGTAGAAAATTATCCTCTTGATACAAGATTAAATAGATAAACTTTTTCATTTTAAATTTTAATTTGCAGAAGATTGATAGAAAATTATTAAAATTGAAAATCAAGCGTTTGATTTTAGCGTTTAACAAGAAAAATTTAGCTAGCTTTATTTTAAACAATTTTGTCATTTTAATATTATTTACTTTTGGTAATACTTTAAAATAAATCATAATTACTTATCTTATGTGCCATCCAGGTATTTTAAAGATAATGAATATGGATCATGACTTTGGCAGAAATTTGGAGCTGGCTTCCTTTTTGGTCTATCTCTTCATGGTTATATTACTCCAGTAGTATAATAGAAATTCTCCATCAATATATTATTAGAATCCTTGTGATGTTTTTCTTTATTTGTTCCAATGCTCTTAGAGAGTTATTGATTCTTTTAAGCTTTATTGTTTTAGCTTTTTCCTTGAAACATTTTTTTTTTTACTTTTTTTTCAAGTTTTAAACTTTCTGTCTCTCTTCACTCACGCCCTCTGTGTTTCTATGACAATCAACTTTGAAAGTTTACCAGAAATATTATTTATAAAAATTTTAACAATGTTTGAATGGAATAAACATAATAATAAAAATAAATATTAAATATTAATTATTAATTTTAGAAATGTTATTCATTATTATACAAATAATCTTTATCATTTTTAAACATAAGATTATGAACAATACATAATCAGTAAATAATAAATAAAATATAGAAAAGAAAATTCTAATTAATACTATATCTATGTTTCTGCTTATTATGACATGTAAATTCTCTACTACATATAAACATCCCTAATGTTGTTCATCCTCCTCTTTTACTACCAAACACATAATCCAAAGCTCTACCAATCAGTACACCCAATTAAAGTTTTAATTTTTTTAAAATCCTAATTTTAACTAGCAAATCTCACCACAATTTAAGTTTAATTTTCCTAAAACTCAATTTTAAATATTAAATTATATCACAATTCATTTTTCTCAGCTAATTATCTTTAGCCATTGTTAGCACAAATGTGACCTTCCCACATTTCTTCCTGGTGCCAACCTGGAAGGTTACAATCCTTCCCCCTTATGAAAGAAAAATGAATTGGATAAACAACAATCAATATTAATAGCACATCAAATTTTACATTAAGATCATTCCTCAATTAGAAAATTATGTTTATCGAATAAACATAAAACAATAAAACATTTAATGCTTTTACAAACACTTGTTTCTATTATATTTTAGCAACATTAAATAAGCAAAAAAATAACTAAATTCTATATTGAACAATATGTATAACTTTTATTAATCATGTCTTGCAGGATATGGAATCAAACTGCGAGCATTATAGGTAATTTTAAACCTTGCTCGATTATTCTTTATTTCCTTTCTTCTGACAAGTTTATCTCTACAAGATTTCATTTTTACTTTGTTGGATTTAACTCTAGCCTTTTTAATATATCTTACTTTATTTCTAACTTTCTTAAGATGATTTATATTAAATAATTCTTCCTTTACTCCTTTGAGTTTGATCTTATCCTTTCCTAAATCTCTCTCTGGCTTAATAATTTTCCTAAGAGAATTCATATCAAATTCCTTCATAATCTTCATTTTACATTTAATCTTTATTTGATCAACTTTTCCAACATAAATAACACCCTTTATCATATGCTCTATATTAGATACTATACATATGACATCTCCATACAGTACTTTTCTGTGACTACTCATCTTCATGTCCCAATTTAAGTACTTACAAATACATTCAGAGACTATACTTCTACTTTTATTTTGTAATTTATTGCCTGAAATATGAATAAATTTCATTAATTTGTTTTTCAAAATTTCTAGACATTTCATGCTTAGAGAAATTATTTCTACATATATGAATTCACTAATCCCTTTATTCCTATCAAGACTTTCTTTAATATCTTCAAATATATCCACACTCTTATTTCTGTCTAATTCCAGTTCTTGGTCCCCTATTTCTCTGAGTTTTTTATATGCCCTTAACTCTTCTTTGGCTAAACTAATATTTTTACTAACTAGTTTAACAGTCTGCTGATTTTCTTCCTTAAACAGCACTATTGAATCATCATCAGATATTTTAATTTTCTGAAGGGGATTCTTAACACTTGTCTCTAACAATACTGATTTGATTACCTGATCTTTTATATTCTCTTGCATTTCTAGCTTCATTTTGGGTATTTCTAACCTTGCTTCTAGCTTTGTTTCTAATTTCACTTCTAATTTTATCTCTGACATTTCTGACTTTATTTCAACTATCCTCTCCTCTGATTTCTTTTGACTCAATTTTATTTCTATTGCTATCTCTGATTCCTGACTTTTTACTTTCTTCTCCACAACTTGCATCTGCCTAACTATACTAGCATTTATTTCTACCATTTCTGACTTCATTTCTGAAACTTCCAATTTTATTTCAGCTATCCTTTCCTCTGACTTATCTTGATTCATGACTTTAGTTCTGCTAACATCTGCTTCTTACCTTCTGCTCTGCATCTTCTACTTGACCTGACTTTAATCTTCTACTTGACCAGACTTCTAATTCTGCTAACATCTCTTCTGATTTTTCTCTATCCTCTACTCGACCAGACTTTAGTTCCTCTTAATTCTGATTTCTAATTCTTCTATCTTTAATATATTTCTTAACAACATCAACATATCACCATCTAGAGTTTGAGGGATAGTATCTCTCATCCTACTAGACTCTCCATAGGACATACCTATAGTTTCATTTCCTGATTCAAGATCAGGGGACATCGCAACAATGTCTGGAGATGGTGTCTCTTGAGACCCACCCAAACTATCATATAAACTAAACTCTTCCATTTTATAATCTCTTAAAAATTTATTAATATTACTTAAGAAAATAAGGTTTACCAGCTCCAACCTCCACTAAATCAACAATTCAAATTCACCATCACTACCTAAATGACATAAAATTTCCACAAATTTATTTTCCCATATAATGTTCGATTTTCCACACACACATAGGCAAGAAGACATTAAGTTTTCACTAAATAACATTAATCTAAACATAACTGAAATTATTAATTAAATTTTATATGATCCACTATAGTTATATTACAAACTACACCAATTCAAATAACTGATAAAAGACCAAACGATTTAAACATGTTCATTTATTTTTATGCTGTGTTGGGTGCATTCAAATATTATAACCAGCATTTATAACCCCCCCAAAAAAAATTTATAACCAAAATAAAATTAATGATGACATGCATTTACTATGACAATTGATATACAATTTTTTAATTAAATATGGTAAATGCCAACCTTTGCATAAGAATATAGAAAATAGCCTGTTAAGAATGAGCTATATATTCAAGTTATATATTCATCCATCCTTCTAAAGATCCAACAGATACTGACAGCCAAAAGAATTATTAGCAGTTCACAATTTTGAAATAGATAAAAGAATTCCATCACTGCTCTCAAAACATACAATGCTCCATGAACACTCTGATGATCATCCCATTTTAACCACTCTAAGCTACCACAACCCATAATATTTTACTACAAACACTATCACAATGCCCTGCTTACATCCAAGTCTTAGGGGCTATTTATAAAATATTGTCTTGCTCATCTTTGGGAGTCTTAGAGACAAATATTACATATATATTAGAAAGAACTATGCCTTGCTCTCTCTGGAGTCTTAGAGGCAAAATCATGGCAGGACTACTGTTAACTGCTTCATGATAACTAACAACTGATATCATAATTTGGGTTGGAGCAGTGAATGAGAACAATCAGTCACCAGTGACATGAATACACCATATACTTAAGACAATGACAGAAATTCTCCATCCATCACCAAAACTTGCAATACAACCAACAAAACTCCAACAATCAAGTATGCTATTTAACCTTCAAAATTATAGACTTTCTATAACAGAAGTGTTCCAGATATGAACAATATTAACACTTTATAATTTAATACTATCAATAATTCTATGTTTGTCTAGCATCAGTACTATATTTAATTGACAAGCAAAATATATATATATATATATATATATATATATATATACAATATATATATATATATATATAAAATGTTATCAACTTTAACATTTACTATAAATTGTGATATTTATATAGCTTTATAATTGAAATTAAGCTGTCTCATGGCTGTATTTATTTATTTCACCTAAAAAAAATGTTTTTTTTTTAAACTATACATCTGACATTCATATATCTATTACACATCTTTCAGGTATTGGCTTATTTCAAACTCTAATTGGCTTATTTCAAACCTTAGTTAATGCTCCATTTACCCCTAGTTCCATTTTATCAAACATTTCTATTAATCTTCCAGATTGATATAAAAAAATCCTTGAATAAGAAAACTGCCAACTTGATTCTATTTTGGAACCAATTTTGCAATAACTGTATATTTAAAACAGGAATAAAGTAATTCTAATGGCACTGGATTATCTCTCATCTCAGGTATATGCCAATATATATCAACAAAATATAAACACTCTACAAGATATGAGACTTAAGTAATCAAGATCATATGATTGGACATCCATTTAAACCCTTGGCAGCTGTGGCCTCTATGTATATATCAAGCCATCCACGCTAGTCACCACTTAACCAATTAAACCAACAAAAGATAAATATTCTACAGGATATGAGACTTAATTAAACAGGGCCCCATGATTGGACATCCATTTAACCCAATCGTATATCAAGCTTTTAACCCATAAATGTCGAGGCTTCACATTGGGCAAGCCACTTAACCCATGTATATCAGGCCATCCACATTGCATGCCACCACTTAACCATAAATATAACAGCCCCCACAATTGGGCAGCCACTTAACCCACCCTGTAACCTCTGTCCTCTTCACTTATTCACTTTATTATATTTATAAATGCCCAGGCACCAATTCTATACAAGATAGAATAAAATTTATAATTGTAAATTGATTTTAAACTTATTTAAAAGATTCTTATATTGTAATTATTCTATGGCTTAGCTCAGTTGAGGTTATAGGATATGGTCTTCATATAGGAGGCAAATAAGGATGATAAAAACGTCTACAAACAATAATTCTATAATGTTAATTTAAATATGTTCTAAGCATTTATTCAATAATAAAACTGTTGCAAAATTGACAATTATTACATTTATTACAGTATAGACAATGATGAGGATTGGGTATCTTTTTATCCAAATCACCACCTATTCTAAGCAAAATAGAATATATTATTAGCACTGTAATATAGTGATTTATCATCTCCAGACAGATTAAACAAATTGACTTCTGCTGGCAAATCTATATATTATAAGGCTATGTTATGTTAACCATATATGTGTGTGTGGAAATGGAGAATCGAACGTATATATAATCAAGCAATTCATATGGGCTATTAATTCAATAAAACATTTATTAGAAATTAAAAAGACAAAATAAATAATAAATATAAAAAAATATTATTTATGCACCTTTCTAACCAATTACATTGCTCTTATAGTAAAACCAAAATTGACTAATATTTGATATGTGAATCATATATCTTTCGAATATGTGCATTTTTACAACATTGTAAATATTAGTATTTCTAAACATACTTTTTATTAGCTTATTTATATAACTTGGATGATGCCATAAATCAATCATCTTTTATACATATTATAAAAATTTATACAACACTTATCTGTTATAATCAGTATATATCATCTAACACTAACTATACAAGAACAAAGAAAGGCATGGGAAAACACTAACAAAACACTTACACCTATATACGTGAGAATTAAATAATATCTCCAAACTCAATCTAAATAATCTAATCATCCCTGACCATTTCTACCTTCAACTTATAACAGACAAGGTTTTAATTCTTTATTTTTTTAAATAAATTTCATTAGCGAAATTAAGCATAATAAATACAATTAAAAAAAATAATAATCATTTATAGCATCATGCACACACTTGAATATATATAATCACCTATAGTATAATTTCTAGATCATACAAAATAGATTATCATATTATAATAACATGAAGTTACATTGTTTCGTTTTTTTTTAAAAGAAAAAAAAAAAAAAAAATTGGTTATACATCTGTTGTACTCAGTAACGAAAATATTTATCAATATCCCATCATTACATGTTAAGTTTTTTTTTTAAAAAAAAAAAATTTAAAAGTTGAAAGAAACATACATATTACAAAATGTCTATCCGACTGTTGACGCATAATTTGTTAAGAATGATAAGAGTTTTTTTTTTATCCTAGAATTCCGTGACAGGCATTATAAATGACATTTGCATGCATTGAAATTATTTTATTATATATACACGAATTGCAAAGTTATACAGTAGAAAATTATCCTCTTGATACAAGATTAAATAGATAAACTTTTTCATTTTAAATTTTAATTTGCAGAAGATTGATAGAAAATTATTAAAATTGAAAATCAAGCGTTTGATTTTAGCGTTTAACAAGAAAAATTTAGCTAGCTTTATTTTAAACAATTTTGTCATTTTAATATTATTTACTTTTGGTAATACTTTAAAATAAATCATAATTACTTATCTTATGTGTCATCCAGGTATTTTAAAGATAATGAATATGGATCATGACTTTGGCAGAAATTTGGAGCTGGCTTCCTTTTTGGTCTATCTCTTCATGGTTATATTACTCCAGTAGTATAATAGAAATTCTCCATCAATATATTATTAGAATCCTTGCGATGTTTTTCTTTATTTGTTCCAATGCTCTTAGAGAGTTATTGATTCTTTTAAGCTTTATTTTTTTTTTAGCTTCTTCCTTGGAACTTTTTTTTACTTTTTTTCAAGTTTTAAACTTTCTGTCTCTCTTCACTCACGCCCTCTGTGTTTCTATGACAATCAACTTTGGAAGTTTGCCAGAAATATTATTTATAAAAATTTTAACAATACAATGTTTGAATGGAATAAACATAATAATAATAAAAATAAATATTAAATATTAATTATTAATTTTAGAAATGTTATTCACTATTATACAAATAATCTTTATCATTTTTAAACATAAGATTATGAACAATACATAATCAGTAAATAATAAATAAAATATAGAAAAGAAAATTCTAATTAATACTATATCTATGTTTCTGCTTATTATGACATGTAAATTCTCTACTACATATAAACATCCCTAATGTTGTTCATCCTCCTCTTTTACTACCAAACACATAATCCAAAGCTCTACCAATCAGTACACCCAATTAAAGTTTTAATTTTTTTAAAATCCTAATTTTAACTAGCAAATCTCACCACAATTTAAGTTTAATTTTCCTAAAACTCAATTTTAAATATTAAATTATATCACAATTCATTTTTCTCAGCTAATTATCTTTAGCCATTGTTAGCACAAATGTGACCTTCCCACATTTCTTCCTGGTGCCAACCTGGAAGGTTACAATATATATATATATATATTGTAAATATCGATAAGTCTATCTATATTTTAAAAATTGTCATTTGTTATTAAAAAAAAAAATCTCTTTGAGTTGATGTTTATATATGAAGTATTATTATTGTTTATGGTTATTAGGTATAGTTATTGTTTGAAGTTATTATTTTATTTATATGTTGATGGTACATCGTTATGAATATTTAATTATTATAAATAAATAAAGACATATAAATTGTTGATTATAAAAAAATTATTTTATTTGCAGTGATTATTAAAAAAATGCAATATTATTATTTATGTATATTTTTAAAGCTGTCAAATAAATTTTCAATTTAATATTTTTTATATATATGCTTGATATTTTATTTTTTTTTAATGTTAATTGTTTAAAATAAAACATGTGTAACAATGGTTTTCAAAACAGCATTTGCTAGCACGTGGAACAACAGCAACAACAAGAAGAGGCCATTATTATTATTAAGATAGTAATAAAACCAACTGAAGGATAAAAATTTGTTGTATTTTTTTTTCTTTGAAATTACCATTCTTCAGAATATTGGAATAAGATAGATTTCTATGGTAAATACATAAATCATGACAGGCTAATAGAGATATATCGCAGCCAAGAGGCTGCACCATTTCTTTCATTTATTCCAAGGCAGTTTAAAAAGAAAAACTAAGCAAATTTCAATACATGTATTTCATCGCGTCTGAAGCCGAAATTTGACATAGCTATCTGGAATCTATAATGGTCAATCTAATAATAATCTGGAGGTAACTAGAATTAATATATTGGATTTAACATTTCAATTTATTTATTTATTTTTCAAGGAAAGAAATTTTAGAAGGATAAAAATATACATACATCCAAGAATTGACAATTTTCTCTAACGTGATAGTTTCTTCACTTTAACTAGAATGCATTCTAATATTAAACGGATAAAGAAATAAAACAATGGAATAAGTTGACTTTTGAAGGAAAACTAAACAAGTGAATTTTGAAAGGTAGTAAATAATTTTATATGTATAAATGATATATAAATATATTTTTGAGATCGATATTCATTTTTTTTTTTTACTTTTATTTTTCATTATAAAAATATAACGTTTTATAAATATTCAATTCAAGCGTCTTGTTTTCTAACAGCAATAAACGTTTAACAGGTGTCAAAATTAACACTTAAGTAATTTAAAACCTTAAAGTATGGCTTATAAGTTTGGGTTGCATATGAGTTGTTATGTATATTTTAATAAGTAAATTTATATTCGCAAATGTTTATTATAAAAATTGTTTTATTATTAATTTATTTCCATTTTTTTTTTAACTTTATATAATGATTCTTATGCATACCAAAACAATAATTTATATATATTTGCTGTATATAATATTTTTTTATTTATTATTTTAAATATCTGAAAAATATAAATATGGATTTGTATTTATATTAATACCTACTTGTTAAGCACAGATATGTCTTTATTTATTTAATATATATACTTATTGCAAGTATATATGTATATTTATTATTTGGGTTTGTATTTAAAACATTGATATTACCTAAAATTAAACCATAATATAAAAATAAAGGATGTACTATTTGTTTTATAAGTAATGCCTTTGTAATTTATTTGAAAGTGTATTAATATTTTATTCTTATTTTTCTTTTAGTGCCAAAGTCATTATGAAATTAATTGAATTCACAATTTAATAGAGGATAACTACGTATTTCACTTATTATTTAGTCTTTAAGTTACTTACACATATTATTATTCATTGATATGTTTAGATATACATAAATTTACATAATAGATGTGTATATTGGATTTAATAGAATTCCCTTTGTTTCTGATATATATATTTGATTAGTTAGTTATATCAACCTTGAAAATAAATTATAATGATAGATCTCATTGCTCTGTATGATTTTAGATTTATTTCATGTATAGCTAGTTGGAAGGGCATATAAACAATTTATTTAAATATAACTGGGATAATTTTGTCTTTCTTCATTTAAATTATACAATTTATTATATTAGGCTTTCTCAACAATTGGATTCATTTAGATTATATATATTCCATTACGTTTATCATCCAATGTTTGAAGCATTATTTTCTTCTCATATATTGATGTTCCATTACATTTGAGGTATAATATGTTTATATGATATATTGTCCATTACATTTGGCACCACAAACTGTTGGTCCCAGTTAACTGATGATTGGTATAATGGAGTAAAAGTATGTTCCATTACATTTGGACGCCACAACGTGGTCAGCATAATATGTTCGTTTAATTATTCATTACATTTGGTGTATCAAAGTTAGGGGCTTGGTTAACTAATGATTATTGTTGCAAAAGTTCATATGTTTATTTTCATTTGAGATCATATAAAGATACATTCCATTATATTTGGCTTTCCCAATGTTTGGGGCCTTCTTTCTTCAATTTAAATGGAATGCAGCAAGTACATTCCATTACATTTGGCGCAACAACTAGGGCTCGAAATAAGCTAATTAGGGCTTGAAATACCCCACATACCTGAGAGATGTGTAGTATATATATTGATATGAGATGTATAGTTTAAAGAAAGAGAAGCATTTTTGTGTGTTTAATTTTTTTTTTATATAAATGGAAATATTTTGGCCTTATGTTTAGATGGTGATTGTTACTGTTATTGTATTTTTTTTAATGATGAAAGATAAATATAGTCATGAAGCAGTTTAATTTCAATTTAAAAATTATATTGATGGTGTTAAATTATAGCGTAATAATTTTGTCCATATTTGGAAAGTTTATGTTGTAGAAAATCTATAATTTTGAGGGTTAGATTGGATATTTGATTGTTGGAGTTTGGTTGGTTCTGTTGCAAGTATTGATGTTGGATGGGGAATTTTTGTCATTGTCTTGAGGATGTGATGCATTCATGTCACTTGTGATTGATTGATCTCATTTACTGCTCCAACCCAAATTTTGATGTTAGTTATTATTTATCATGAAGCAGTTAACAGTAGTCCTGCCATGATTTTACCTTTAAGACTCCAGAGAGAGTAAGGTATAATTATTTTTGATATATGTATAATATTTGCCTCTAAGACTCCCAAAGATGAGCAAGGAAATATTTTATAAATAATAGCCCCTAAGACTTGGATGTAAGCAGGGCAGTGTAATAGTGTTTTCAGAAAATTATTATGGGTTGTAGTAGCTTGGATAGAATGAAATGTGATAATCATCTAAGTGTTCATGAAACATTGTATGCTTTAGGAGTAATGATTGAATTCTTTTATCTATATCAAAGTTGTGAAGTGCTAATCAATCTTTTGGCTGTCAGTATCTGTCGGATCTTTGGAGGAATAGATAAGTATATAACTTAAATATATAACACCAAACTTAAGGGCTTGGTTAATTGATTATTGTTGGTAACAAATAATCTATTACATTGATTATCAATTAGGGTTTGAAAACAAACATATCAATGTTTTATTTTCCATTATAAGTGACTTTTAAACATGAAGTTCAATTAGTGAATGTTTGTTGATAATAAATTGCATTAGTACAATTTTAGTAAAATAGTGTTTTGGGCACAAAAGTAAATAATTAGTGAAGTTGATTTTTTTTTTATGTATATAAAATGGTATTAAGTTTTAAGGTCCAGAAAATTTATAGGTATCAATTTAGTAAGTTTATGCTTAACTACCATTATCTTGAGTGCGAAAGTTATCTCACAATATTATTGAATTGGTTGTTTTCAAGGCATGTGAACATTTTATTGTATTTTAAATATTTCAAGGTTATATTGAATTTGATATGAAATTTCCACATTTCAATATTGTATAAGTGTGGAATATTTATTATCATTATCTATAAATAAATGTTAGTTAGTGATCTCAGTTGTTACTTTCTTTTTCTCTCTCTATATATATATATTTTAGAGGAATTTATTATTGTTATAGTGATAGAAGAGACTTTTTATAAGCCAATAAGTTTATGAGTTCTAACAACTGAAATTTAGATTGTCGGATAGCTATTATGTATCATAAAATTAAAAAGGCTTGTACTTTGCTTAGTTGAGTAATTGCTTGTTGGGATAATGATTGGAGATGGTGAGCCCTTGATCTGTGGTAATTACTACATAGAAATATATATATATATATATATATATATATATTTCTATGTAGTAATTACGGACAGAACCCGCAAAATATGTATTTTATATATATATATATATATATCTTAGATTTTTTTTTTGTATAATATTACAGTACTAGTAATAATGGATAATAGTAATGAAATGCCAGTTAGTGGTGATTTTGATTTAAGAGAATTTATGGAAAAATTTAGAGCAGAATTAAAAGCAGATCTTAGAGCTGAGATAAAAACAAATTATGAGAGACTAGAGTCTAGATTAAATACCAATCATGAGAAACTAATGACTGCATTAACAAGCAACTCTGATGAATTTAAAGCTGGGTTGAAAACCAACTCTGATGATCTTTCTAGAGAATTAAAAGTTGCATCAAAAACTCTGGTAGATAATAATTTTATAAGATTAGACACAAAAGTTGATGAAGAAATGGAAGAATATAAAAAACCCATAGATGTGACTAGTGAAAATATTAATGAAAATGAAGAGTGTGTTAAAATAGTTGATAAATCCTTAGAAATAAAATTAAATTCACAAAAGCAATCAGAAGAAGTAGAATTAAGTTGTGAAAGATTAAAGGACACTGTTGAGAATTTAGAAATTGGACAGTTAGGTTTTCAATGGTTAGACAATAGTACTCTAGAGTTAAGAGAAATAAAAATGCATGATAATAAAATGAATGAAGGTGTTCAAACTTTAGAAGTTGAATTAAGTTCACCAGAAAAGATTAAAATTAACTCTCAAAAATTACTAGAAAGAACAGAATGTGTTTATCAAAGTCAATATAAAGAACAGTATCATAGTAATTTTGTGTGGTACAAAGAAAGCATATTTTTATATATATTAGAACATAAATATTTGAGTGATAATTTGTACCATTGTTGCAATAGAAATGACTTATTTTACAAGTATCCCAGTAGGACAAAGTTGGTAAGATATATCTTATTGAAATTTGAGAGAAATAAAAAGGTAAAGAAATCTAAAGAGAATTTTCTTTATGAAAATTGTAATAGAAGGATGAAAGTAGGCAAAGCAAAAGTTAAACTTAAAGTTGTAGAAGGAATGATAAATAATATTGATTTTCTTAGAGAGAATATTGACAAGGAAAGAGATGTAGGGAAAGCAAAGGTAAAATTTAAAAGAATGGGTAAAAAGATATTTGATCTGAATCTTGGTAGAAGGATGATTGATGAGGAAAAAGAAATTGGCAAAGCCAAAATTAAACTAAAAATAAGAAGTGAGGATGTGATTAATAAAGATTTTCTTTGAGAAAATATAGCTAAGGAAAGAGATTTAAGTAAACCTAAAGTTAAACTGAAAAGAATTAATATAGAACAGGATAATATTAATGGTGTAAAACAAAATGATTTTCAAGAATTCTTTAATGTTGAAGTTGTATCACATCAATCTGATTTGCAATTTTTAAAGGATTATTTGGAAAATTTGAATGAATACCACTCAAAATTGCCCAGAGAATTGTTTTTAATTGAACGTAGAACAAGTGAAGTAAAATAAAGACTTACTCAAGTCGATGATGTTTATCAAGATAGTCAAAGGAAAGGTAATAGATTATCTGATAAAATAGCAACTGTTATTGATAAAGTTAAGAATTATGTTAGTGCTTATGATCAAGTTACTATTTATGTAAAGGATATAGATGCAGAATCTAAGGAGTTCATAGCAAAATCTTTAGATACTTATCTCAAAATTATTCAAAAGCAATTGAATTATACCAAAACGTTATATAAAAATCTTGTAAATCAAAGCAAATTTCTTCACAGAGTTCAACATACTGGAAATTCTTTTCAAGAAGAATTAAAAAGGCACTTTTGATTATTATTATTTTTTTTTTAAAGAAAACTTGGACAAATATCTAGATGATCTGAAAGATAGATATAAATAAATGAATATGGTTATTAATATGAAAAATAATATTCTTTAAACCATGTTAGTCCTTAGAAAGATTACAAATTTGAGAAGTTTTTTCGATATCTCATAATTCATTAGTTATCTGCAAAGACATTTTTTTTTCGGTGGATTAGGGGGTATTGTAAATATCGATAAGTCTATCTATATTTTAAAAATTGTCATTTGTTATTAAAAAAAATCTCTTTGAGTTGATGTTTATATATGAAGTATTATTATTGTTTATGGTTATTAGGTATAGTTATTGTTTGAAGTTATTATTTTATTTATATGTTGATGGTACATCGTTATGAATATTTAATTATTATAAATAAATGAAGACATATAAATTGTTGATTATAAAAAAATTATTTTATTTGCAGTGATTATTAAAAAAATGCAATATTATTATTTATGTATATTTTTAAAGCTGTCAAATAAATTTTCAATTTAATATTTTTTATATATATGCTTGATATTTTTTTTTTAATGTTAATTGTTTAAAATAAAACATGTGTAACAATGGTTTTCAAAACAGCATTTGCTAGCACGTGGAACAACAGCAACAACAAGAAGAGGCCATTATTATTATTAAGATAGTAATAAAACCAACTGAAGGATAAAAATTTGTTGTACTTTGTTTCTTTGAAATTACCATTCTTCAGAATATTGGAATAAGATAGATTTCTATGGTAAATACATAAATCATGACAGGCTAATAGAGATATATCGCAGCCAAGAGGCTGCACCATTTTCTTTCATTTATTCCAAGGCAGTTTAAAAAGAAAAACTAAGCAAATTTCAATACATGTATTTCATCGCGTCTGAAGCCGAAATTTGACATAGCTATCTGGAATCTATAATGGTCAATCTAATAATAATCTGGAGGTAACTAGAATTAATATATTGGATTTAACATTTCAATTTATTTATTTATTTTTCAAGGAAAGAAATTTTAGAAGGATAAAAATATACATACATCCAAGAATTGACAATTTTCTCTAACGTGATAGTTTCTTCACTTTAACTAGAATGCATTCTAATATTAAACGGATAAAGAAATAAAACAATGGAATAAGTTGACTTTTGAAGGAAAACTAAACAAGTGAATTTTGAAAGGTAGTAAATAATTTTATATGTATAAATGATATATAAATATATTTTTGAGATCGATATTCATTTTTTTTTTTACTTTTATTTTTCATTATAAAAATATAACGTTTTATAAATATTCAATTCAAGCGTCTTGTTTTCTAACAGCAATAAACGTTTAACAGGTGTCAAAATTAACACTTAAGTAATTTAAAATCTTAAAGTATGGCTTATAAGTTTGGGTTGCATATGAGTTGTTATGTATATTTTAATAAGTAAATTTATATTCGCAAATGTTTATTATAAAAAATTGTTTTATTATTAATTTATTTCCATTTTTTTTTTAACTTTATATAATGATTCTTATGCATACCAAAACAATAATTTATATATATTTGCTGTATATAATATTTTTTTATTTATTATTTTAAATATCTGAAAAATATAAATATGGATTTGTATTTATATTAATACCTACTTGTTAAGCACAGATATGTCTTTATTTATTTAATATATATACTTATTGCAAGTATATATGTATATTTATTATTTGGGTTTGTATTTAAAACATTGATATTACCTAAAATTAAACCATAATATAAAAATAAAGGATGTACTATTTGTTTTATAAGTAATGCCTTTGTAATTTATTTGAAAGTGTATTAATATTTTATTCTTATTTTTCTTTTAGTGCCAAAGTCATTATGAAATTAATTGAATTCACAATTTAATAGAGGATAACTACGTATTTCACTTATTATTTAGTCTTTAAGTTACTTACACATATTATTATTCATTGATATGTTTAGATATACATAAATTTACATAATAGATGTGTATATTGGATTTAATAGAATTCCCTTTGTTTCTGATATATATATTTGATTAGTTAGTCATATCAACCTTGAAAATAAATTATAATGATAGATCTCATTGCTCTGTATGATTTTAGATTTATTTCATGTATAGCTAGTTGGAAGGGCATATAAACAATTTATTTAAATATAACTGGGATAATTTTGTCTTTCTTCATTTAAATTATACAATTTATTATATTAGGCTTTCTCAACAATTGGATTCATTTAGATTATATATATTCCATTACGTTTATCATCCAATGTTTGAAGCATTATTTTCTTCTCATATATTGATGTTCCATTACATTTGAGGTATAATATGTTTATATGATATATTGTCCATTACATTTGGCACCACAAACTGTTGGTCCCAGTTAACTGATGATTGGTATAATGGAGTAAAAGTATGTTCCATTACATTTGGACGCCACAACGTGGTCAGCATAATATGTTCGTTTAATTATTCATTACATTTGGTGTATCAAAGTTAGGGGCTTGGTTAACTAATGATTATTGTTGCAAAAGTTCATATGTTTATTTTCATTTGAGATCATATAAAGATACATTCCATTATATTTGGCTTTCCCAATGTTTGGGGCCTTCTTTCTTCAATTTAAATGGAATGCAGCAAGTACATTCCATTACAATATATATATATATATATATATATATATATATATATATTATGTAACTGTGAGTATATATATATATATATATATATATATATATATATACTCACAGTTGTGGTCCATGATCTTAAGGATGGGTTCTATTCTTACAGTTTTTAAAAACAAAGGGATTCGACAAAGTTTCAATATTTATTGTGTGATATCATTACTACCCACTACAGCAAAGCTGCTTTCAAGAATTTTACTGAATAAGTTGCTTTCAATTATAGATAAATCTTTACTAGAAACCTAATGTAGTTTAGAGAATCAAGAAGCACTATAAATATCTGTTATTATTTAAATGCAAGAAAAGTGTTGGAAACAAAAATATGATTTATATATTGTTTTAATTGATTTGGTCAAACCATTTGACTTAATTAATGAAATAAGTCTATGACCTTGTGCAGAATTAGTTGACTGTCCACCAAAGTTTATCCCTATGATGCAGCTTTTGCTTCATGCACTGAAAGAAAATGTCACATTATTCATAGAAAATCTGAAGTATTTGAAAGAAAATTAATGTAAAATAAAGATATGCACTCCAATATTGTTTCTGAATTTTATGGCTGTAGTTTTTAAAACTGTCTACTCATGGCTTATATAAATTAGGAATCAAGATATGATACAGGTTCATGTTAAATAAAGTAAAAGCAAAAATAAAAGTATTACTTTCTTGGATTCTCAATTCTCAGTGTGCTGATAATTATGCTATTTTTTCCAGTTCAAAAGATGTTCTACAGCAAATGTACTTAATAATTTAAATGCACCATGTGAAGATTTTTATTTACCAATTAGTGTTTAAAACAAGATTTTTTTTAGCTTTGATGACTATCAATTTGAAGATATAACCTGGTTTTTTTTTTTAATATTGCTGCTTTTAACAAGTTGAACAATAAATTATTTCACTACAGTCAAACAATACTCATGTAAATTTCCAGAATATGAAGTCGTTATTATACCTAATTTACTATATGAAAATGAGATTTGAGCAATTTATCAACATTATATAAAAATATTTTTAAAAGTTTCACTTATGAAAAATACATCTTAGCAAGATTTTAAGACCAATAAAAATATTCTTCAACTTGCTGAAGTGTTACTACATGATAAACTATTATAAAATGATCATTTCATTGCATTTTAAATGCAAAAAAAATGACTAATACAAGACTTTAAATGAGTGCCTTATAGTAAATTTGAGCATGATTTCATGGGAGAGCTAGACCTTGTTTCATTATAAACATTATCTTAAAGACATTCCAAAGGGACAGTGTTCACTGTTCAATGGGAAGACATGATAGAACATAGAATATATTGAAGAGTTACAATTTGACAAAAAAAAGTTTCTGTAAGATAAAAGTCAGCACTCCAAAATATCACATAAACAAAATAATGGATCAACATTTTCAATATCGGTATAAATTTCTGATTCACAGATTCATTTAAAAACTCATCACTAATTTTTATTATTTCTGTTGTTTTTGCTGCTGTTGTTATCATTATCATTATTTAAAAAAAATAATTATCACTTTTCAAAGTACTTTATTAAATTATACATTTATATTGTTGATTTGTATACATGTAAATTGGTACATATATTTATACATCAATTTTGGAAACAAAAATTCAAAAGAATTACTGAGATTTTGCATGTGGTCACATGGGATTTATATTTACATTTATTAAAGTTCATCTTTATCACCATTATGATACTATTTTTCTTTAATAAATTCATTAGAAATAGCATGTCATGAACATTGTAACATTAGTGACTCTCAATATTTGTGTTCAACTTCTTTTTATTTTTATAATTTCAACCTTATTTGTAAATATATTTGCTTGTCTTCTTGAATTTTTGTTAGATGTAAAAATGTGCCTCATGCACCATAAAGCATAGAATATGAATGTATTGACTCTAATGATCAAGAAACTATCTTTGATGAAAATCTATAGGAGGTAATTGATGTCTTTTTTTTTCTTTTTTTAAATAATATAGAAATTATTATATAAATTCAATCATAGGCTGGACACTTTTAAAAAATGTGAAATTGGTTTCTCCCTCTTTATGTCAAAGCAAATATAAATCATCAACATTTTATAAGGTCTTTTAAATCTTAAAACAATGCAGTGTGAGTAAATACTCTTAAATGCAGTTTTAGCAAAAAATCAAAATATTTGGACTCAGGTAATCAAGAATCAAATTTACTACACAGTTGTTTATCATTGATGTTGAGAGTGTGTTTATCATTCTATTCAGAATAAGGATATCTTTCAATAAGTATATTTATTCTTTGGAGGATAAAAATTAAGTTTCTGGATTTACAAAAGCAGGTCTATAAATAGCATCCAATTCCCTTTATTGTTAAGATTCTTTAATTTGCATTTTTATTTTTTTTTATTTTGGCAATGTAATGGCCATATTCCTATGTGAATGGTTGCTATTTATGCTGCCGTCATATATATTAATTAAAATATATGTAAATCTATGCTCTCATATATTAATTCTTTATAAATTTATGTTTTGATATATTAATTACTGTAAGTATTTGAAAATTTGTGTCATTCAATTAAAAAAAAAATCGTTTAATCTAAAAATATCTTTTTGTCTCTTATAGCAGCAGGAATATTTTTATATCTGATTTTTTTTTTTTTTTTTTATGAGTATAAAGTGTAATGAACTTTCCACTTAGAAAAAACATAAAACTGAATCTTGAATTCGCTAATTATTTAAAATGATGTAATATTTAAAATAAAAAATATATTTTATAAAATTCATTTTATTTTACATCTTTTAATAAAACCACGAATTTATTAATAAACTACTTCCAAATTATCCTCCCTGGTGATTTCGTTTGAATTTATATATATATATAATTTTTGCTGCATCGATATTTTTAATTTTTTAGTTGTAAAAGAAGGAATTAATAAGGGTAATTAATATGTTCACGCTCTTCAGAATAATAAATTATGAAGTGAATGTATAATAATGCTTTAAAACTTAGCTTTTGTTTAGAAAAATGTTAGAATGATTTTTAAAATAATATATATAATAAAAACCTTCATTGTAATTTTAATTGAAATATTTTTAGAGTTTTTTTTTAATGTTCTTATTAAATATATAAAAATATGAACACTTAAAATAATAAAAAAATCACGTAAATAATCATTTTATATAAACTGTGTACAATATCGAAACGATGAAACAGTACGAAAATAGAATTTCTAAACGATAAAATGTATACCTATATTACATAAAATTTACATATTTATATTTTTTTATTGAAGATACTTTAACAATTCTTCTGCAATCATAGATGCCAAGTTAAAAAAAAAAGAAAAAGGTTTCTTTTCCACTATAGAATATTTTCATCTTTAATTCTAAGTTTACAATAATTAATAAGGCTTCAAACAACAAAACATTTAATATTATGCAGACTTTTTAACAAATCATCACATTTTTTTTTAAAAATGGACATATATAATTTTCAATCATTGTTAATCTATAGTAGGATATAATTACAGTCTATTTTAAAACAAAAAATTTTTAGATCTATAACAATCTCTTGCAATTTGATTTACAGCATCACTTAAATCATCTACATGTATTTAATATGTATAGCATCATTATTGTTGTGAACTCATTTCTAATTCATCTAAGTGTGTTCTCAAATAAGGAATTTTTTTACCACAAATTTTATTCAAGATCAGATTCACATTACAATAAAAATGACCGATTAAATAATAATAGAATAAGGTAGCCAAAATTTTTAAAAAACGGCCAATTGAAAAACTAGACCAGTTAGTCTGATTGTTTTCAGTAAATAAGAAATTATACAACATCAGATAACTGGTAAATATTGAAAACCAGAATGTATGTTGATCACTGCATAGGTAAATATAGTGAAGCATGCTCAATCCCAGAACAGGAAGCTTCTAGCTATAATTATCATTGTATCTGCATATGATGCAAATCATCTGTAGACTGGGAATATAAGGTTTCAAAAGGGAAGTTTCATCACCAATTCTCAAACATTTTAACCTGATATCAACCATATTTGTATAGTTTTCTAGCTGTAATAAAGACAAACCATTGTATCTAAATATCTGAGTATGGTAAATATTTATTTACCAAGTTCTATGTTATTCTTAACTTAGCAGGAATATTACTCCTGTTTATATGATAGTATAATCACAACAGAATTGGAATAGCCACAAGGGGATTTACTCTCATAGGTTGTTTAGATCTTCAACATTTTTTAAAGAAATAATGACAGATATTATTAGCATGTCAAAAAAATAAAACAAATGTTAATAGTTGCTCATTTTTTGTATGTCGAAAATAAAAAATCAAAATGGTAAAAATTAGTTTTCTAGAGAGCTAATCCTGAAATTCTAAAAGTTAGCCAATGTATATGGATTGAGTAATATTCTTGCTCAAGAATAATTAAGTCAAGTTGAAGTTTAATATTAACTTTTATATACATTGGTGATTCTTCAACATATAAAACTTTATGTTCTCAGTCAGCCTATACATACCTTTTTGAGTTGGATTTCAATACAGCAATATCTTTTGACTTGTATTACTGACCAAAATCTTAAATATATTATAGAAGTACAATTTAAACCTCAACATTCAGGAGAAGGAAAATGCTAGAAATTTTGAAATAGAAATCAGAAAACTTGTGTTAAACTGTATTTTTTAAAATTCTTAAATAAATGAATAACTGAAAAATTATTTCATTAATACAGTTAAACCACACTTAGATTAAACAAGAGTTAATGTGAACCAGCTCACTAACATGACAAATTAAAAAGAGATTATCTAGATATGTTTCATGATAAACTGAGTCTATATTTAGAGTAGCCTGTCTACTTATGTTTAACAAAGAAGTAAAACCATTAGGTTGGCATTGCAGAACAGTGCTATTTGCTTTGAGAGTTAAGTGGAAGCTAAACTGGATAGATGATTGGCTGAAGTAGTTATTGAGGCAACAGCATCAGTACCTATCATAAAAAGTAATGGTGATATAAGAATCATTAGTGATTATCATGCACCATCAAGAACACAATCAATAATTATCTTCTATTATCAGTCAAATAAATACTCTCTATACTGTAACGCTATTCCGTTACATAGAGTTTGAACCTAGGAAAGTTAAATATATACTAGTGACGAAATAAACGACAGGTACAAAACTTTAAAAGGGGAAAAAAACGATCTTGTTTAAGAATAAACAAGAAACAGCCGGTATACAAGAGTACCTGTCAGATTTATTAAAAGAGTTTTTTTTTTTGAGGAATTAATTTATTATAATCATTATTTGTCAAGTTTGTTTTTTTTGTTATTTCGTTTTA